>OY804575.1:98360764-98939764 GCA_963680875.1 Bathymodiolus brooksi | reverse complement strand
ATTATTCTAAATTCAAAAGTACAAGATACTATGCAAAAATGCTATTTACTTCCTGTGCTAAACAACAAAAGTTAGTGTTTTTGAGGTTGTCAAATGTTTCTACACAAGATATCTGTAAATTTTAAGATTTTTTTTTTAATTTCAGAATTTAATTTTCTTCTTATACAAAAGAATATATTCAAAATTCCAAGCATATATTCATTGATTATTTTTTTTTGTGACGAGTACTCCCTGGGAATATGTAAATACTTTAATATTATATAGAGCTTTGCTCCAATTCACGTAAATCTTAAAGAAAGGATTATAAAGATAAATAGAAAATAGACAAATAGAAAACACTTATATTTATTTAATTTGGTTTTTTATTCAACTAATATTGTTCAAAGTGTGTTAATCTTTTTTAAGAAGATCTTATGACATGTCATAGTGTTATGTCAACATATTTGGTTTTTCCGTGTACTTATCCATGTACTAATATTTATACTATTTTAAACATACAATTGAGAATTAAAGCCCAAAAACGTGAAAATATGTTTCTTTTAGTTAACTTAAAACGCTTGCCATACACATCAGAATGAGTTGTTAGTTCGAACCCCGTTCATTTCGAGGTGTTCTTGATTCAACATTATGTGATAAAGTTTGTCAGTGACTTGTGGCAGGTGGGTGGTTTTCTCTGGGTACTCCGGTTTCCTCCACCAATAAAACTTACCGCCACGATATAACTGAAATATTGTTGAAAGTGGCGTTAAACACCATGAAGCAAGCAAACAAGCATCAGAATGCTTCAACAAAATTGTATTGTGTATGTTATCATCTGCTAACATGTATCGCTCATGTTACTTCTTACTCTAACATGACGTCCTTCTTTCGGATAAAATACTATAACTTATCAGAATCAGAAAAACTTTCATATATTTTAAACCCATCAACACCATCTCAAGTAAATAAACTAGGTTCCTTTTAAAAAAAAAAGTCAGTAGAACTGAGGACAGGGGACTCCAAACATGTTTACTTGAAAATGTCGATTTTATGTTCTCTTTGTTACATGTTTATTTGTATAATTTGTATAACTGTCACAAACTGTATTGTTTAATGACAATAAAATTTTGAATTTGAATTTGATATCCGCAATTCCATGACTTATTTCTTAATTATAAGTGAACCCCTTTGTTCATTTTCGAGTTGCTGCATATAATTATAAAAATATAACAATCACCTGATAATAATATAGCAAATAAAAATCTTAATATTTTGTTTTCCAAAATGTTTGAATATTAACTTAAAATCAAATATACCAAACAATTGGCATACAGTCGAGGATGGGAATAGGGTATCATGTAAAACGATTCACGCTAAATTTTTGTTCAAGATTCAAGCGGTAACGATAAACATTTTCTTTCAATTTGATAGCAGTTGCTCGAAAAAGTGGGTTAGACGAATTACGAAAAAATATGTCCAGATGCTTTATACAGTAATGAAAAAAAGGCGTTTGATGCTTGGTTGTAAATGACATTAAGTGTCTGTGTCAACTGAAGGCATGTAACGATGTAATGTGAAAAAGGGATCATGTAGAAACCGGAGCATATGAGTTCACCCCCGGTTTCTATTGGGTTCGTGTTGCTCGATCTTTAGTTTTGTGTGTAGTGTTTCGTAGATTATTGTTTGTCCTTTTGTCGTTTTTCTTTTGGCCATTGTACTTCTTGGATTTACGACTTCTGGTTACCTCTTTGGTATCTTAGATTTACGGCTTCTGGTTACCTCTTTGGTATCTTAAATTTACGGCTTCTGGTTACCTCTTTGGTATCTTCAATCAAACTTTTCTTGTATTTCATTTCCGGGAAATGTTTTTGTAATAAATGACTGATTTCTGGGAACAGGTGTGAAAAAATCTTTTCAAATACCAGTTCAAGTTAAAAAAAAATGTGATTTTATTCAAAATTAATAAATGTCGAGGGAACTAAGCAGAATATGAGACGGCAAGGGAAATAGAGTTAAAATTATCAACAATTTGAAAATCGGCGGGTAAAAACTTCATGATTCCCTTCCTTTACTACATAAGTATATTCGACCCCCAGCATTCTGGATCATACAAATATTTTCTACATGCCATTGAAGCACGATCGATTGACATTAAACACGTGAACCAAACATAATGCATTATGTAATTTACTTCTTTCTCTACCAGTTCCCTAATCAAAATATACCAGACTAGATGAATATTATGCAAATAGAGAAGAAATTTAAATGTTTCATACATATGAAACAACATCTTTTAACTGCCATTGCAAAAGTATGAAGGTTAGAAAGGTACAAACAATTGTGCTTTTTGTAGCGGCTACAACATGCCTACTCTTTTTCGAAATATATATTCTTTGAAGATGTCAAAGTGGCAATCAGCTGTAAATCGAAGAAGGATAAAAAGGAAAGGGGGAAAAGACAAAACAGTACATATAAAATTAAAGATTGAGCAAAACACCACTAAAAACAGGGATGAACTAAGAAAGCTTGGAAAGCTAAACATTTCATGTTCAACTATCTTTTACGCAGATATTCGGAAACAGTTAATCAAGTCATGATGGCGACAGTAAATCTTTCGAAGTGATGACTTCAACTAAACCACTCTATGAACCCTTGGTTCGATAGCTTCATCGTTAAGCAACAATTATCTATCAAGGAAATCCCGATAGGAACCACAAGTTCTGAAATATCGTATCAAGTGGGAGATATGTACTCCACATGAAGGTGCTGCTGAAATGTTGTCTCATATACAAATGTAAAGTGGGAGATATGTACTCCACATGAAGGTGCTGCTGAAATGTTACCTCATATACAAATGTAAAGTGGGAGATATGTACTCCACATGAAGGTGCTGCTGAAATGTTACCTCATATACAAATGTAAAGTGGGAGATATGTACTCCACATGAAGGTGTTGCTGGAATGTTACCTCATATACAAATGTAAAGTGGGAGATATGTACTCCACATGAAGGTGTTGCTGGAATGTTACCTCATATACAAATGTAAAGTGGGAGATATGTACTCCACATGAAGGTGTTGCTGGAATGTTACCTCATATACAAATGTAAAGTGGGAGATATGTACTCCACATGAAGGTGCTGCTGAAATGTTACCTCATATACAAATGTAAAGTGGGAGATATGTACTCCACATGAAGGTGTTGCTGGAATGTTACCTCATATACAAATGTAAAGTGGGAGATATGTACTCCACATGAAGGTGTTGCTGGAATGTTACCTCATATACAAATGTAAAGTGGGAGATATGTACTCCACATGAAGGTGCTGCTGAAATGTTACCTCATATACAAATGTAAAGTGGGAGATATGTACTCCACATGAAGGTGTTGCTGGAATGTTACCTCATATACAAATGTAAAGTGGGAGATATGTACTCCACATGAAGGTGCTGCTGAAATGTTGCCTCATATACAAATATAAAGTGGGAGATATGTACTCCACATGAAAGTGCTGCTGAAATGTTACCTCATATACAAATGTAAAGTGGGAGATATGTACTCCACATGAAGGTGTTGCTGGAATGTTACCTCATATACAAATGTAAAGTGGGAGATATGTACTCCACATGAAGGTGCTGTTGAAATGTTACCTCATATACAAATGTAAAGTGGGAGATATGTACTCCACATGAAGGTGCTGCTGAAATGTTGCCTCATATACAAATGTAAAGTGGGAGATATGTACTCCCCATGAAGGTGCTGCTGAAATGTTGCCTCATATACAAATGTAAAGTGGGAGATATGTACTCCACATGAAGGTGCTGCTGAAATGTTGCCTCATATACAAATGTAAAGTGGGAGATATGTACCCCACATGAAGGTGCTGCTGAAATGTTGCCTCATATACAAATGTAAAGTGGGAGATATGTACTCCACATGAAGGTGCTGCTGAAATGTTACCTCATATACAAATGTAAAGTGGGAGATATGTACTCCACATGAAGGTGCTGCTGAAATGTTACCTCATATACAAATGTAAAGTGGGAGATATGTACTCCACATGAAGGTGTTGCTGGAATGTTACCTCATATACAAATGTAAAGTGGGAGATATGTACTCCACATGAAGGTGTTGCTGGAATGTTACCTCATATACAAATGTAAAGTGGGAGATATGTACTCCACATGAAGGTGTTGCTGGAATGTTACCTCATATACAAATGTAAAGTGGGAGATATGTACTCCACATGAAGGTGCTGCTGAAATGTTACCTCATATACAAATGTAAAGTGGGAGATATGTACTCCACATGAAGGTGTTGCTGGAATGTTACCTCATATACAAATGTAAAGTGGGAGATATGTACTCCACATGAAGGTGTTGCTGGAATGTTACCTCATATACAAATGTAAAGTGGGAGATATGTACTCCCCATGAAGGTGCTGCTGAAATGTTACCTCATATACAAATGTAAAGTGGGAGATATGTACTCCACATGAAGGTGTTGCTGGAATGTTACCTCATATACAAATGTAAAGTGGGAGATATGTACTCCACATGAAGGTGCTGCTGAAATGTTGCCTCATATACAAATATAAAGTGGGAGATATGTACTCCACATGAAAGTGCTGCTGAAATGTTACCTCATATACAAATGTAAAGTGGGAGATATGTACTCCACATGAAGGTGTTGCTGGAATGTTACCTCATATACAAATGTAAAGTGGGAGATATGTACTCCACATGAAGGTGCTGTTGAAATGTTACCTCATATACAAATGTAAAGTGGGAGATATGTACTCCACATGAAGGTGCTGCTGAAATGTTGCCTCATATACAAATGTAAAGTGGGAGATATGTACTCCCCATGAAGGTGCTGCTGAAATGTTGCCTCATATACAAATGTAAAGTGGGAGATATGTACTCCACATGAAGGTGCTGCTGAAATGTTGCCTCATATACAAATGTAAAGTGGGAGATATGTACCCCACATGAAGGTGCTGCTGAAATGTTGCCTCATATACAAATGTAAAGTGGGAGATATGTACTCCACATGAAGGTGTTGCTGGAATGTTACCTCATATACAAATGTAAAGTGGGAGATATGTACTCCACATGAAGGTGTTGCTGGAATGTTACCTCATATACAAATGTAAAGTGGGAGATATGTACTCCACATGAAGGTGCTGCTGAAATGTTGCCTCATATACAAATATAAAGTGGGAGATATGTACTCCACATGAAGGTGCTGCTGAAATGTTACCTCATATACAAATGTAAAGTGGGAGATATGTACTCCACATGAAGGTGTTGCTGGAATGTTACCTCATATACAAATGTAAAGTGGGAGATATGTACTCCACATGAAGGTGCTGTTGAAATGTTACCTCATATACAAATGTAAAGTGGGAGATATGTACTCCACATGAAGGTGCTGCTGAAATGTTGCCTCATATACAAATGTAAAGTGGGAGATATGTACTCCCCATGAAGGTGCTGCTGAAATGTTGCCTCATATACAAATGTAAAGTGGGAGATATGTACTCCACATGAAGGTGCTGCTGAAATGTTGCCTCATATACAAATGTAAAGTGGGAGATATGTACTCCACATGAAGGTGCTGCTGAAATGTTGCCTCATATACAAATGTAAAGTGGGAGATATGTACTCCACATGAAGGTGCTGCTGAAATGTTACCTCATATACAAATGTAAAGTGGGAGATATGTACTCCACATGAAGATGTTGCTGGAATGTTACCTCATATACAAATGTAAAGTGGGAGATATGTACTCCACATGAAGGTGCTGCTGAAATGTTACCTCATATGCAAATGTAAAGTGGGAGATATGTACTCCACATGAAGGTGTTGCTGGAATGTTACCTCATATACAAATGTAAAGTGGGAGATATGTACTCCACATGAAGGTGTGGCTGGAATGTTACCTCATATACAAATGTAAAGTGGGAGATATGTACTCCACATGAAGGTGCTGCTGAAATGTTGCCTCATATACAAATGTAAATGGAAAGTTCACAATGGGAAAATCGAAATCATCTCTAAATGTAAGTCAATTTAATAAAAAAAAAAAAAAAAAAAAAGTATTCAAAATAAGTCTAGGACTGCATACATAAATAAATTACACCAAGATGAATTTCTACAACAAATCCGTCAATAATTATAGAGCCTGTCGATTTTCTATAAAAGATGTAGGACCACTTTGTCCTGCTTTTTTTATTTAACAAGAAGGACCCATTTCAAGCCATGACCGGTTTTTTGTATTTTGTTTTGCTTCTATTCGCTCCATTTAAGCCGGGAATCCGTGAGAAGAACACCGAGAACCATTTTAAGAAGCTATGATTTTCTTTGTTTTTATTTTTCTTACACTGAATACATGTTAAAAAATTAATTGGTTCGTAAATGTCCTTAATTAGCAGCAAAAAAAACCCCTTTAGATATGTCAATACACTTTATAACAAAAACACCAAGTATACACGAGTATTTATAAGGAGTTGATCGCACTGGTATTTACTTTAACATCATATTACCTGCACAATTCTTAACACGAGACCGTCAAACCCGAAATGGTAAAACGTTTTTGCATATATGATTTTAGTTTATTCTACATTTAGCTAAATCCAACTAC
Organism: Bathymodiolus brooksi; assembly: GCA_963680875.1. NCBI lineage: Eukaryota > Metazoa > Mollusca > Bivalvia > Mytilida > Modiolidae > Bathymodiolus > Bathymodiolus brooksi. The sequence continues at coordinate 98,933,141 of OY804575.1, read as the reverse complement.
CATACGATCACGACCACGACGGCCACTACATGCGTTCACAAGCAATCAATCACGACCACGACGGCCACTACATGCGTTCACAAGCAATCAATCACAGAAATAGTAAACATGGTTAGAAATGATATAACTTTATACAGTGATTCAAAATATTATAATATTTCCTTAATTACACTATAGTGTTATATTGTCGTTATTGATAACAAAGATTCACGTTCATTATATATAGGTCTTTGACGTGACAGATAATCGGACAAATCTATGAAATATAAACATATCTCAGCTTACTCAGTCTTCTAAATACATTGTTATACCATTGTCATTGATCTTTTACGTCAAAATGTCGTGTTTAACTCGTCATGTCAAAAATAGATTTAAATGATGACGTATAGTTATCTTAATATAGCATCGGTTATTTTTTTAAAACCACACCCTATTTCCCATGTATATTTAATACAGGAACGAAAATCATTGGGAACATGCATTATTAAAGTTAGAGTAATCATAAAGAGTTCAAATATATGTGAAATGGATGGTTTGATTTATGGTGTTTAACGCTACTTTCAACAATATTTCAGTTATATCGTGGCGGTCAGTTTTATTGGTGGAGGAAACTGTAGTTAGTACCCGGAGAAAACCACCGACCTGTCGCAAGTCACAGACAAACTCTACCACATAATGTTGTATCGAGTACATCTCGCCTTAGCAGGATTCGAACTCACAACGTTAGTGGTGATAGGCACTTATTGCATAAATCCAACTACCATACTATCACGACCACGACAGCCCTTGATGATCCTAATATATAAATTTCAATAGACTATCATGGATTCAATGAGATTCTTTCACAGTATATTGTATGTCACCGGTTTATCATTTATATGTCTCCTTGGCTTGTACATATTAGTCATAGGGTGAAGGTTTTTTATATTTAAAATTTGATAAACACAATGATATTGCATATAGTTCCAGGTCATTTGAGATTTTTTAGAACGACAGTATCATCAGGCGCGGATCCAGGATTTTGTGTTAGGGGGAACGAAAGTGGGCGAGAGGTCTGGGGACCCTTAAGGTCTCCAGCGGGTCCAGGTCAGAGCCCTGGTAGGGGCCGCGGGGGCGAAGCCCCCCCCCCCCCCGGAAGCTCCTAGGTTTTGAGTATTTAGGAAGCTTTTCCGTCAACAATTTTGAAACATTTTGTGAATGTGATGAAGTGTATTAAAACGCATGAATCTTCTCCAAAAAGTTTCAAATAGTTTCTAAGCAGGAGATGTCACTTGAAATTATCTATCTGAAGCTGTGACTCCCCTGATTTCCTTATCACGCCAGGTATTCGTATACTCGGAACAGGTGCGGACACTTTGAACTCGGTGCAAGCTAGTTATTTGAACGTTTTCATTGGCCAATTTTGAATTTTTGGACACTACAGACCGTGGAGCATGACGGCAACGGAACACGGAACAGCATGCTCCGCGGTGTGTAGTGTCCAAAAATTCAAAATTGACCAATGAAAACGTTCAAAATAAATAGCTTGCACCGAGTTTCCGAGTACCCGGCGTGATATATTAGCCAATTTTCTCATGTTTCTCTGTTGAAAATGGGGTAATTTGTATTGAAGTGTTTGTAGAATGGATGGATTTTGATAAAATTAATGTCTAAGGGATTATAATATCACTTTGTTTTCTGATTAATCGTCGACTGCTTCAAAAGTTCAAAAGTAATTAGATAAACTAAAAGGGTAATGCAACGGGTAAAAATATATAATGATTTATTACATTTAACAGGCGTATGAATGAATGCTGATATGCTTAATAAAGGGACGGAAGACCGCCCCCCCCCCTCTCTCTCTCTCTCTCTCTCTTTTACTTATTATTTTTAGGGGGGGGGGACGAACGTCCCCTCCGCCCCCTCTGGATCCGCTACTGATCATGTCCTGAAGACAAGACCCTGTGATTTTGTCATCTTAATATAAATTTTAATGTACAAGTATTGTTAAAAAAACAACATTCATCTTAAGGAACCGACCATTAAATCTTAAAAGGGGGCTATTGTTTTTCCCCGAACAAGAAATATTTTTCACACGAAACAAGAAAGCAGATTATTATTTCCTTTTGAGTATGAAAAATCTGTATATTTTTCTTCAAATTCTACAAAAATTTCTTGTTGAAAACTGTTATTATTGTTTTTTGTGTGTGCATCTTTCAGGTCAAGATATTATTTCTATAAATTTTGACTACAGATTTAAAAAAAAAACATGGTCTCCCCCTCCTTCCCCCTAAAAGTTAAATGGGCGTTCCCTAATGAAGATTTGAAGCCTCGGCAAACCAGACCTTTGCTGTTAAAATCCCTTTTATAGTTCGCAGGACACACTCACAGTATACTAATTTAGTAACCTATACAATTTCATCTGACCTCTCGAATTGTATTGCAATATACAAGGTCACGATTGGACCTTTCAACTTGTGTTAGGTTATACAAAGTCACGACTGTATAAAAACCGTATAATGTAAAAATGCTTAGCTGATGGCTATTAATGTGACCAAATTATTTACACATTTAATAACATCTTGCTATAAAACAAACTTAATTTACCGACTTGATTACAGTAGATTGCTGACTTACGTGTTCTTACCATAGAAATATGTTTTCTCTTCAGTTATCGTTTCAGCAAACTGCTTTAAATTAATTTTGTTTGTCCATTGTCCATTCAAGTGGACAAAATAAGTAACACTAAAGTTAATATTTGCTTTCTATTGACATTCCTAGTTCAGAAAATATTAACATTAACCGCTAACAAGATGTCATTTTCCAGTGACAGCCTTTATCAATCACATTCTATATTCGGCAATCGTTATCTACGTAAGTCTTTTATGAAGTCGAATTTATTTACTGCGGTATACTATTAACAGGTACATTGAGTTATATTAAGAATTAACATTTCAATTTATCACTAAAAAACAACAATACAAATAAATTCTCTGCATTTACAGCTTCGTTTTACATTTTTTAACCTTTTTATAGACAATTTTTACGTACATTGTCGGCAAATATAGAATTTATTTGTAATCAGGAGGAGCTTTTCTTTCCCAATTCAGTGCGTACATATATATATTTTTTTATTTTCCCCGACAATGGGCGTATATTGTGTTTGCAACGCCATGTATGGAAAAAATGATCATTTATACACAGGACAAAACATTTGACATTTTGGATGGATTTCTCACGGGATGTTTACAGCGCGGTCCGTGTTCGACCTGTGTCTATCGCGTTTCGCTCAACATAACATAAGACGAGGAGTACTTGGAGACATTTATATGTCCAGTAGACGTATAAAGCAAATTTTATACGTCAATCTTTATATGGACGGTAAATGCACTGATTGCAGGACCGGATTATAACTTTTTGGGGTCCCTAGGCTAATGAATTATGGGACACCCTTCAGACGGAGCCACCCTCTAACTCGCCCGCACGCGTCTTGAATATTTCTTAATCGTGATATATTTTAGCGACATTTACATAGCTTGAAGTGGTGCTGATCGTATGGTAGATGGATTTACAAATACCGATGCAATCAGTGCCTATCACCACTAACGAATCCGGCTCATGGTGAGGTGTACTCGATACAACATTATGTGATAAAGTCTGTATATGACTTTCGGCAGGTCGGTGGTTTTCTCCGGGTACTTCCGTTTCCTCCACCAATAAAACTGACCGCCACGATATAACTGAAATATTGTTGAAAGTGGCGTTAAACACCATAACCCAACCCCCATAGTTTGATGTAAACTTATTGCAAATTCTTTATACTAGAATAGCTTGAGGGGCCCTAGGCTGCAGCCTATAGGATGATCCGGCCCTGACTGGTTGCAGTATAAAAGTAAATTAATGAAACTTTTACCATTGTAACTCTGTTAAGCGACCTGTCCAAACTGGAATGTTCATAAGACTAATATTGTTAGAGATAGTCAGAACCAGATCCAAATAAAGATATATTATCAAACAAATATTTTTACAGACAATAACATTTATAACAGGGTCGGATTAACGTCAATGTATGCCCTAAGTACAGGTCAACCTTAATGCCCCCGCACCTTCCATTGGCATAATGTAAAAACTAACACGGCCCCTTGATGCCAAGACTCAACATAAATGTCTTAAATGCCTCACATTAAATTCAGAATTCAATTTTCAGTCGGGCCAAACCTCTTATATTAAAATCGTTTTGGTGTGTTTTTGAGCCTAATATCTGGATGATATAATAAATTGTCTTGTGGTCGGAATTTTGTGGTGCCCCCTTGCCCCTTGATGCCCTAAGCACGTGCTTATTTTGCCTAAGGGTTAATCCAGCCTTGAGTTATAATCTTTATGTCCATCAATTGGCAATACAAATGTGTATTTACCAATATTGGTCAGATACAATGTACAGTCAAACATAAAGTAGTCACCAGTATTAAAAGGTCACATTTTTCTTGTCCTGTCATAGAAAATTTCATATGAATTGAACCTCTTTTAAGAGGTCACCTGTCTTAAAGACCACAATTCAATTGTCCCAAAGGTGACCACTAAATACTGGTTTGACTGTAGCATTTTTTAATTTGAACTTGGCAATCCGCGGACAGGAAACTATAAACTACAATAATCAATAGGAAAAATAATGGGCCTGGACCCAGTACCGGATTTAGATAAAGACGGGCCCTAGCCTAATCCAGTTGTGAGGCCCCTCCTAATTCCCCACCTGCACGACTGGAGGAAGATGGGAGCGTGTTTAATCAATTTCAATAAAGGCAAAGATGATGAGGAGTGTTTAAAATTCTACAATATTCTGAAATGGAGTGCAACTGTGTAAGGAATATTACTGAAGGGTTGTTTAGAATGTACAGTACGTTATGGCAGCATAAGTGTGAAAGTCCAATAACAATGTTAAAAATAATATACACCTGGGCCGGAGGCCCCCTAAATATTGAGACCCTTGGCTTCAGCCTATCGAGCCTATAGGTAAATCCGGCACTGCCTGGACCTATTGAATATTGAATGTATGATAATATTACATCCTTTCTAATTTACAGGTTTGAAACCCCCGGGACCAAATTCTGTGACAAAAATACCACCAAAAGGAGTATTTATCTGTAAAGGTTTTTTTTTCGTCGACGAAAATGCCTCCAAAAGGGGTATTATTCTGAAAAGGGTTTTCTTCGTTGACAAAAATACCACCAAAAGGGGGATTAATGTGAAAAGGTTTTTTTCCGTTAACAAAAAATATAGATTGCAGAATTAAAGTTGTGTGAGAAAAAAAAATTGTGAGAAAAGACAGTGGTGTTATGTCAATACACACCATAGTAAAGTAAATGTCTTAAAGGTCTTTGCTTAGTCATTACACTAATATCCAGCTAATCATGCAGCTATTGATAATTTTGGATTATTTAACTGCTGTACGTGCAGTATTGCATTTTCACGGCATTAAATATGATATCTGAAGTTTTATATTCAAAGTATAAAATTTGCGCATGATGACTGATTTTATATATATATATATATATACATTGTATATGCTAAATCATCTGTGATTTATGTAAATAAAGGCCTGGGGAAAGGGTCTTGTGTTCACAAAGTGCCCATGAGACGTTGACTTTATAGCATAAATAATTTAAGGGACCAATCACATTACATACATATTATAACAGAGGAAAAGGTCAATAGACTAAACGTCCATGTTCAAAGTTTAAATGTGATTATATTTATATCGATTGTGGTTATACGATTATAGATTCACTGACCATTTTTTAAATATCATGAAAATGCAAATAATGTGATAATTTTCTAACAATCTGCTCCTTTATTCTCGCATTATATTAAACCAAATACAGACCTACAATATAAATATTCGGGTGTGAATATCGTGGACATTCGATCTAGTTATTTTTTGTTGTCTTTACATTAGTACCACCTGATAATCACATACTGTGTAGTCTTTATTTAAGAAAAACAGAGTGGTACTGACCTTGAAATTGTCAACTCTGTATGGTAAGGGGCCAGAAACACTTTTTGTACCAATGCCTTAGGATGATTTTGCAACCAAATTCTTGTCATTTTATAAACTGCATTCACATTCGAGGGAGGGGGTCATGGTGCTTAACGCCACTGTCAACAATATTTCAGTTATATCGTGGCGGTCAGTTTTATTAGTGGAGGAAACCGGAGTATCCGGAGAAAACCACCGACCTGTCGCAAATCACTGACAAACTTTATCACATATTGTTTTATCAAGTACATCTCGTCTGAGCGGGATTCGAACTCACAACTCTATTGGTGATGGGCACTGAGTGCATAAGTAGTTAAGTCCAACTACCATACGAGCACGACCACGACGGCCCTTCTCTCACATTCGATGATGTTACTTCTATCCACTTTTTTCAAGGTTGCAGTTCATTTTTAAATGCGTTTTTTTAAGTACATGTATTTAAGAATGCATTTTTTGTATCAAGATCTTGTAAATTAATATAATCCACTCTATTACATTTTTTTGTAATTTTACATCGCGTTATATAGCACATTGTTATCAGTTTCTTATATATAATTAAAAAATGTATCCCATATACTAAGTTTAGATCAATAAGCATGTACGAACTCAAACTTCTGATGTAGAATTCTATATGATAAAGATGTCTGTATGTCCTTACCAATTTATTGCATATCTGTTTCATTAAAACATTAATTTCAAAATGTAAAACAGTCATAACTTCGTATGATAATCGTCTAACATGTAGATTTGGTCTAGAAAATCTTGAATACTGTTCTGTTTATAGAGAACGTTCATGTCATAGTTTGTTAACTATGATGTACTATATCATGTAAACAAAACTTCATGTTTTTGTCATGTCTTAAGACATAAATGGGTTAAAAAGAATTAAGTATTAATAGGGGAGGACAGACGAAGATGCAGGATTTTCATTTAGTGGTCGGGGTTATCGGGACCGCCTGTCACTAGCGATTTTAGTGTTTATGGCGGTGGGAGGGGGCGAAGGCCCTACCCATATGCTCATAAAATTAGAAATGACAAAACCTGGTTATAAAGAACAGAGTATTGTCACTAATATAACAGTAACAGACTATATATTGCTGTATGAAGGGAAAGGTGAGCCGGGAGCGACCCGTCTGAATCCGTACCTGGATTTGATCCGATAAAGTGATATGTAGTAGATGTGTGTGTTTCAATAACTTATATTTCTTCAAGAGATGTAATGTAATAATTGGGGGGGTATGGTATTTAACGCGACTTTCAACTATATTTCGGTTATATCTTGGCGGTCAGTTTTAATGATGGAGGAAACCGGACTCTCCGGAGAAAACCACCGACCTGCCTCAAGTCACTGACAAACTTTATCACATAATGTTTATCCAGTACACCTCGCCATGAGTGGGATTCGAAATCACAACCGTAGTTGTAATAATGGTGTTGTCAACACATTAAAACAAATATATTTGAGAGCATAAAACAAAAATGTTGAAAAAAAGAAAAGATGTGTAACCAACTTAGGATCTGACTGACCCCTGAAGTTAATACGTTGTTTTAAATAATCTGGGGGAAAAACCCACTAATAATACAAAATCAAAGAACGTGCTTCTAATTTAAAATAGGAGTAAATATTTCTAATAATGGGGGGGGGGGGATCTCTTCACTACTTAAAAAAAAAAAAAGCAATGCCCGTCTATTGTAAATTATATTTTGGTTAAACATGCTTATAATTTAAAAAAAATGTAAATATTTCTAATAATGGGGGAAGGGGGAGGGTGGTTTCTTCACTATTTAAAAAAAACCAATTCATTACTTATATTTTCGATAAAAACATATATACTTAAAACATATATACTTTTCATTTTATTAGTACCGCTAGTATTTTATTTTCTGTTCAATTCCAAGTAGATACAATATTCAGTCACAACAAAGCCATTTTCTTTGTTATATTATAATGACCAAACTATATGAGGATAATCTTTTAGGTAGTTTTAGTATTATAACACTCATCAAACTAACCATTAAAATGCTGTAATTGGCAATTAAACATTAATATACAAAAAACGGGAAAAAACTCGAAATAATAAAGAAATTGATCAAAGCAAAATATAAAAAATAAGAAGAAAACGTGCCTCTACCTTGTTGATTGTTGACGTGTGTTATAAACCACTTGTTTATTTGTTTTCGTTCCACTATTAATTATCCCTTCACCATTTAAATATATGCAAGCACACTTCCCGCATGTAAAGACTTTCACCTGTGTATGTAATCACCTGTAAAATAGATCAAATATGTATATAAAGTATACTGAACGCAAATAGATTCACAACACATATATTTCCAAGTATTTGCGCTGCCTGATTTGAATTTTATGCAGTATATATAGTTTGAGAACGACCATTAAAATCCACCTGTGATGTAAATCTATTGTCAAAAGTCTCCATTATTTTTAAGGAATGGAGAGTTATTGTTCTCTTTGTACTTTTAAGGTCCCACAAGGGGCAAACAATTTAATACTTTGTACTTTAGATACTATACACAGACTTTTTTTTGTTACAAGATTAATAATTAATAAAATTAATAAAGTACAATGGGTGGATTTTAAGTTGGAGAATGTCCTCGTATCTCTCCATTCCTTAAAAGCAATGGGCCTCGGCGCCGAGGCCCCGAAGGGTCCGAGGTCAATTGCTTTTAAGGAATGGAGAGTTACTTGGACATTCTCCTATACTTTAACTAGGTGGTGGTAGTGGGAGTGGGGGGTGGGGGGGGGGGAATAAATAATATGTCCCTGTAGTTTTCAAAGAAAGATTTGAGTTAACTTTTAAAGAAGAATTATTGATTTTTCTTGTCTAAAAAGAAATAATCTGATTTTTGCTTCCCGTGAATTTTTTTTTATTGACCCCCCCCCCCCTCTCAAACAAATAGAGAGTAGGAGCTTATATTGTTATATTGTATTATTTTCCCTTCATCTAATCAGCAACCAAATTCCATAAATCTTAAATGAAATTTAACATAACTACAGCAGTTTCGTTTCACTTGTTTCTGAGATTAATTTATATGTCTTATCACACCTTAAAGACAATAGTACCGCATCCATGGTGTAATAGTTAGCGTGCTCGCCTCGAGTGCGGTAGATCGTGGGTTCGAGTCCCGATCGGGTGAAAGCAAAGACTATAAAATAGGTATTTGTTGCTTTCCACTAAGGACGCGGCATTAAGGAGAAAGAGCAAAGACTGGTTGGCTCGGAATCAGGAAAATGTGTCCGAGTGTGGCGACATGTCTACCCGCGGACTGTTGTTTCAGTGAGCTAGCACTATAAAAAGCCAACTAAGCATGTTGGACTAGTACAAAGCGGATCTAACTGAATATTAACTTGTTCTCGTCAGTGTCGGATTTAGATAAAGAGAGGCCCTAGGATTCTCCACTTGTGATGCCCCTACTCCCAATCCCCTACCCTCACGACTGCGAGGAAAATTACTGAAATGTTTTTTACAGACTATACAGCTTGTTATGACAGAATATGTAAGAAAGGCCTTTGACAGTGTCAAAAACTATTCTACACCTTGGATGGAGGCCCCCTAAATTTTGAGGCCCTATGCTTCAGCCTGTCAAGCCTATAGGTAAATCCGGCACTGGTACTCGCCATGATATAGCAGAAAAATTGCTGAGTTGGCGTTAAACAACAATCACTCATTTAAAGACAATTTTTTTTAACACTGATGACATTTTATTTTGTGAGTTTATTTGAATCTAACTTCACCCTTCGCGAGCACCTGAGTTCACCTCCGGCTCGTGTTGCACAGCTTTTTAGTTTTTTGTGTTGTCATATTATGTGTGTTTACATTTTTAGTTTTGTGTTGTGATGTCCGTTACGATTTCCGCATACAAACTATGTTCGGTTCGTCTTTACCTCCAGTTGTCTGTAGGAGGGCCCATATCTTATTTACGTTATTTGTGTTTGTTTGCGTATAATGGTGTGGTTTGCTTTGTTTGTCTTCGTCCTGTGTCTTGTGTACTCAGTGTTGTCAGTTTCTCTGGATTGTCCATTTTTGTATTGGCCCTTTGGTGTTGTCTAACGCTTATTTAAGTATTTATCAGATTCTATCCGGACAGAGACGTTTATTTCGTGTCCTAGTCAAATTTCAAGAAATTAAAGTAATTCAGATTCTATCCGGATAGAGACGTTTATTTTGTTTAATTTTAAGTAATTCAGATTTTGTCCGGAGAACGATTATTTTTTATGGCCTGGTCTTAATTTCAATAAAATTTACATTCTATCTGGAAGAACAACATTTATTCGATCTAATCTACTCTGTTAGATTGATTGATTGATTGATTGATTGATTGATTGATTGATTGATTGATTGATTGATTGATTGATTGATTGATTGATTGATTGATTGATTGATTGATTGATTGATTGATTGATTGATTGATTGATTGATTGATTGATTGATTGATTGATTGATTGATTGATTGATTGATTGATTGATTGATTGATTGATTGATTGATTGATTGATTGAACTCTGTTATAATTCTCCTAGCTGTCGTGAATGAAAACTTAATCGGGTGAAACTAATGAGAATTTGCCAAGTGCATAGAAATTACTTTGTTCAAACTGTTAAAAGGAAACAACAGCAATCGTTGCATGTTTTAACTTGGCGGTTTGACTATGTTAAGACCCGGGTTTAAAACGCGTTGCCTGTGAGATCGGGATTTTATGTTTCACCGCCATGAGTTCAGCGATAAAAATAGCGTGTTGGCAAAATACAAAGGGGACATCATCATCTCATTAAAATGTAGCTTGTTCTCGTCATGATATAACTGAAACATTGCTCATTTTGGCGTTAAGCTATAATCATTCATTGATTAATTCATTTTGGGCGGATTTGAAATTCTTCATTTGGGTGAAAATAGAAATGTTACATTTTCTATGGACATCAAGACAGAGAAATAAAATACAAAATTCTATATTTAGAAAAAACATTTGACAATAAAACAATGCCATAAGTGAATTCTTTTGAAAGCATATACAATGTAACCTGCAAAACCAGAACAATAACTGTTTTGGGGTGTAACTGACGTAATTCCCTCAACAAACCTCTCCTCTACTTCAATAGTGTCCATGATTCCAATTTGTCATTTGTCGTTTAAACTCACATTTACATGTACATGTTTGACAAAAGAAATTCTGGTTATGGTCAGGGTTATTGTGTTAAACGCCACTTAATATTTCAGTTATATTGTGGCGGTCACTTTTATTGGTGGAGGAAACCAGAGTATCCGGAGAAAACCACCGACCTGCCGTAAGTCACTGAAAAACTTTATCACATAAGGTTGTATCGCGGACACCTCTCCATGAGCGGGATTCGAACTCTCAACTTTAGTGGTGATGGGCACTGATTGCACAGGTAATTGTAAATACAACTGTAATACGAGTACGACCACGACGGTTCACGTCTAGGGGAGAAGAAAGCAGAATTTTTAAATAGAAAAATTAAAACTATTTTCAGTTCTTTAATGAAACAAGTGTAAAAGAAAAATAGACATTTGTCATATTTTAGTATTTAGAAAATATTTGGATATAAAAACTAATTTTGCTTCTTTTCATTTGCATTCTTTTCCCCCTATAATAATTCTGGCTAAATGCAATATAAAAATCACCAAACATGCAAGCATCCGTTTAGAAAACTAGTAGTGGAGTAACGGGTCAAACTCCCTTGCCATTCCTGCTCCGATCCACATACTACTCTCCAACGGAGTAATATTTGGAGTGGATACGAAAATTGTCCGATGTTTTGTAATGCATAATTGGTATTTATTATCACTTTCGGCATTTTTTCGACTGTATGATATAACTATCAATTGTGTGTGTGTGTGTGTGTGAACGTCGATCTCACGCCATTGTTCAAGGAGATATGGAAATAGTACATACATTTTTTTTATTCTCATTCACGTTGTTCTCTATACATTTTTGTATTTTAGTGATGAATACAATTTAGATCAGATAATATTAATATTTCTCATTATTTTTTCATATTTGAGGCGGATGTGTGCGTTTATGTGAAATACAACAAACATTCTAGATCTTGCCATGAACCTTTTAAAAATGAAAACAGAAGCAAGCCTGACGAGGCATGGTTAATGGATCACTGGTGGGTTTTTTTTACAATTTATGCTAAAATGTTCTATAAATAAAATAAAACAGAATAATAAAATAGAAACAAGGTTGGAGTCTATAGATTAACGAGATTTTTATTACCGGTACTGGTGCATAATTTTGATATTTTTAGATTGAATAGATATGATTTAAAAATGAATTGGATCATATACATTGTAAGTTTATATGTATATTAACACATATTTGAACAATATTTCAATTATATTGTAACAGTCAAATTTATTGGCTCAAGAAATGTTCAGAGAAAGCCACAGACCCGCCACACGTCATGGACAAACTTTAACGTAAAATGCTATATCAGTAATTCCTCACGGGAGTTGAAATCATAGATCATAAAAAGTGGTGAAATTGATTGAAAAAATAATTATAAATTAAACGACCATAGGGCCACAGCAACTGACTGTCTCGTTTAAATTGACTAATTCAAAACGTGTATCCCACTTTTCTGCATGGCAAAGCGCCACTATATATAAATAAAACATATGTCGATCCCCAACAATCTGTAACTAAATGTTACACTATATACAAATAATTCGTTTACATAGGAAGTACAGGATTACGTTACTTTTAGATTACGGTAACAGTTATCTGATGGAGATATTATACCTTCATCGTCAAGACTAATTAACAGAGACGAAGAAACATAACTGTGCAGTAGCAATATTTAACAGAAATATCCATGCAGTAATCGATGTCTGCAATAAATTCCAAAAATCGGTATCCATAATACAACAGCAGTTTTCCATGTACTCGTGTGCATGTGTTTGTAGTAATAAGTTGAAATGTCAACTTTAAAAAGTTAGACCGATCCAGTGAGTTTGATTGAAGTAGTTAGACCGATCCAGTAAGTTTGATTGAAGTAGTTAGACCGATCCAGTGAGTTTGATTGAAGTAGTTAGACCGATCCAGTGAGTTTGATTGAAGTAGTTAGACCGATCCGGTGAGTTTGATTGAAGTAGTTAGACCGATCCGGTGAGTTTGATTGATTAGATAGTTTTATGCTTGCAATTTACAGTTCCTAAATCATGTAATTTATTAAAACCAAGTGAGTTTCCCTCAAACATACGTCAATTCTGGTTATTATCCTCTTTAACCCCTTTGGTTTACTTGCTCCCAAGAACTTTTTAATTATTTGACTTTTTAGTCTTTTGAATATGAAAGTGTACTAGTGAAGGATATCCCGTGGACAATAAATTTGGTATTTACGTTTGTATTACTGGATCGAAACGTGAATGCTTTGACTCTGACGTGATTTATATGATTTATATGTTTCAATCTATCACCACTAAAGTTGTGAGTTCGAATCCCGCTCAGACGGGGTGTACTCGATACAACATTATGTGATAAAGTTTGTCAGTGACTTGCAGCAGGTCGGTGGTTTTCTCCGTGTACTCTAGTGTCTTCCAACAATAAAACTGATCTCCACGATGTAACTGAAATATTGTTGAAAGTGGCGTTAAACACCATAAACCTATATGTTTCAAATTTTACATTTCCTCAATATTGTAATGTCAATCTCCCTCATGCCTTTTATTTTGGGTTTCAATCTTTTGAATATGAAATTAAAAAAGGTACCTGATGAAGGTTATTCCAGAAACTGATCGTGCGAGCTTACAGCGAATTACAAAACAGTGGTCCACCTTGAAACTAATTGTGAATTACATCTATTGGTCAGTGTCTTTTGTTAACTAACTGGCAAGTTACGTATAGGAGAATGTCCAAGTAACTCTCCATTCCTTAAAAATAATGGAGCCGAGGGCCATTGTTTTTAAGGAATGGAGAGATACGAGGACATTCTCCAACTTAAAATTCACCCATTGTACTTTAATAATTTTATTAATTATTAATTTTGCTTAAAAAAGTCTGTGTATAGTATCTAAAGTACAAAGAGAACAATAACTCTCCATTCCTTGAAAATAATGGAGTTTTAACAATAGATTTACATCACAGGTGGATTTTAATCTAGGTTTCTCAATAGAAGTTTGACCCTTAAATTAGAAAGCTCATTTCACCCATTCATGAAAAAATAAAAATAAAAAAAAATATTTATTAATCCAATCATGGTCCCACAGGGGGCAGTTACATAAATACATGTACAACAATTATGATTAATACAGTAGACAGTACATTGCTATAAACAGTAAATGTCAATAATTGAGATTATACTCAGTAGTAATACAGCATATGTGTTACTATTGTACCTGATCTCTGCCAAAGTGCAATCCAGGAGATTCAAAGAAACGATATCGCACATACTAACAAAAAATGTAATCCTTGTACTGCATATCTTAGTTTGTACTAAGTGGATAGTATATTTGGACTTATGGATGAAACAATGGATATCTGCAAGGGTCACCAAGGGACGGTGCTTATGGATATGTTCCATTGAACATTCCACCTCGTGCCCCCAGCAGAACTCCAAGGTTAAATAATATACAAATATATATAGAGATATATTGCTACTCAACCACAGATACCAAGGGACAGTGCATCTGGAGATGTCCAGCATATATAGCTGTGACATTCCACCTCGTGTCTGAGGCAGAGAAGCAAAACAACAAGGAAAAGAAAAACAAAAATAAAAACAAAAACAAAAACAAAAACAAAAACAAAAACAAACAAAAAAACAGACAGACAGACAGACAAAGGTAAATAAAGAAAATAAAAATCTTTCTGCAGTGTTTTCTCAAGAACACACCCAAATGTGTTAGTATATTGTGATTTTCACAATCACAATTCCATTCTAATTTCTTTACATCATTTAAGCTATTAAAATTTGGACATGAAGTCAATATTATATCGATCAATTCTTTCCTGTCTGGTTCATATTTAGAACATTTGAAAAGAAAATGTATTTCATCTTCAACTTCTCCTGAACTGCACTGTTGACAGAGCCTTTGTTGTCGAGGGATACCCTGGTACCTGCCCAACTCTATCTGCAAATGATGAGAGGAAACTCATGATATAATGCTTACTCTTCAGCTTGGGTAAGGATCAGTTTACCTGATGTTGATTTCATGTTAGGGAAAAAAGTACACCTGAACTTTATTTTGTGTATTGAAGGAATTTTAAGCATGTAATGTCAATAATCAGTAACACTCATAGAACTAAAGCAAACAACTTTTGGTTTTATAATTAGAAAAAAAAAAAAAAAAACATAAATTTTCAAATTTGTTGTTTTTCCAACAAAAATCTCAGTTCTATCACATAATAATTGTGGAATTTCATCATCTTCATCAAATATATTATATATACATATGCTTTTTCTAAAATATCCAAGTAAAGTTTTCGACTACAAAGATTTAAAAAAAAAAAAAAGTGCTTTCTCATAAACAAAAACTAAAATTCTAATAAATGCTAGATTTATTTAAATAAACCACTGTCTAACTGGTAGTTGTAAATACTTGAGGATCATACAGCACTGCAAACAAATCAATGATAGAAGTACATCAGTACTTGTGCTGAATAAATATCAGTATGATGGTTTCATGGTTGGGCGATCATGTTCTCATGTAATACCTATTACTGATTTTTGAACTTTTTAATTGATGTATTGTGATGAACTTTTTATTATGAACAAAGTTATTTCGACTTGTATTGTTTACCAATCTTGGGTTTAAATGGATGATCATGCCACGATATAGCTGAAATATTTCTAAAGTTGGCGCTAAATACTAATCAATCAATTTAAAAGAAATAAAAAATTACAACAAAAACATTTTCAGTCATCATTTTCATTAGTATCTCTGATGAGATCAGACCGTAAATTTACAAGAGCAGCACACATTATTAAAATATCATCAAACAGTTTTAAAGATGCCACAGGCACAGTACCACTTAAAATCTTGAACACTTTGAGTCTCCGGATGGCCCTTTCCACATGAATGCGCACCCTGGCAATCCTCCTTGTCAATGTAACATCCTCGGCACTTAACTGAGGTTTATTTTTTGTGAATGCTGAAATGTTAAGCTTTACACGCAACGGAAAGAGCAAGTCATCTATAGTAAAATCACGGTCTGCCATGATCTCATCTCCTGGGAGCAAGTAGTTCATGAAACCACTTTTTTCAACAATAAATTTATCACTGGCACGACCACCGAAAGCCTTGGATATGAACATTATTTGTCCATGTGGGAATATTCCACCTAAATACTTAACTGTATTATGGGACTTGTAATTGCTATATGTTTCACCTCGACTCCTTAAATTAGTCGGGCTTTGAATAAATGTTTCTGCACAGTCAATTATACCTGTTGTTCGCGGATAGTTCTCTCTAAATGAATCTGGGCAACAGTCTCTAATAACTTCCCTAGGAAGCCAAATTATCAAAGACTTTAACTTGTCTGATAGTACAGGAATCCACGAATTAAATATTTTGCAAGCTAGACTACTTGATATACCAAATCTTCGACCCAAGTCCTCAAAAATCAGATTTAACTTCAGTTTCAAAAGTACAAGCATTATCTGATCTGTCACTTCCAACTGAAATTTAAAAGTATTAAACTGAGACATACACTTCACTTCGGATTCTATAACATTAAATGTACAAAAAGCCTCAGGTAGTTTACTGTCAGACGAAGCACTTGTGCCTGGCTCATTTTCTAGAGTAGAGTCAAATTCGCAAATATCGGAATCGGAACTATCATCATTTAATTTTCTTTTTTTTAACTGCAGAATCCTGTCTTAGTGTCTTTCGTCTACCTGGGGTGGCCCTGATTTCATATCCCAACTTAAGCTTAGGATAAGGATTCCGATCGGTTGGTTTTCCATCAATAAAATGTTCAGAACAGACAAATACTTTTTTCGGCAGTTCCTTCCGATTTAGAGCTTTAATCCACTCAAGCGTATAGATTCCTTGGATGGCATTACATGTAGTCTGCATGGAATAAGACATGGACATTGATCATGTATCTGACCGTGCAATTCACACATTGATTTCTTCCATAAGATAATTTTTTTGCGATTATTTGAACAAGCATGAACTGCACATGAGTTCCCACCGCTTGTTTTATATTTATCCTCACTTTCCATAACAAAAATAAAAGAAAAATCGTGAAAAACAAAATGTAAACAAATGATCGATGATGTTGTGATTAATGCACGTGCGTTATCTATCATTACTGCTATGGCTGACGTACCACATGATAGATTAATGGCATGATAATTAGGTTAGATCTTGATAAATACGTCTATATACAGACCTATATTTAAAGGTAACTTGCCAGTTAGTTAACAAAAGACACTGACCAATAGGTGTAATTCACAATTAGTTTCAAGGTGGACCACTGTTTTGTAATTCGCTGTAATAGGATTTTACATGTTCCCATTGATCGATTGATCTATTTTCACGTTTGTCGTATAACGTTTGGTGATCTTTATTGATCATATAATCTACATTATACGTACAGAATCTGTTAATGACCACATTTCACTGTTTTGCATCCATCAATATACTATACTTACTCATGTGCTTTATTGGTATTAATATTTGAATAACATTGTATGGAACACACATCGTGCCAACTTTTTTTTGTTTGTTTTAACACAATACAGTGAGTGATTGTTGTTTAGCGCCAACTCAGCAATTTGTCAGCTATATCATGGCGAGAACAAGATAATTGTCAATGAGATGACGATGAGGTCCGTTTTGTACTAGACCAACACGTTTACTTGGATTTTTATAGTTCTAGTTCCCTGAAACAACAATCCATGGATAGACATGTCGCTCCACTCGGAAACATTATCCTGATTCCGAGCCAACCAGTCTTTCTCCTTAATGCTGCGTGCTTAGTAGAGAAGCAGGGCCGTCGTGGTCGTGATGTTACAGTAGTTGGATTTAGAACTGCATGTACCTGTGCAATCAGTGCTTATCACCACTAAAGTTGTGAGTTCGTATCCCGTTCATGGGGAGGTGTACTGCATTATGTGATAACGTTGTCAGTAACTTGCGACAAGTCGGTGGTTTTCTCCGGGTACTCTGGTTTCCTCCACCAATGAAACTGACCGTCACGATATAACTGAAATATTATTGAAAGTGGCGTTAAACACCATAGCCTAATCCCAACACCCTAGTTTATAGTTATAAATAGTAAATCTATTTCATTCTTCCAAAAAAGTTCGGTGCTATCAGACAGATTATTAAAGACGGAATCATATTAACAGGTATCACCCTAACTGAACTGTGATATTATTGAACCAAATTATGGTGTTGACTTGATGTTCAGACGAGTCGGTTAAATGATTGTTTTGTGTTGATGTAGCTAGTGAAATCGTCGACAACAACTTTTTAACACTTTCAATTAACCATGAGCGTAAGAGACGGGGGTGGGGGTGTGGGGGTGGCACCAAAAGCCCCCCCCCCCCCGCAATCCGCTATCCGGTCAACTACTACCTAGAATATACCTAGAATCCAATCAATCTAATATATACGATGTTCTGTTCAAAATGAGAGTAATAGTATAAGTTGATGGAGGGCCCGGGTGGCTCAATGAGTTAGGTAGTTGGATTACCTAACAACTCATACAAGCCTATCATTAATACGGCGTAGGTTCGCGCCCGGTTTTGCAAATTACAAAAACTAAAGGGTGCACTCGACTCGCAACCTCGCAAGTGATAAAGTTTACCAGTTGCTTGCCCATGGTCGGTGGTTCTATCCGGGTACTTGGGCTTCTCCCACCACTAAAACTGGTTGCCATGATATAGTTGAAATATTGCTGAAAGTGGTGTTAAAACACCAAAAATCAAAATCAAATCTATAAGTTGATGAAGCACATATGAAATGGTCTGATACGTACAACGAATTGAAACAATGTAGACATCATAGTCGTGGTACTATATATTAATTAATAATAGTAATGTAGCACTTCTAGTGGCGGTAATTGAAAATTTCCGTCGTGAAAGTTGCAGTAATGGAGTGCTCCAAATAAAAGCGATACATCTTAATAGTATGGGGTTTAGATTAAGCATATTTTATTTATCAAGAACTGAAATCGAATTGGCATACGTTATAGCAACTTAGGAAGTCCTCTCACTATACATTGATACATTAATTGACTTAATATATACCGGTATATATGACATGCTCAATATAAAACACATTTGAATAATTAGGGGAGAAATAAATGTGGAATCAAATTTAATGTGGGAGCAGATATGAAACAAACGGGTGGGGGATTTTGTTGTTTGGACACTTTAAAAAATATTTAATCAAACTTACGGTATCTTTTATATACCTCAACACAATTTTATAAATTTGATATGAGGATTTCGTGACTATTCAGTAATAAACAAGTATCGTTGATAGGTAAAAACAAGTTAATTTGATTGAATGTGACTGCACGATGACGTCTGTATAGGGTGGAACACGTGAAAGAAATGGTGGTTGTTTTCACAAGGTGCATCACATCTATAACATGTTAGATTACCAATCAGGTTTGCAAAGAAAAAAATCATAAATCAACGAAGAACAGCTATTACGTAATCGCGTTTACAAAAAGTCATATTTATGAGAACCAATTAGAACGTAATCTGTAACTTTTAAATTATTTGACTTTCCACTCTTTTAACTATCGGCGTACCTGATGAAGGGTATTCCAGAAACGTGCCATGTGCACTAATTTAGATTATCACATATTTTATTGAAATAACGCCGAATTTGCATATGTAGTAAAAACATAATTTGCGGCGTGTTATTTGCCTCCGGGGCAATAACATTTTACGAGGGCAATAACATGTTATCTGCCTTGGCAAAATATGTGATAAATAGATTAAGACATGACCTTTTTCATATTGCCTTTGTCATCAGTCCTCGACTGATATCGTCCCTCGGGTTAAAACCCTCGGGGCCGATACCAAGGTCTCGTGTTGATAACAAGGGCAATATGCAAAAGGCCATGTATTAATCTATAATTATAATCTACGTTTTTATTTTCAAATGGTATTGATTTATTAAAATATTCAAGGACACGATATAGCAAAAATATAGTTTAAAATGACGTTAAATGATTCAATATTAAATAATATATGAGCAAAAGATATAATTTTCAAAACCTTTTAGCTAAGACAATAATCTCATCTTTGTCAATGTAATTCGCCGAAATCCGTATGAGGATTGTCAAGATTTTATTATGACAAAAATATATATACCATTGGGTGGAGGAGTTGGAGGCCGAAGCTATGCTTTGTCCCCCTTCCTCCTCCAAAGTAAAAAAATGCATTCTTAGCATGAAAGCAAAACAATCACTGACAGTTAACCAAGGTTATACGGTTATGCTTTGAAACCAAACCACTGTCCGGTCCACTCTTAAAATATGACCCTTTTTTTCCTGTTCATTCATACACCTCTGTATAATGATATCTACCCTCGGGGAATTGAGTGAGTGATTGGTGTTTAACGCCAACTCAGCAATTTTTCAGCTATATCAGTGAGAAAAAATTAATTTTCAATGGGATGATGATGAGGTTCGCTCTCTACTAGACCATCATGCTTAGTTGGATTTTAATAGTACTAGCTCACTGAAACAACAGTCCGCGGATAGACATGTCGCCCCACTCGGACACATTATCCTGATTTCGAACCAACCAATCTCTGTCCTTTCTCCTTAATGCTGCGTGCTCAGCGGAGAAGCAACAAATACCGATTTTATAATCTTTGGTTTGACCCGATCGGGGCTTGATCCACGGTCTACTGCACTCGAGATATGCACGCTAACCATAACACCACCGATGCGGTCCTCAGAGAATAGTATATGTAAAATGTTCATATCTATAGCACTACTTAATGGAATACAGGCGCTCAAATTGATTTTTTTTTGTGTTTATATTAAAAGTTGCCAATATTCGATGTTTTATACTAATAAAATGTTCTGAACAAGAAGCCAGGTTTAAAAAATATGCTATAATGTCGTAATTAGTGAAAAGAATTCGAATGTCTGTTGGTAAAATCGCCATTAACACACCTAATTATAAGTCGGTTGATTTTCCGAAGTTTGCCGGACACTGATAACTGCTATAAATAACCAGGAAGCATGCTTTTCATGTAACTTCGTTATAATTAATACAATTCAAGAAATATATATATGAAATTGGATCTGGGGTAATCAATTAATATTATATAATGGTATTTAGTAAGAATGACACTTACAATCTGAAATACGTGATGTAATCAATAAAAACAAACCCAAACTCTGCAAAGGGGCCTGATAAGGGGAAAATTGTAAACAAATTGTATTGCATATTATTGACAACACTTGAGTTGTTTTGATTATATTTTTTTCGACAAAAAAAACCAGTCACGAAGTTCATTATTTTAGTCTCTAATTTAAAAGAGATATCACCTAGCGTGTTCTCCTGAAAAAAAAAAAGAATAATATAAAAAAACGACGATGCAATTCTACTGTCAAAATACGATTCTGTCGTAAAAAGATACTAAATTATGCTTACCGTATACGTGTTGAAAAATGGAGTAGGTCGGTATAACACTTTTTTTTTTTTAATTTTTACACGAAATCCTCATATTTGTGTTGTTTTCGTGTAGAATCTGTCAATATTTTTGTTTGTGTCATACATGTGCTTTTCCTTCCGCAAACAATTTCGCACATGCGCAAACTCTTTACCGAATAGGTCACGGAATATATGAATATTGTACGGGTCAACATTGAATTCTTTAATGGATACAAGAAAATCAAAAAGCGACGTATCTCATTCGTTCTAGGCTATTTACGTATGATATAATTAAAAATTTCAACTGCAATTAGTATAAAACATCGAATATTGGCAACTTTTAATATAAACAAAAAAAATCAATTTTAGCGACTGTATGCCTTTAATACTACCTCTATTGTTACGAAATAATCGTATGCCAAAATCAATTCTTTCGGATAACAACTTCTTTTGTTATACACCGAAGAGAGCAATTGATTCTAATATGGTAACAACTTGTCTTATTGAGAGTCAATTTCATTAAGTATTTACATTTCCATGATAACCAACAAAATAGTAATACAGGTTGTCATAAACTTCCCAAATCAATACCAGTTATTTGCCATATCAGAAAGTAAGTGTTTTGTGGAGTAATTATATTCCGTTGCGATCACATTATCGGAAGTAAGAAAGGCAGACCAAAGTAGATGTGTGCTTACAAATACTGATATCTATGGAAAAACGGAAAATTTAAATTATTACCTAAAAAGCAAAATATTATTACACAAAAAAAGAGAGAAATCATTTTTTTAAATTTTAGTGAACTTATTTCACTTTTTCGTGTAATAATTTCGACATTTGTTTCGGGATTTCGTGTCAATTTATTTTGTATTTGGGTCAAATTTACAGTTCCTATATATAATATAATTTATTAAAACTAAGGTCAAACTTCCTCAGGCAAAAGGTCAACCTAAACCGATTCTGGCTATATATCCTGCTTATGCCATTTGCTTTACTTTTTTCCAAAGACTTTTGAAATTATTTGACAAGCCAATCTTTTGACTATGAGCGTGCCTGGTGAAGCTTATTCCAAATACACACTGTGTGTTTTAATTGGATATCTACATCATATAACATGAAGCTTTTAAATATAAGTCATCATTTCAGAAATTTCATTGTCATCTCCATGAAATTGGTAGATACATTTATAAGAGATTTTTTCTTCTAAACTGGTTGCAGACATGTTCAACGGCTACATTGTAATATTAAATTTTGAATCTCTGTTCCCTCTTTGCAGTTTTGTAAATGAAGACTTCACGACTGGTACTATTAATTTGACAGACGATGCTAATTCGTACTTGATACCAGTTTAAGTTAATATAATTCCTAATGTCATACATATGTTTAATGTTAAATGTGTTTTATTAGACAGTGTGTGGTTCACTACGTAAAAGGTGCTTGTTTCGACAGTCCCATTTGATATGTAGTATTTATTTTATTACTTTTCAGTTCACATACAGGACAGAACTTCCATTTGAGCTATTTCCATCACTTGATGTCAATCTCCCCAAACTTTTCAACATTTTTATCTTCTTCTAAAATACCTTGATCGTCCATTGGACCGAGGCTATGGTGGAATAATCTATAGATAGTCCTGTAACATACTTCATGTCGTTCCGTTCCGACCTCTTTGTGTCCAGCACGAAGAACACAGGAGCTTGTGGTACATATCCCAGAATGGATTTACACCTCCCCTTTTCCAACTTTCTGTTTGCATATTTAAATTTCAATAAAATTTCTGTATTATTTCATCTCTTCTTCCTTTATTAGCGTCCATATTATACAAACTCATCAGGGGCGGATCCTAAAATCGTGATTTTTCACACGAAATACCCCCAAAAATTTTCGCGCCTCCCTCCGCTCGGCGCAATTTTTTTAAGTGCGCCCCCTAACTTTAAATCCTGGATCCACCCCTGCTCATAATAACAACAACTTACTCGAGCCGACCAGTATATACTCTTATTATCCATTATCCACAACGTATAGAAGTTCGGCACATGTAAGATTCTGATACCATAAGATTGTATGAATAAGGAAAAGAATAACTAAATCTGGGAGTAAATCGAAATGATAACTTGCTGTATTACAGTCCCATGTTTACATATAAAGGAAAAAGAGATGCGATAATAAAGAAATGTTATTGAAAATAAATATCTAAACAGAAAGTTAGAAAAGGGGAGTAATTCCATACCACAAGCGCCTGTGATATAAACTAGGAAGTGTTTTGTATGGATAACATGTGACGTAATTGTATCTCCAAAACAGATCATTGTGTAGTTCTAATAATAAAACCATAAATGCTCGCTTACTCGCAAGGGCCGAGACACAAATTTGTCACATGAATATTTTTTAAATATTTTTAAAGTATTCTTTAAATATTTTTGGAATATTTTTAAGATATGTTTTAGAGTGTGTTTTAAGAAGTATATAAATATTTTACTTTGTATGCTTTTCAATTAACTTGTGCTTTATTTATTTTAGTGCTTGGCTATTTATGCATGAAATTTTTAAAATGTTTTTAGAATATTTTTGGAATATGTTTTAAAAGTACATGAATATTTTATATGTGTTTTGAGTTAATTTGCTTATTTGCTTGATCATAGACTGCTTGAAATTTGCATGAATGTACTTGTATGTGTGATGGGTGCTATAAATGTCTGCATCTATTTTGTGTTTTGACTTCTGGTCCTATGACAATAAGTACACAGAGAGGCACTGGCTGTGGAGGTCCAGAGGTCGAGACACAGAAATGTATGCATAAATATTATCCGGATATGTATTTAATATTGTATTGCATGACATGTTTTATTGTGCTGTATTTAATTTATGTAATTTATTATGCATGTCGGTTTGAAAAGCTCTTGAGAGCTTATGTTGATTGTTACAAAATGTACCGACTTTAAATAAAACTTTTTGATTTGATTTGATTTGATTTGATTTGTCACAGGAGCTACATTATTGCAGCTAATCATTGTGTTTCGGCATGTAGAGAAACGAGACATTATTTGTTCGTAATATTGAACATGTTCATGTCATAGTAGAACTAAAACGAAAGTGTGGTGCACTGCCTAATCACTGGACAATGACTGTGATAGAAGTAAATTTTATTTCAAGATGTAACATATGACAAAATGGATAAAACGGATATTATGAACAAATCCGAACTTGGTTAAATTTTTACATTGCGTTGAGTACATCCGGTTTGGACGAACAACTTCACTTCAAAACATTACAACTAAATTATTTTAAAACTAGATAATCCATACCATCAATTTTAATCCATTTCATATACAGTAACATTAAACGTGAGACCACATATTTGACATTACTTAGATAGTTGTTAATTTCTGATCAGAAATTTCACAGACACAACAGTTTACAATTTGTAAATGTTGACGTCGTGGCACAGGGACATTCTCCCGACCACTAAACTTTGTTCTACTGGTTTTACTTCACTATCAGTGTGTATCCTAATGAAAAAAAACACAAGTGGAGGACTCCAATGCTAACCCTTTCTCGCTTCAACTTGTTCTGTTTTTATTTGTCTTCAATTTTTTACTTACTTGCGTCTTTAATTGACAAATAAACATATTCTATTCACTTGCAGAGATCTATTCAATAATCCATTTTGCAATTATTTGCAACACAATTCATCATTTGAACGCCTTGATACACATCCAATTATCAATCGACAAGTTCTCATATGGAAAGCATCGTGGGCACAAAAGTGAAAGTTGAATTTTCACTCAAAGTTATGTTGTCTTGCAATACATTTCATACAATCAGTGATTCAGCGAGTGCTCGTCATTTTCGTAATTGACGAATGCATTTTAATTTTGACGATTATTTTTCACAGCAATTCACCACTTAGAATTGTTTGAAAATTATAAAATTTATCATTAGTCTCTGACATGTTTACGACCCACGCTAATCAAGCACAGGTACAAAAAATGTAGCATCTATTTAATTACGTAATCAAAATGATTAAAAATTTACAAAGGTGTGATAATTACCTGATCATGATCGATTGCTGATTTATTTTCCCCGACCAAGGAATTAATCAAGGCTAATAAAGAGCTTGTGTTTATTTAGACATTTGCTCAAAATTCTTAATGCGAAAAAATTGCTATATAAACCACATGCATTGTCGATATGGTTAGTATTGCAAATTTGTTACTCCATGTAACAATCGCCATGTCTGCCATTACTAATTATTTTACGCTGTCATGTGACAAGTCTGATGCGGTAACAAAGAAAATAGCAACTACCAAACAGAAGTCAAGGGCCGATAGACTGCAAAATTCCAAATTTAAACCAGAATGGTCAAAGATATTTCCATCCATTCAGTACTCAGATGGGGCTATGTATTGCACAGACTGCAAAGACGCTGGGTTATCCAATACATTTACGATAGGTTGTCAGACCTTCTTGAAAGATAATATACAGAAACACATAAAGACCGCTGACCATAAGAGGGCCATACAAACCAAGGCAATGAGACCAACTTGGAACCAAGGTGTAGCCACTGCATACAAACAACATGAGGCAGAGATCATTAGTGCTATGAATGACATTTACTAGATGGCAAAGACAAACCAACCCAACTCACTGTTCCAGTCAGTCAATGAGCACCATGTACGTGGTGGTTAATTTTTTAAAATAAAATATTATTGAGGGGGTAGGGTTATGGTGTTTAACAATATTTCAGTTGTATTGTGGTGGTTAGAAATATATATTATTGATTACTGAATAAAATAAAAATATATATCTTAGGTTTCATATATTTTCATACTCAAATTTCATCTCGGCGCACACAAAAAAAAATATATGTCAAGGAGCTGCTAGAACATCATCACGAGGTGGTTAATTTTTTTAAAATAAAATATTATTGAGGGGGTAGGGTGATGTTGTTTAACAATATTTCAGTTATATCGTGGTGTTGAAAAATATTTCATCTCGGCGCACACACACACAAAAATATGTGAACGAGCTGCTAGAGCATCATCACAAGGTGTTTTTTTTTTTAATAGAATAAGATACTGGTATGTGTCAAATTATTTTCATACTTCGATACATTTTTTTTTATATCTCGACACACTTATTTAGAATTTAAATTTAAACAATATTGTTTTCAAACTTTATAATTTATTTTTATTTTTTATTTCGTAGGGTGTTGAGAGTGTATCCAAGCTCCGTAAAGCGAAAAATGTGCAGTACAACAGCTGGGAAAGTGTTTCCGATATGCAAGTTGCTCTTCAAAAAGTTGTTGATGATGAAGAACTGATAGAGGATTTAAAGATATCAGAATATTTCAGTGTTGTGCTGGACGAATCTACAGATCGTAGCACTGAAAAGACATTAATGATATATGTTCGATATTTAAAAAAACAGTTGTAGTTGTTACAAGACTTGTCAGTAATTGAATTGTCAGGTGGTACAGCTCAGTGATTTGATTGTGTTAAGTCAGTTTTTAATATGTATTGTATATCCTTTGATAAATCTATTTCTGTAGCCATCGACGGTGCTAGTGTGATGACCGGTGTAACATCAGGTGTCACTACACTTTTTAACCAAAACAACTCATACATAATAAAAACATATTGCATTGTACACAGGTTAGCACTCGCAGCAAACCCCATCACATATCTTAAAACATACCAGGGTACCATCAATGAAATATACAAGTATCACCACTATTCATGCAAACACATGGCAAGCCTAAAAGCGATGGGTGTAATCTTTGACAAGGCTGAAAAAAAGTTTGAAGAGGTGTTTGGTACTCGTTGTCCTTTGAGGGTGCTGTTGGTGCTTTGTTGGATTATTTTGACATGTTGCTCAGTTGTTTGTTGCAGGATAAGGAGGGTGGTAGTGTTGTAGCTGGAGGTCTGGTCAAGTTCATTTCTACTTATGAGTTCCTAGCAGTATCTCACTTGATGGCTGATGTCATGGGTATTGTTTGTCGTGTTTGTAGGGTGTTTCAAAGAGAGGATCTTACATTTTCTGTTGTTAAGGAGGTTCTTGACCCAGCTTGTTCTGCTATCTTGGGTATGGAGTTGTCCCCTGGTCATAGGTTGGAGTCCTTCTTGGCCCAAGTTCCTTCCTCAGCTGATGATAGTGGTGAATTTATCTTTGGTGGCAATGTCATGAGGTACAGTAGTAGTCAGAGCTCTCACTTTGAGAAGCTTAAGGTTGATTTTATTGATCAGTTGGTTGCTAATCTGCAGAGTAGGTTCCCATCACAGGAGGTTTTTCATAGCCTTTCTATCTTTGACACCCAGTTGATCCCCAGTTCTGAGTCAGGACTTACTTTCTTATGGAAAGGCTCAGGTTGATTTCTTGTGTAGGCATTTTGGTCAGGATAGAAGTGTCACAAAGCTCTTATCAGTGAGGTCCATTTTAGGGAGGAATGGCTTATGGTTAAGCAGGTGTTGACAGAATGTCAAGCTCTCTTTCTTCTTTGTTGGCCAAGGATAATTTCTCCTCTGACCATCCAAATGTGTCAAAGTTCTTTACCATCTGTTTGGTTTCTGCAGTGAGCTCAGTTGATTGTGAGAGGAGTTTTAGTAGGTACAATTTAATTAAGACCAACATAAGAAACAGATTGAAGTTTCAGGTATGGTGTTCAGCTAAGGACAGACGAATCCTCAATTATTAAACACGAAGGGCAATCAGGCAAAGAAAAATATGTCACTATTGGTAAAAATAATAGCTTTATTATATATTATTGTGTTTTTTATTTCATATAACTTCATATTGATTTGCTATGTAACGTTTTCTGTAATAGTGCTGAAATATTAATAAAATATGTAAGATTATATTTTTTATTTTCTTGTTTATTCATGACTAGAAAAAATACAGTTCCGCAAAAGTGACTAATGGTCTCAAAATCCTGGCTGAATCCCTGACAATGATAAGATAGTTTTGAAATATCAGCTTCTTACTGTTGTAGACACTATCTTATGTTTATCTTAAAGTGCCAAAGGACCATGTTATCTTGCAGAAAGTTTCAACTTTCTCTTTTATGCCCGAGTGGCTGTCCATATGTGATGTTTGAATCGATAATTGGATGTGTATTGAGGTGCCCAAATGATGAATTATGTGACAAATCATTGCAAAATGGATTATTGAAAAGATCTGTGCAAGGGATAAGGTAGAAAATTGATGACAAATAAAAATAGAACAAGTTGAAGTGAGGAAGGGTTATCAATAACGTTTTCTCTTGTGATTTTTAAGTGGGACAAATTTCACAAATTTTGGTGGCTAGGAGCAAGTCCCTGTGGTCATGTCACAGAGCCTTGTTCACTATCCGTGTATGATACTATCCAAGCATAAACATACATGGATAGTCAACCATGTGGTCGTCACACTGTTACATGGAACAGACAACGGGTTTGAAATTTGTTTCAATTTTGTAAAACTTTTAAACATGTATGTTTATAAATAGTGACATAGGACAAACATGGTACCATATTGAAAATTAAAAAAAAGATTTTCTCAAATGTAAACTTGAATCAGAGCTCCAGATAAACTGCATGCCTGTGTATTTATGGATTCAAATTTGATAAACACTTTAATTGTAATAACTCAGTCTACAATTTCTCATACAAGTAGTTATTTCGGACCATTACAACTGGCTTGAAATTCTTGTACAGAATATAGTTACATTGTATCTTCATGATTTATTGTTTTATAAACTTTTTCTCATCATACATGTAGCTGAAATTATGCTCTCTATGCATTAATATCAATCAATCATTATGTGGGGGAAAACATTCTGTAATCTGTTATTTTGAATTCTGACAGTAGTTAAAAATTTACAGTGACCCCATATTTTCTATACTTTTTATATTTAATTTGATGAACTCTCTTCACACGAAATACATGTATGTACTGTAGACTGTCAATAACTATGTATACCCTTCTATCTTCTTACATGGGCATGGAGTGTATTTAACTTTAAGTTGCTCTATAATGAAAAGAAAGTTTAAACAGTGATGGTCAACAATTCCACCAATATCAACAAAACTAATAATCACCTCTCACCTCAACACATTAAACATAAAAAAAGACTATGATATATGATGTTAGAAATCCAGGACCTGGCTTGTGACAGGTGCATATTGTGGGGGGATTATACCATTTAATGGGATCTCCACCCTCCCCTTTCGATAATTGGATCTCCAACTGCAATTCATATATATACATGTACAATAAACAAACGAAAAGAAATTGTTGTAAATTATTATTTCAAAACTATTTCAGATCAACCTATGTAATATAAAAGATGGAGAAGCTAAAGATAGTATTCTTACATCCAGATCTTGGAATCGGTGGTGCAGAACGGGCTGTCATTGATGCTGCTTTAGCCTTAAAATCTCATGGCCATCAAGTTCATTTTTTTACATCACATCATGATCCAAATCATTGTTTCCAAGAAACAAGGGATGGAACTCTGTCAGTAACAGTTGTTGGCGACTGGCTTCCAAGGAGCTTCTTTGGTAGATGTCAAGCACTTTTTGCATATTTAAGAATGATATATGCTGCATTATTTCTAGTTCTGAATCCACCATTTAATTTTGATGTTATATTTTGTGATCAGATTTCAGCCTGCATTTACTTCTTGAAATCATTTAATGCTAAAGTACTGTTCTATTGCCATTTTCCGGATATGCTTCTGACAAAGAGAGAAAGTTTATTGAAAAAGTTATACAGAATACCAATAGATTGGATGGAAGAAAAAACAACAGGAATGGCAGATTGTATACTTGTCAATAGCAAGTTTACTGGTAAGAATATTATACTTCCAACCACATTAGTGGTTTCCATGCTCACCTTAAATGTGGTAGATTGTTGGTTTGAGCCATGTTCGAGTCAAACCAAAGACCTTAATATTGATATTTGCTGTTTCTCTGCTAAGTATACAGCATTTAGGAGTAAGAGAAAAGACAAGATGACTCAGAATCAGGATAATGTTTCAGAGTGGGGCCACATGTGTACCCTCGGACTCAGGATAATGTTTCAGAGTGGGGCCACATGTGTACCCTCGGACTCTTATTTTATGATCAGTGAGCTCGCACTATAAAAATCCAGCTAAGCATGGTGGTCAAAAACAAGGCAGGCATTATCATTGTTTCA
The DNA here is from genome assembly GCA_963680875.1 of Bathymodiolus brooksi. Classification (NCBI taxonomy): domain Eukaryota; kingdom Metazoa; phylum Mollusca; class Bivalvia; order Mytilida; family Modiolidae; genus Bathymodiolus; species Bathymodiolus brooksi. The sequence goes on along the minus strand of OY804575.1, from coordinate 98,902,336 downwards.
TCAAATAAACCTTGCTCTTGCTATTACATAGCTGAAAAATTGTTCATTTGGCATTGAACAACAATTACACACTCATTATACAATGTACATTGCTGTTTGACAGGGAGATTCTTTGTTGTATGATTATAAGATATTTGAATTTTTTTTGAGAAAATTTGAAAACTCTTGCAATAAGCCACTTTCATATACAGGTATATAATTTAATGTGAATGTACCCCCTCTTAGCCAAGAATGTGTTATAGTTCAAAATATAGAAAAATCTGTTATTCATTATTATTTTGTATGGTTGTTAAGAGTTCATTTTTGTTACTTTGAATTTAGAGGTAATTTGACTTATTTTTAGTTAACTGAAACTGCATTATGAATAGAAAGTTTAAACAGTGATGATCAACAATTCCACCAATATAAACAAAACAAACAACCTCCTCCTTGGGAAAACTAGAATTGGTTCAGTAAGCTTACAGATTCTCATTTATATTTTGAAACACCTTACATTTTAACATTAACTGGTTTAACCCCACCACATTGTCATGCCTGTCCCAAGCTAGGACCTGGTTTTCCCAAGTCATATATTATGATCATTTTTGTGTTCAATGGTTTGTGAGATCATTTATAACTATTTTATATTACAATTTAATTCTAATTACTATAAAACTCTATTTTTTTCAGCTGGAATATTTAGAGAGACTTTCACCTCATTAACACATATAAGCCCAGGAGTTCTGTATCCCATTCCTAACTTCCAAGCATTGGACCAACCATCAGAATCAGACAGTGAGATTATACCCCCAAACAAGAAAATTATATTCCTGTCAATAAACAGATATGAAAGAAAGAAAAATCTCAACTTAGCAGTAGAATCGTTTGGTGTGTATAAATACATGTAGTGGTAGTAGATATATTTGGTGTGTATAAATACATGTAGTGGTAGTAGATATATTTGGTGTGTATAAATACATGTAGTGGAGTAGATATATTTGGTGTGTATAAATACATGTAGTGGTAGTAGATATATTTGGTGTGTATAAATACATGTAGTGGTAGTAGATATATTTGGTGTGTATAAATACATGTAGTGGTAGTAGATATATTTGGTGTGTATAAATACATGTAGTGGTAGTAGATATATTTGGTGTGTATAAATACATGTAGTGGAGTAGATATATTTGGTGTGTATAAATACATGTAGTGGTAGTAGATATATTTGGTGTGTATAAATACATGTAGTGGTAGTAGATATATTTGGTGTGTATAAATACATGTAGTGGTAGTAGATATATTTGGTGTGTATAAATACATGTAGTGGTAGTAGATATATTTGGTGTGTATAAATACATGTAGTGGAGTAGATATATTTGGTGTGTATAAATACATGTAGTGGTAGTAGATATATTTGGTGTGTATAAATACATGTAGTGGTAGTAGATATATTTGGTGTGTATAAATACATGTAGTGGAGTAGATATATTTGGTGTGTATACATACATGTAGTGGTAGTAGATATATTTGGTGTGTATAAATACATGTAGTGGTAGTAGATATATTTGGTGTGTATAAATACATGTAGTGGTAGTAGATATATTTGGTGTGTATAAATACATGTAGTGGTAGTAGATATATTTGGTGTGTATAAATACATGTAGTGGAGTAGATATATTTGGTGTGTATAAATACATGTAGTGGTAGTAGATATATTTGGTGTGTATAAATACATGTAGTGGTAGTAGATATATTTGGTGTGTATAAATACATGTAGTGGTAGTAGATATATTTGGTGTGTATAAATACATGTAGTGGTAGTAGATATATTTGGTGTGTATAAATACATGTAGTGGTAGTAGATATATTTGGTGTGTATAAATACATGTAGTGGTAGTAGATATATTTGGTGTGTATAAATACATGTAGTGGTAGTAGATATATTTGGTGTGTATAAATACATGTAGTGGTAGTAGATATATTTGGTGTGTATAAATACATGTAGTGGTAGTAGATATATTTGGTGTGTATAAATACATGTAGTGGTAGTAGATATATTTGGTGTGTATAAATACATGTAGTGGTAGTAGATATATTTGGTGTGTATAAATACATGTAGTGGTAGTAGATATATTTAGTGTGTATAAATACATGTAGTGGTAGTAGATATATTTGGTGTGTATAAATACATGTAGTGGTAGTAGATATATTTGGTGTGTATAAATACATGTAGTGGTAGTAGATATATTTGGTGTGTATAAATACATGTAGTGGTAGTAGATATATTTGGTGTGTATAAATACATGTAGTGGTAGTAGATATATTTGGTGTGTATAAATACATGTAGTGGTAGTAGATATATTTGGTGTGTATAAATACATGTAGTGGAGTAGATATATTTGGTGTGTATAAATACATGTAGTGGTAGTAGATATATTTGGTGTGTATAAATACATGTAGTGGTAGTAGATATATTTGGTGTGTATAAATACATGTAGTGGTAGTAGATATATTTGGTGTGTATAAATACATGTAGTGGTAGTAGATATATTTGGTGTGTATAAATACATGTAGTGGTAGTAGATATATTTGGTGTGTATAAATACATGTAGTGGTAGTAGATATATTTGGTGTGTATAAATACATGTAGTGGTAGTAGATATATTTGGTGTGTATAAATACATGTAGTGGTAGTAGATATATTTGGTGTGTATAAATACATGTAGTGGTAGTAGATATATTAATAATAAAACTACTCTTGAATTCTGAATATCGAAAATAAATCACAAGTAACCGAAGAATGTAGTAATTCATGAATGTGTTAGCACATGACTGAATTGCCACATTTGTTCGGTAGGGGCCATCATGTTCGTGATTGTAGTGTTGGATTTTCAGCTACCTGTGCAATTAGTGCCTATCACCACTAACGTGAGTTCGAACCCTATTCATGGCGAGGTGTACTGGATACAACATTATGAGATAAAGTTTGTCAGTGACTTACGGCAGGTCAGTGGTTTTCACCGGGTACTCAGTGGTTTTCTCAATAAGTGGTAATTGGTATCTTAATAAATATTAATATACCAATTACCACCTTTTGAGAAAAAAAGTCTTTATACAGCTAAGCCGAAAACCAGATAGGATATATCAATCATGCCATTTAAGGATTAATCGCAATTTTTGTTCGGTTCATTCGAAATAACCTCAATCAGGTTGTACACACCGGGTTACGCAAGTGTCAAATGTAAACACCAGACAATTCTGATCACAACAATTGATTCCAGGTGTGTTCAGTTTTTAAGACTGTAATAACTTTTCAAAGGTATTTTTTTCAAGCTGAAAATAGCTCATGTTCTGTAAAACTTGTATTCTTTAAATATTATAATTTATCATTTCTAAAGATGAATATGATATGTTGCCTTTGCTTTTATAGTAGTTCCAAACTTATGAGGTCACCCCTACTGCAATGAAAGAGTGACCTTATAAGAGGGGTGGCCTGTCTTGAGGGGGACAATTAGTATTAGTACATTTGTATTTATTTTACTATTTCTGGACATCTGAAATCTAGCCTGACAAGAAGGGTGGCCTTTGGTGGGAGTGGCCTTATAAGAGGGGACTACATATTCTGTAATATAAATTGGGTGTTGTAATTTTAAATTGTACCAGTAATTTTGATATCATTAAAGGTATGCTACAGAAGAAATTGGGAAACCAGAAAGATGTTCATTTAGTAATGGCAGGAGGATATGACGACAGAGTCACAGAAAACAAAGAACATTACCTAGAATTACGACAACTTGTTCGAAAATTAGGTTTAGAAGATTACGTCACATTCTTACGATCATTTACCGATGCCGAGAAAAGAACATTATTGAATAAAAGTACATGTCTTCTTTACACACCAGATAAGGAACATTTTGGAATAGTCCCAGTTGAAGCAATGTATATGCAATGTCCTGTTATTGCTGTCAAAAGTGGTGGACCTTTAGAAACTGTGGTGGACGGAACAACTGGATTTTTATGCTCGCCAAATCCAGACAGCTTCACAGAAGCTATGCATAAATTTGTTATAGATACTTCATTAAGATCTAAAATGGGAAAAGCGGGACGTAAAAGGGTTCAGGAAAAGTTTTCTTTCAATACATTTGCAGATGAATTAAACAGTATTATTGAGAAAGTTCATAAAGGTCAAAGTTCATGTAATAGCAGTGTTTTACTATTTACAGTAATCATATTCTTGGTATTGAATCTATTATTTGCTACATTTTATGCATTTATATTTTGATGATGTTTTCTGTTGCTTTAATGAATTCAGAAATTAAAATTATTAAATAATAATGATATATATATACATATTTAAGTTTATTTAGTTTGTTTTTGTTTTATTTTGTTGGTCCCTACTCAACTCTCTATACTATTTCAGTGGCAGTCAAAAGTTGTTGCCCTTTGTTGGACCATCCCTCCCTCATTTCTATACATTTTTTACAAATTGTTGAACTTGTTCTCATCATGATTGGTTTATGGTGTTTCATACCACATTCAATAATATTTCAATTATATTGAGGAAGTCAGTTCATTGGTGGAGGAAACCGGAGTACCCAGAGAAAACCACCGACCTGTCGCAAGTCACTGACAACTTTTATCACATAATGTTGCATCGAGTACACCTCGCCTTGAGCGGGATTGGAACTCACAACTTAAGTGGTGATAGGCAGTGACTGCACAGGTAGTTGTAAATCCAAATTCCATGCAATCACCACGACAGCCCCTTTTGTAATTCATGTTTCTTTCTTGACATTGTTTCTGATTATAGGTCATATATCTGCAGCCTTGACCTAGGTTATAGACTTCTGTCATTGTCATTTCTGTGTTGAGAGCTTGGGGTTTGTGAGAGGAGTGATTGTAGATATATTATAGCTGCTACAAAAGTCTTAAATATTTTGTCCCTTCCCAATTCTTCATACTTTTCCAATGGCAGTCAAAAGTCATAGCCTTGATTGTCCCCTTCCTACTTTATTTCTATTTAATTCCTAGATATTGTTGTTGAACTGAATAATATGCAGGAACTATTTGAAGCAGGACATTAAGCAACCAATATTTTGTATTGTTGTGGTTAGTTTTTTTTTATTAAGCATTACTGTTTCATGTTTTGTTTTTAATGGTGTTATATCCAGACAATTGTGCCTTGTAAGTATTGTATCAAATTAAAACAAGTTGTATGCTCTTGTCAAGCAGTATTTAGAAAAGTGGAGATATAGACAATGACATATTCATATGGGTGAATATCTGGGAGGATAATTGCTGTAGATCTGTGCATCTATATTTTTACATCAATTTTGTAATTGTTATTTATTTTTTGCAAAAAAAAAAATAATTTTCTTTCACTCTGCTGTAAAAAATGGTGGTTGTCATATTTAAAGGTTTGTCCCCAATAACTACATGCAGTTGCATTCTGAATTGTGTTGGGTGACATGATATAAATATTGAATTTTGCCTTTTAAGCTTCAAAAATCAGTGAAAAACTCCAAAAGTTTAGGTCTGCAAAGCAAACAATTGTAGCTTTAGGATATAATTATGTTTCCATCTTGTTATGTGTCAACTTATTTGTTGTCTTTGGTATTAACCACACCAGTGATATAATGGTTAGTGTTCTTGGCTGGAGTGTGGTAGACCATGGTTTCCAGCCTGGTCGGGTTAAACCAAAGACTCATAAAAGAGGTATTTGTTGCTTCTCCACTAAGCAGCATTAAGGAATAAGAGCAAAACTCATTGGCTCAGAATTGGAATAATATGTCTAATTGGAGTGACATGTCAACCCAAGGACTGTTGTTTTAGTGAGCTAGCACTATAACAATCCAACTATTAAAGTGTGTTGGTTCAGTACAAAAGGACATCATCATCATCTCATTGAAATGTAACTTTTCCTGCCACATATAGCTGAAAAACTGCTAACTTGGTGTTAAACAACAATCAATCACTACTGTTATGTATTAAAAAGAGTTTGAAGATACCAAAGGGATAATCAGAATCCTTAAATCGAAGGACAGGCAACACAATGGCAAAAAGAAAAAGCACAACAGCCTAACAGGACAGACAACATCTACAAAACATACTCATTTGTCAATAAAACTGACCACCATTGTACATGTATAACTGAAATATTGTGGACGTGGTGTTAAACACCATAACCTAACCTCATTTGTTGTAGTCATTATGTTGTCATGCAGATGAAGCCTTTTCATTGATTACAATGATAGTTATATTAACATTTCTTCAAGTGCAAGCTTCTGCGACAAAATACTATAACAATATGGTGTTGCAGAGCCAGTGTTCATGATGGAAGGACAATGAAAGACATTTTTCAGTTATACATTTACATCATGAACCTTAATGATAGTAAGACATTGTAGTACTATTTTCTGGAGTTTTTTTTATTGATATATAAATGTACAGAATGAAAACACAAGATTTATTAAAACACGATCCCTTTCAGACATTATATACATGTCAGAAACCCGGTATGGATAGAAACTACTGTTTGCTTGTATTTATTGTATATGTCATCCAGTGATACATAGAGAGTTGCAAAATGTTGTTTACATGAAAAAAAATCGATGTTCAAGAAAAAGGGGGGAGGGTCCTGTCAACAAGTACCTGTGGTTTGTTATAGTTCTGATTTCGATTTTTTTGTTTATTAAAGCAACAAACAGTTTTACGTTCGCAACCATGGCTTGGTTAACAGTTACAGAATATCAAATGTTACAAATGACCACGGATATCGGATCCTTTCCTCATTCATGACTTATCAACGGGTTTGTAACAAGAGTAACACGACGGGTATCATTTGTGGAGCAAGAACTGCTTATACCCGTACAGAGCACATGAATTCGCCCGCCGGTTTTTAGTAGTTTAATTTTTAATTTTCCGTTTAGTGTTTTGTAGATAGTTGTTTGTCCTTTTTATTTTACTCATTGTATTGTTGTCCTTGGATTTACGGGTTCTGGTTATATTTAGCCTTTTGGTATCTTCAAACTTTTCTTATATTAAAGGTAGTTTTCGCGTATACATTTGGAACGATAATGTGATAAATAATGTAATGGACAGACTTACAGAAGCTCTAGATGCACACACAAATGAACCATTTTAGCAAAATTGACAATGTCATAAAGCGCCGTAAAAATTTTCATTATATATATTTGATTTGATTTGATTTTGGTGTTTAACGCCACTTTCAGCAATATTTCAGCTATATCATGGCGACCAGTTTCAGTGGTGGAAGAAACCGGAGTGTACCCGGAGAGAACCACCGACCATGGGCAAGCAACTGGTAAACTTTATCACTTGCGGCTGCGAGTCGATCATTATATATATGTGACTTATCTGAGATGTTTTCCTATATCATTATATGTCCTGTCCGAAAGCTTAATATAATAAATTGACGTTTTGCGATATGAAAGTCGACTTGTAAATCTGTATTTTATAAGTTGCGTCGCCGTGAAGATTAAGTTAATTATGCTGATTGCACTCCAGTGGTTCCATATATGTGTATTATACCTACAATGAAATTTCATGACAACTTCTTGGAAAGTGCTATTCACCTTTCTTTAAAATAATACTGCGTGCGGGTCTTTTTTTTTTAAACGAAAATGGCATCAAAAAGGGGGGAAATAAACCCTTCCAACGCCCCTTAAATCGTCATGGGACAAGCATATTATGACGTCACAATTAGAAGACGTCAAGATTAAAAAAAAATAATAATAAACAGATCCAGTTTTCAAGATGAGGTAAGAAAGTAATGTTTGTTCTACAACTCAAGGGTTGTCAGTTTTCTTGATTTTTTTTGCAAGTGGAAATTATTCATAAAAAAACTTCTGAAAGAACAAATTACCGTAAAATTAACTCGTATGGAACTCCATGTCTACTCATTTTTTGTCCATTGCGCAAAGATTTTTTTCATTAATAGACATCACAGGGTAAAATTGTCTGATCTGATGTCAAATAAGCGAAAATAAAAAATAATGTTCGTTTTTCTGGCGTGTAACTTTCTTAATATTTCCTTTGTATCTTGTATATACATGTATTGTAAATAATTTATTGTTTTCGTTTTCTCTGTACGAGTGTTATGCCTTGGCTGTTTGAGGAATAAAGAATGAATGAAACTCAAATAATTACATCTCTCTTTAAATCAGTGCATCTCTCTTTAAATTATTTAGATTTTTCAATTGTTCATTTCTCAAACAGTAAAATTTGTTTGTTGCGCGGTTCAATTAATTTTTTGCGAGGCGTGAAAAAAACATCAGTGTTGCGCGGTCTAATTAATTTTCAGAAAGGTTGCAAAATGACAGTACACCAAACCCCTCCTTAATCTAATTTAACCGCACAACAAATCATTTAAAGAGAGGTGTAAATGTAATCATAAATATCACCCCTTATATAAAATGTCCTAGGAGATTTAATTTTAGAGAAAAAATATCCTGAAGGATATTATCATGGTTTTAAATGGATAAAAAGAAAAAGGAAAAAACATCCTTGTCATCAATATTTTATCCTCTCTGGTGGATAACATATTTTAGCTAATTTGTCCTTTGTGGATAAAATCTTTAAATGATTTATTATCCTAAAGGGATAAAATGAATAAATATGATTATATCCTCAGTCCAGTACAATATTTCAATTAAATTAATTGAATTTCTTTTGTAAAAATGTTAATGTTATAAATATATATTGATCTCTTAGACTTTTATTATGTCCCTTGTTTACATAAATTAAAGTATTCTGGGATAAAATTCCTTTTCTACTTAATACCTTTTATATTATCCAAGGGATAAAATGTTTGTACAACTATTATCCATCTGGGATACTATATCAGAGAAATGTTATCCTAAGTTTTCAAGAAATAATATCCTATGGAAAGGATATTATTTTTACACAATGGATAAAATTTCTGAAATATTCTATCCCAGAAGGATAAAAATTGTACAAAAATGTTATCCCCCGGATACTATCATAGGTAGGATATAATAATTTGTTACATAAAGACTTTGAACATCTCTGATATTTATTTACAAATTGCACAATGGATTTTGCTAGCAATAATTATTTAAATTCGGGAATAAGTAATTAAACAAAGCAATAAATGTTTGATTCACGCAACTATTGAAACTCTTTTCATGTAAATTAAAGAGAGGTGTAAATATTTAGCTACACTTCTCTCTAGGTAAATTTACCTCTATTTAGAATATTTGTTGTGCGGTTCAAAAGATTTGTTGCGAAGTGTAAGAGTTGCGCGGTCGAATTTGATAGACTAAAGTACTGCAAAGTAAGGAAATTAACGAGATTACCGTACTTTTGACATTATACAAAAATGTAATTGGTAGTTTTCGTTTTTCTCTATCTCACGATTTACCCGAATTGTCTTGCAGTTTACCACATATAAGAAATAGAGAGGACAGAAAGCCGAGAGTTGGAACCGGTCGAGCAGGTAATAGGTCTGGTAAAATCAAGTTAAGAGACAGCAACACAGGAGATGCAATACTACCTTCTATCAATGTAAAACGTAGAAGTGGAACAAAAAGCCAGGATCAAGGTGTTGGGTCAAATTACCAAAACCACCTAGAATCATTCATAAAACTTCCTGGAATTCCTGATAAAATGAAACATGGACCAAAACCAAGACCATCTGAACACCTGTTGAAAAATGAAGGTCCAATCAGTTTCCCACAACTATCTAGAAATAAATCATTGGTGGGAGCCATGTGTAACATGAAAGAAGAGGATAGAAATGAAAGAAGAACTGATGGTCGTCCACAAGACTCCATGAGCTTTCTTCCTCACCCACCATCTGCAGCCAGAACGACACAGGTGACAAAAAGACAAAGGTTTAGACGCCAGGCTATGAGAGATTTGTATAAATACTAACAATTGAATTTGAACAGCGGACTATGAAAGATTTCATCTTCTTCTTTAGGTTATCAGTAAACCGTGAGCACTTGATGATTATTTACTGTTGTATGCGTGGACAAGAGTAAATTTATAATAAAATATCTACAGCCAAATGATTAAATTAGAGCAATAATGAAATAAAGATGATTAAAACTATTTACATTTTCAGTGTGGTGTTTTAAATGAGTGTCAACTGTTTGAGTTTTTATGCAGGAATCTCGTAAACTGTTCTATTATGTGACTGTATATGGAAAGAATGAATATATGTATATGTCTTTTGAAGTGAATATGTGCCTAAAAGTTTGTTGGTGAATTTTCTTGGTTCTTGAGTCAGCTGGCATAAGGATTCTGCCTGATGGTATCGCAACAAGTTGATGTACAATTTTATAGAACATGATGATTCTGATGAAGCATACCGAGCGCTTCCCCTTTGGACCATCTTAACTTAATTTTGGATATAGAATCGACTGTGTGATGGTCCCAAACTGTACAAGAGTACTCAAGTTTTGGTCGGACAAGTGCTTGTTATGCCTGACATTTGATGTTCTGGTTTGCGTTTTAGAAAACCAAGTGCTTTATTTTCATTGGATGTAATGTCGTTAATATGTTTGTCCACTTTTATATTTGATTGCAATGTATTGCCAAGGTATTTTGCAGAGATGACAATCCCTTTCCCATACTGCTGCCGCATCAAGATCAACCTGGAGTTTTTCAGTCACTGGGATCTGACGGGTGTGTAAATGATACTGTCGCCCGCAAACAGTCTGAGCTTGCTGTAGGCCAAGTAATCTGGTAGATCATTAATATAGGCCAGAAACAAGACCAGACCCAAGACTGCGACTTGCGGACTCCAGAGGTAACAGGTACTGTGTTGGAAGTCTTTCCATCTATTACAACTGTTTGGATTCTATTTGATAGGAAGGCTGATATCCATTTAAGAGATTGTGCTGTGATGCCGTAGTATTCTAATTTATAGAGGAGTCTGCGATGTGGAACCTTATCAAATGTTTTTGCGAAAACCATTATTACGCCATCGGTTTGGGTTAACTAACAATTGAATTTGTAAAAACAAATTTGAAACAGTGAAGAAACAATATGATAATGTCACATTGTAATACAATTTATATACATGTATATATTTATATTCTGAAAAATAAAAATACATTTGATATGTTAGTTGAGTTATTAATATACAGAAGGATCCTACCATATTAATAGTAAGAAATTAAGAACAGTCTTCACATACAAACAACAACCTTGCATATTAATTATGTTTTAATATGTACAATGAATTTATGAACTTCATCTCCGTCACAGTGTGATATTTACTTTTATGTATGAACTTTATCTCCGTCACTATTTGAGTATTACTTTTATATATATACGATATTCATCCCTGACCCTTCAATATACTTTTATGGATGATCTTTATCTCCATTACAGTTTGTTCTTCAATAGTTTCAAAGATTAAACCTCCAATACAATAGGGTTTTTAAGAATTTTTTTTACAGATGATCTCCATCTCCGTCACATTATAGGGTTTTCAAAAGTTTTTGCTATAGACGATCCTCATGTCCATCACTCCATCACAGTAGTGTCTTAAATATTCTGTTATAGATGATATTCATCTCCGTCACAGTAGTGTCTTCATTGCACTTTTATAGATTATCTTAATCTCCGTCACAGTTAGTATAATGTGGTGTACTTCATAACAAATGGGCGAAAATAGGAAAATAAAAAAGATCGAGTCAGCATAATGACGAACCATACGGGGGAGAGGTGAGGTATTTTTAGTAGAACTGAGTACGGGGAGCAGCTGGGGTTTGAAAAACAACTTCTTTTTTTTTAAATTTCATACGGTATATTTTTCATACCAGCAGTGCCTTGCATACATATAAACCACTTCTACAAATGTGTACCAAAGCTGAAATTGTCCACCCTTTGTTAAACTGAAGTGGAAAATTTATGACCCAATCATATACTTGAAATCTGGCAAAAGTGGACTCATTCCAGATGTACGTCTGTTATAATAAGTGAAATCCCCATGTGTTCGTACTTTTCCCATGGCAGTGAAAAGCAGTTGCCATGATTGCCCCACTTCCCTTTATTTCTGTATATTATGTTTTGTCTATTGATGAATTTGTTCACGTACGGAATGCACTTGGAATGTGTTTGCCGTTGGACAAAAAAAAACCAGACGGATAGCCCCATGTTGTTTCTTGATCAGCATTGAACTACACATTCATTTGTGTTCATGTTTAAGTAAATATCGTGAAATTGCAAAAATTTACCAAAGATTGTTATGCAAACTCATATCGGTTAAATCTGTAGATATTTATCACCAACGAGCTGGGTTAGGGTTAGGATGTTTAATGCCACTTTCAACAATGTTTCAGTATATGGTGGCGGTAAGTTTTATTGGTGCAGGAAACCTGAGTATCAGGAGAAAACCACCGACCTGTCTCAAGTCACTGACAAACTTTATCGCATAATGTTGTATCGAGTAAACCTTGCCATTAGCTGGATTCAAACGTTATAATATGTGCATGTATGTTTACATTATACCAAATATGAACAAGTTCCATAAAAAAATTAAAGACTAATTCGCCTACACAAAAATGTGGAAAGTTTATACAAATAGCATTTGAGAAGTTGGAAAAGAAAGGAGAAGTCTGTTGTGAAAATCGTTACGATATTTGCATGCTCATATCATAGCAAGACATTATAAGAGCCTAATAAAAATAAGATTTGTTCGATTTTTTGGGGGTTGGGTTAGGGGGATATGCTTCCATCTTTGGACATCCCATATGAGGTCATTTAATTTACTTTGACCTTCCAATCATATACAAGACAGTAAAAATGTATTCACCAATCAGATATAAACTCTTCTTGGTCCTGTTCAGTCTGATTAAAATCATACCCCAGACTCAATTTTCATATATCGTCGGGGTCTGACAGGTATGGCTTACAGGTCATTTTCTCGTGACCTTTCAATTGTCTAATCAAATCACCGCTTCCACGAACTGGGAAGTTCAGGATAGATAACTCCGGTTTCCCATATCCTGTCGGTAGCACAGCTACACAATCCTCGCCTGACAGAAGAGCTTGTAAAATTACTTTTTTGTTCTGCTTTCAAACGATCAACTTTGAATTGTTGGAGAGCTAGAGCGATGGCTGTGTCAATCGTCGCCATTTTGAACGGACAACCGAGAAGGCTTTTGTTATGTCGAATCTCATTGGTCAATACTTTGTTTCAATGTGCAAATTAATAAGGTCACGAGAAGATGACCTGTAAGCCATACCTGTCAGACCCCGACGATATGAAAATTGAGTCTGGGTATGATTTTAATCAGACTGGGTCCTGTTTAACGTAGTCATGTCCAAGTTATAAATTTCTATATGCAAAAAATCCATATTATGTAATTTCAGTTTTGACAATATGCACAACATACTGCACATAAATTAGATTAAACATTGTGTGGAGTCAACAACATTATATAACTGACAAATCTGCAAAAGTATCGGAATTATGTTTTGTCCATCTTTGATTTTAATCATACCTCAAGCTTCAGTTTATGTTGAATAATTTTTTTTATCATATGCTTACTCAAGATATGTTTAATTTTGCATATGTGATAAATCCGAAATGCAACAAGTCACATCTCCCAGGGGTGTAATAACCTGATCCGTATTACATGGGAGGGGGGGGGGGGGGGATGTAATAATGTGTGCCGTATTTCAGGGGGGGTGTAATATGGATTTTTCAAAATGGCGGCCGGAAATTTTTGCATGAAATTGAGTATTTAGTTTTTCACAATTATTTTGTCTTGTTTGGAAAAAAGAAATTCTTCCGAAATTCACGTTTTCCAGTGTCCTATAATTATTAGCTACTTTTTGACGTTCGGAACGAGATTTTCGTAAACCACAAAGGTGTTCCAAATGTTAACCATGAAAATTAGCTACCTAATAATACATTAAAAATACTATTCCAGTTATTCCCCTTTTACCATGTTTTGATAGATTCTTGGTAATTAGTATTTTTGAACGAAAAAAGGGGGTGGATGTAGGCGAGGAAATCTATTTAATTAGATAGATTTATCCCAGAAATGGATAGCAAACTCCTATTCATTCATTTACGTCCGATCAGTTTTCGTTATTAATGTATCGGTGTTTACTCCCGTCGTCTGCTTACTGTCAAAATGGATTACGAAAAAAACGTGGAAAATTTTCGTTATGCAACGAATGATGACACTCCTTTATGAACCAATGATTGAATCCAGGGGGACGCACCCGGCGCCCCCCCCCCCCCCCCCCTAAATTGGAAAAAAATATGATTTTTTGGCGTAAAATCGTGATTTTTCACACGAAATACACCAAAAATTTTCGCGCCTCCCTCCGCAATTGGAAAAAATATGATTTTTTGGCGTAAAATCGTGATTTTTCACACGAAATACACCAAATATTTTCGCGCCTCCCTCCGCAATTGGAAAAAATATAATTTTTTGGCGTAAAATCGTGATTTTTTACACGAAATACCCCCAAAATATTCGCGCCTCCCTCCGCTCGGCGCAATTTGTTTAAGTGCGCCCCCCCCCCCCCCCCCCCTAGCTTGAAATCCTGGATCCGCCCCTGGAATCATCTTGTGTTGTTGTATAAAAAGTGTAACTGTATAAGGATTAAATCTCTGAATACATATATAAAAACGTAGATCTAGGTATATTTTTTTTTACCAGAAACAAGTGCCTGTGATCAAGCTACATGGTTTCTGAAAACGATCAGTTCTCACAAATTATAATTTGAAATATGAAGAAAAACGCATTGAAGTATATAAATAGGTTATGCTATGACATTTTTCATATCACATGCCATATCAACCCTCGACCCATATTAACCTTCGGGACTTCGGCCCTTGGGCTAATATGGGCGTCTCGGGTTGATATGGCATGTGTCGATGTGATATGAAAAATGACATATAATAATCTATAATTATTGGTCGTTATCATTAGGCTCATGAAATTTTCTAGTATGATTTTTGTACTCGTTCTAGATAAACTGCCAATCAGAATACTGTATTCAATGTTTAAAGTGATCCGATTGGACGATTTTGGCGTACGAATACGAAACTAGTACTCAAAAGTTTTATGACCGTAATGTCTGGTCCTATAAAAATCAACTGCATAACATTAAAAATCCGCTCAAAAACAGATTTTAAGAGCAAATCGCAAAATATTTGACAGCAGATAATTCTGTTTTCCAGTACAGTAATGCAAATGATATGCGCGTGAGACAAGATTTGAACTCTTTCGGGGAGATTATCGCTCATGCGCAATGTTCAGTTGATGAAAAAAAAAAATATATATATTCCGTGTGTACCACATAAGAATAACTGCAAAAAAAATTGGTTCAGACGACATGAAACAGACAGATTCCTCAATAATCATTATCAGGAATGTGTGTGTGCTTACCTCAGCATCCATGATTGTTTATTTTTTCTTCACGAGGTCATGATCGGCAATCATCGGACCAAAACTTTTTCACAAGGTTATGATCGGCAATCCTCGGAACACAACAACCGAAAGTTAATCAGTCTCCACAATAATGGCGAGGACGATAAACATGCACACGGATTTGCAGATTTCTAGTTGTTGGGAACATATTTCGACTTGAAACATGCATGCATAGCTTAGTAAAGGTGTCGCCGTATTCCAAATTGAATTTTCAGGGGAAAATTTTCTTCACCCAAAACTGGTGTAATATTACTTTAACTAAAACATTTTTTGTTATAATGATTGATGGAGTTCTGTGCATTGAATATCTCAACAACAACCAAAATGTTATTGTTGCGGTATCAAACTTTCACTCACTACTGTTATGTATTAATTGATTTATTGTCCACCAATAAAACTGATCGCCGCTATCTAACTGAAACATTGTTAAAAGTGGCGTTAAGCACCATAACCTAACCTCATTTGACATACTGGGGTAGTCATTCTTGTGTTCTCTTGCAATGAAGGTTTGTCAGTTGATACATTACTCACACCAGGATATAACTGAACTACTGATAAAGTTGGCATTAAACACTAATCAATCAATCAGTTGATTACAATGATAGTTATATTAATATTTCTTCAAGTGCAAGCTTCTGCAATAAAATACTATAACAATATGGTGTTGCAGAGCCAGTGTTCATGATGGAAGGAGAATGAAAGACATTTCAGTTATACATTTACATCATGAACCTTAATAATAGTAAGACATTGCAGTACTATTTTCTAGAGGTATTTCTTAATATAAAATCTACAGAAGGAAAACATACAAGACTTATAAAACGCAAGATCGTATCATACAGCTTTTGACTAAAATCATACAAGGTGGTTGTACTGTGTGCTAATTACAGTTAAATTCAATTAAACCCTTTCAGACACTATTTACGTTTCTCCCACAATTTTTCCTCCACCTGTATTACAAAAAATCAACAGTGGGAGAATCGTGAACACACCCATTAAATATTGTAATAAAATTTTATGTAGTCAATCATATGATGTTTGTTATAGTTCTGATTTGGATTTATTTGTTTATAAAACTAACAACAAACAGTTTCACGTTGGCAACCATGGCTTAGTTAACAGTTACAGAATATCAAACGTAATAAATGACCACAGCTATGATCCTCATTCATGACTTATCAACGGATTTGTAACAAGAGCAACACGACGGGTATCATTTTAATGATTTGTCCCCAATAACCACATGCAGTTCAAGAGCTGCATTCAGAAATGTGTTGGGTCACAAGATAAAATTATTGAGTTATGCCCTTTAAACTTCAAAATTCAGCGAAAAAAGTTGAGGTTTGCAAACAATTGTTTTGCTTTAATATTTAGTATATATGTTTCCATCTTGCTATGTGTCAACTTATTTGTTGTCTTTTGTATTGATCACATCAGTTGTAAAATTCTTATCATGCTTGCCAAGGATGTGGTATATCATAGGTTCTGTTCGACCCCTGGTCGGGTTATACCAAAGACTATAAGATTGGTATTTGCTGCTTATCCACTAAGCACGCAGCTACTGGTTGGCTCGGAATCGGAATAATGTGTCTAATTGGAGCGACAAGTCTACCCGATGACTGTTGTTTCAGTGAGCTAGTACTATTAAAAACCATACATTTGTATCAAAGTGTGTTGGTCCAGTACAAAAAAAAGGATATCATTATCTCATTGAAATGTAACTTGTTCTCGTCACCATATAGCTGAAAAATTGCTAGCTTGACGTTTAACAACAATCACTCATTACTGTTATTTGTATTTACTCATTTGCTGTCCTCCGCCAATAAAACTAACCTCCACTATATAACTGAAATATTGTTGAAAGTGGCGTTAAACACCATAACCTAACCTCATATGTTGTAGTTATTCTTATGTTCTCTTGCAGATCAAGCCTTTTTACAATGATAGTTATACATGTGCATTTTTGTATTTACCTTTTTTCAAGTGCAAGCTTCTGCAAAAAATTGATTTTTTTGTTTATAAAAAGAACAAACAGTTTTCCGTTCGCAACCATAACTTGGTTAACCGGTACGGAATATCAGTGTTACAAATGATCACAGATATGTTCCTTTCCTCATTCATGACTCATCAACGGGTTTGTAACAAGAGCAACACGACGGGTATCATTAGTGGAGCAAGAACTGTTTATACCCGTACAGAGCACATGAATTCGCCCCTGGTTTTTAGTGGAGTCCGTGTTGCTCAATTTTTTATTTTCCGTTTAGTGTTTTGTAGATAGTTGTTTGTCCTTTTTATTTTGCCTATTTTATTGTTGTCCTTGGATTTACGGGTTCTCGTTATATTTAGCCCTTTGGTAACTTCAAACTTTTCTTATATTAAAGGTAGTTTTCGCGTATACATTTGGAACGATAATGTGATAAATAATGTAATGGACAGACTTACAGAAGCTCTAGATGCACACACAAATGAACCATTTTAGCAAAATTGACAATGTCATAAAGCGCCGTAAAAATTTTCATTATATATATTTGATTTGATTTGATTTTGGTGTTTAACGCCACTTTCAGCAATATTTCAGCTATATCATGGCGACCAGTTTCAGTGGTGGAAGAAACCGGAGTGTACCCGGAGAGAACCACCGACCATGGGCAAGCAACTGGTAAACTTTATCACTTGCGGCTGCGAGTCGATCATTATATATATGTGACTTATCTGAGATGTTTTCCTATATCATTATATGTCCTGTCCGAAAGCTTAATATAATAAATTGACGTTTTGCGATATGAAAGTCGACTTGTAAATCTGTATTTTATAAGTTGCGTCGCCGTGAAGATTAAGTTAATTATGCTGATTGCACTCCAGTGGTTCCATATATGTGTATTATACCTACAATGAAATTTCATGACAACTTCTTGGAAAGTGCTATTCACCTTTCTTTAAAATAATACTGCGTGCGGGTCTTTTTTTTTTAAACGAAAATGGCATCAAAAAGGGGGGAAATAAACCCTTCCAACGCCCCTTAAATCGTCATGGGACAAGCATATTATGACGTCACAATTAGAAGACGTCAAGATTAAAAAAAAATAATAATAAACAGATCCAGTTTTCAAGATGAGGTAAGAAAATAATGTTTGTTCTACAACTCAAGGGTTGTCAGTTTTCTTGATTTTTTTTGCAAGTGGAAATTATTCATAAAAAAACTTCTGAAAGAACAAATTACCGTAAAATTAACTCGTATGGAACTCCATGTCTACTCATTTTTTGTCCATTGCGCAAAGATTTTTTTCATTAATAGACATCACAGGGTAAAATTGTCTGATCTGATGTCAAATAAGCGAAAATAAAAAATAATGTTCGTTTTTCTGGCGTGTAACTTTCTTAATATTTCCTTTGTATCTTGTATATACATGTATTGTAAATAATTTATTGTTTTCGTTTTCTCTGTATGGTCCGTGTTTACTGTTATGCCTTGGCTGTTTGAGAAATAAAGAATGAATGAAACTCAAATAATTACATCTCTCTTTAAATTATTTAGATTTTTCAATTGTTCATTTCTCAAACAGTATTTGTTTGTTGCGAGGCGTGAAAAAAATCGTGTTGCGCGGTCTAATTAATTTTCAGAAAGGTTGCAAAATGACAGTACATCAAACCCCTCCTTAATTTAATTGAACCGCACAACAAATCATCTCTGATATTCATTTACAAATTGCATTACTTTCACAATTAAAGGTATCTTCGAATCATAAACAATTACCCCTCTCTTTAAATGATTTGAGCTTTCTGAAGACAACACTGATAGAATTATTGCTAGCAATAATTATTTAAATTCGGGAATAAGTAATTAAACAAAGCAATAAATGTTTGATTCGCGCAACAATTGAAACTCTTTTCATGTAAATTAAAGAGGTGTAAATATTTAGCTTCACTTCTCTTAGGTAAATTTACCTCTATTTAGAATACTTGTTGTGCGGTTCAAAAGATTTGTTGCGAAGTGTAAGAGTTGCGCGGTCGAATTTGATAGACTAAAGTACTGCAAAGTAAGGAAATTAACGATATTACCGTACTTTTGACATTATACAAAAATGTAATTGGTAGTTTTCGTTTTTCTCTACCTTACGATTTACTCGAATTGTCTTGCAGTTTACCACATATAAGAAATAGAGAGGTCAGAAAGCCGAGAGTTGGAACCCGCCTAGCAGGTAATAGGTCTGGTAAAATCAAGTTAAGTGACAGCAACACAGGAGATGCAATACTACCTTCTATCAATGTAAAACGTAGAAGTGGAACAAAAAGCCAGGATCAAGGTGTTGGGTCAAATTACCAAAACCACCTAGAATCATTCATAAAACTTCCTGGAATTCCTGATAAAATGAAACGTAGACCAAAACCAAAACCATCTGGCCACCTGTTGAAAAATGAAGGTCCAATCAGTCTCCCACAAATATCTAGAAATACATCATTGGTGGGAGCCATGTGTAACATGAAAGAAGAGGATAGAAATGAAAGAAGAACTGATGGTCGTCCACAAGACTCCATGAGCTTTCTTCCTCACCCACCATCTGCAGCCAGAACGACACAGGTGACAAAAAGACAAAGGTTTAGACGCCAGGCTATGAGAGATTTGTATAAATACTAACAATTGAATTTGAACAGCGGACTATGAAAGATTTCTTCTTCTTTAGGTTATCAGTAAACCATGAGCACTTGATAATTATTTACTGTTGTATGCGTGGACAAGAGTAAATTTATATGATTATTTACTGTTGTATGCGTGGACAAGAGTAAATTTATAATACAATATCTACAGCCAAATAATTAGTGCAATAATGAAATAAAGATGATTAAAACTATTTACATTTTCAGTGTGGTGTTTTAAATGAGTGTCAACTGTTTGAGTTTTTATGTAGGAATCTCGTAGACTTCCATTATGTGACTATATGGAAAGAAGGAATACATGTACATTTTTTTGTATATGTCTTTTGAAGAGAGTTTGTTGGTAAATTTTCCTGGTTCTTATGTCAGCTGGTGTAAGGATTGTGCCTGATGGTATATATCGCAACAAGCTGATGTACTATTTTATAGAACATGATTCTGATGAAGCATACAGAGTACTTCGCCTTTGGACCATCTCAATTTTGGATATAGAATCGACTGTGTGATGGTCCCAAACTGTACAAGAGTACTCAAGCTTTGATCGGACGAGTGCTTGTTATGCCTGACATTGCGTTTTAGAAAACCAAGTGCTTTATTTAAGAATAAGATAAGATAAGAAAACTTTATTTTGATTCGGCACATAATAAAACAGTACAACATAAGCTCTAAGGAGCTTTTTACCGAATATACATTAACAATAAAACAACACAAGTCACATGCAAAGTTACAAACTAAAATAAGCTAAGACATACAGGCATAAAAAGGAGGACTGTGTATAGATCTGAACAAGAACCCACGTGGCAAGTGCCTCTTTGGACTCTTGTTCAAGATCCACACACAGATGCTCCAACATAAAGCAGCATTTAGAAAGAAGCAGCAGGTAAAAAAAATAATGAAATAATAATACTGAATACTTAAAACTGGTACCAACATAATCAGTAAAAGCAGCACTGTCTAACTAAAAAATCAAAGAATAAAAAATTAATAATTAAAAAAATTAAAAATTAAAAAATTAAGCAAACCAGAAGCAAAATTTTAATCATCTACATGCAGAACAGCAACATTTGAACCCATTCCAGGACTGCAAAAGACTCTTGAATTGAGAGAAGCTATTTTCAGTCCTGAAATGATCAGGGAGGCTGTTCCACAATTTAGATGCAGCAAATCTGAAAAGAGTTTTTACTGTACCGTGCATACTGCATATAGATGCCGGCCGGGGACCAGGTGGCAATGCCTCGCTGGGTTCCCACCGGCATCCACATGCATCATGACATAATAAAGCAGAAAATTAAGCATGTTTGGATAAAAAATTGATAAGCACTAAAACAAAGCAATATATATCTAAAAGCTATATGCAAATAAAAAGAGCAAAAACAGTAGCAGAATATTTATCATCTGCATGCAGAACAGAACATTTAGTACCATTCCAGGACTGCATTAAGCTCTTAAATTGAGAAAAACTGTTTTCAGTCCTGAAATGGTCTGGGAGGCTGTTCCACAATGTAGCAGCAGCAAATTTAAATGTTTTTTTGCCATACCTTGATGTTCTGACCTGTGGAATGTCCAGTATATTGTTGTATCTAAAATAATATTTTGAATTTCGTAAATGCACAAGGCTATGGAGGCATGATGGCGACAGTTTATTCATAATCTTAAATGTTTCCAGGGCCATAGTTCTCATTCTACGAATCTGCAAGGAAGGCACCTTTGCTTTTTTCAATAAATTATCATATGAGCTATTGTAATCCTCATACACAAAGCGAAGAGCTCTCTCTTGCACTTTTTCTATCTTTTTGGAATTTTTCTCCATACAAAAATGCCAGGCCAAAGGGCAAAAGTTAAAATTACCAAGAATAAAAGTATGGAAAATTGTAAGTTTGTTTAATCTGTTCAAATAGGGGCCTAAACGTTTGATAATGTTCAGCTGTTGGGATGCCTTCCTGCAGATTGTACTTATATGTGTGTCAAAATTTAATTGATAATCGATCTCTCAATGCCTAGTAATTTAACACTGTCTTCACACGTTAGTTCAAAATTTTGTATATTTATAGTTGGACGTTTTTCATAGGTTTTCTTCCCCACCGCCAAAACTTGAAATTTATCAGGATTAGCCTGCATTTTGTTAATTTTGAACCATTCAATGAGATGATTTGAGTCAGACTCTAGAGTAGAAATAAGTAGATCAAAATCGGGACTGCCAAAGGAAAGGGTATTATCGTCTGCATAATTATACAGAGAACTGTCTTTAATGAACAAAAATATATCATTTATGAAGACATTGAATAAGAGGGGACCAAGTATAGATCCTTGCGGAACCCCTTTATGGATGTCAGCCCAGTTGCTCAGAACACTATTGACCTTTATTTGTTGTTTTCTGTTTGATAAGTATGATTTTAGTAACGAGACCGAATTATCTGAAACTCCATAAGCTGACAATTTATCTAGCAGTATGGCATGTGGTAGGCAATCAAAAGCCTTTGAAAGGTCCATCAGAACTGATGCTATATAATAATTTTTGTCTAGGGCTTCACGCCAATCTTCTAGAAGTCTGAGCAACGTGGTCTGGCATCCATGTCCACGTCGGAAAGCACACAAAAAAGGGTTAAATATTGTGTCAAAAAAATCAGACAATTGTGTTTCAAATACCTTTTCAAAAATTTTAGAAAAAACAGGAAGGACACTCACAGGTCTATAATTTGTTTTACTTAATGGGTCATTTTTCTTGTGTAATGGTGTTACCTGAGCTTTTTTAAGAGAATCAGGAAATACACCAGTGTCAATAGACAAGTTTATCAATGATGTTAACTGGTTGGATATTATTGGTTTACACTGTTTGATAACTTTGGCTGGAATGTTATCAAACCCAGAGGCTTTTTTTATATTTATTTTATCTATAATTTTTTCAATTTGATCAGATGTTATATGCTGGAATTCAAAATTTTTCTCCACATCCACATGATTTTTAATTTCCAATATACTAGGGCGAGTAGTGGGGTCATATACAATGTCTTCCCCAATTTTATCTGCAACTGTAGAGAAGAAAGTATTAATCTTTTCAGAAACTTCACATGTATCATTTATAATTTTATTGTCTTCACACAGAATTATATTCTGATCCCCGGAGTTACATTTTTTAGAGAAAAATGGTTTAACAGTTTTCCAGAAGTTGACATTTTTAGCCCCACCCGTTCAGCGTTCAAGAAAATAAGTTTTCATAGAATTCTTTTTTAATTTTGTTACCAAATTTCGCTGCTTTCTAAATTTTTCCTATGTTTTTGTGTTGCGATTTTTTGTATATTGGGAATAAAACATATGTTTTCTGTATATGGCTCCTCTTAATTCACTGTTCATACACGGAAGTGGATTTTTACGGGGTTGTCTATTTTTCACTGGAGCGTGTTTATCAAGTACACTTTTAAAGGCATTTTGATATTCATTATATACATTGTGTACTTCACTAGATGTTGATAAATTCTCAATATCTGGGAATGAAATTTTCTCAAGATCACAATTAAAGCTATCAGTATCAAAATTTTTATAACTTCTGTAAGTTATTATTTTTCTTTTCTGGACTGGGACGTCCCTTTTTATTGTGACTGAGATTATGTTATGACGGTCACTAATACCAGTAGGAAAATTTTGTATATTAAAACATTTATTTTTCTGATTTGTTAAAACCACATCCACCAATGATGGGATACAATTTTTCATAAAACATGTTGGTTTTAAGACTAATTGTGAAAAATCAAGGACATCGCATAAATCTTTTAAAGCTTGACATTTTTTATCGTTTAACATATCAAAATTTAAGTCACCCATTACTATAATATTATCATAATTTATAATACATTGATCTATGTTCTTAATAAAAAGAGTGGAAAAATCATTATCAGACATTGATGGGGGCTTATAAATGCCCATAACAAGCCACTTGTTCTTGTTTATATGAACTTCCACGCTGATGTTTTCCAGTGTTTCAGACTCTAAGTTTGTTTTCCTACTTACTGGGAAATCGGTATTTATGTAAGCAAGTATTCCGCCACCCTTTGAGTCTCTATCGCGTCTCAATAATTTGTAGCCCTCCGCTATGAATAGATTGTCATTAAAAGTAGCGTCCAGCTTCGATTCCGCGACAAAGAAAATGTCTACAATTTTATCAGACAGAAGTTCTTTGATTTCATCGAACTTATAACGATAGCTATTGATGTTTATGTGGGCTGCTAAGAAATTTCTAGGATGTAACCTTCTAGATTCCCGTAGTCTTTCAAAAACAGAGTTTATTTCTTCGTTTTTGTTTACACCGGAAGTTGAATTGGGTGTGTTCGATGTATTTTCCAGGGTCTCATCAAAAACAGTATTGTTATTTCCGACTGATGTATTCAGAAAAAACGAATCAGAAAAGGATGGCAAGCGATCATTACAAAGATGACAGAAGTATTGATCGTCACATTTGGCCAAAATATGGTATTCCTTTACCGTTATGGTTGTACATCGCAAGTGCGTCCAGTGATCGCAAAAGTCACACTGTAATACTGTCTGGTTACTCTTTACAGGTTGTTTAAATTTTGTACAGGGGTACCGTATGGGTCCAGGGTTATAATGGACGTCCCCGCTCATCATTATATATAAAATGAAGCAATATTTCGTGGTATTCTTCATATCAATGGTTGATGTTTGTATTGTTGTTATTGGTCGGCCATTTTGAATCGAGTTCACCTTCAGTGACGAGAAAAAATTTTCAATGACAAAGTTGAAACTGCCTACATTTGTGGTCACCATACATGCATAGAAGCCTAGGTTTTCAGGTCTTTCATCTCTCAAAACAGTTCTTGGGGCTCTCTCTGGTGTTAATCTTAATAAAATTCCAGATAGGATGAGAGCAAAATTTAGTGCACTAGCTCGATGTAATGTCGTTAATATGTTTGTCCACTTTTATATTTGATTACAATGTAATGCAAAGGTATTTTGCAGAAGTAACAATTTCTAGTTGGTGATCGTGAAGGATGTAACTATTAAAGTGATTACATCTTTTGTGTAACTGGTAATACTGTGCACTTGTCAGGATGGAAGGCCATCAACCAGTCCCTTACCCATATTGCTGCTGCATCAAGATCAACCTGGAGTTTTTCACAGTCACTCTGGGATCTGACGAGTGTGTAAATGATACTGTCGTCCGCAAACAGTCTGAGCTTGCTGTTAGTCAAGTAAACTGGTAGATCATTAATATAGGCCAGAAACAAGACTGGGATCAAGACTGTGCCTGCGGGATGCCAGAGGTAACAGGGATTGTGTTGGAGGTCTTTCTATCTATTGCAACTGTTTGGGTTCTATTTGATAGGAAGGCTGATATCCAGTTAAGAGATTTTCCTGTGATGTCGTATTCTAATTTATAGAGGAGTCAACGATGTGGAACCTTATCAAATGCTTTTGCGAAATCCATTATTATGACATCGGTTTGGGTTAACTAACAATTGAATTTGAACAAACAAATTTGAAACAGTGAAGAAACAATATGATAATGTCACATTGTAATACAATTTATATACATGTATATATTTATATTCTGAAAAATAAAAATACATTTAATATGTTAGTTGAGTTATTAATATACAGAAGGATCCTACCATATTACTAGTAAGAAATTAAGAAGTCTTCACATACAAACAACAACCTTGCATATTAATTATGTTTTAATATGTACAATGAACTTATGAACTTCATCTGTCACAGTGTGATATTTACTTTAATATATAGATGATATTCATTCCTGACCCTTCAATACTTTTATGGATGGTCTTTATCTCTGTCACAGTATGTTCTTCAAGCCTTTTATAGATTTCACTTCCAATACAATAAGGTTTTTAACATATTTTTCTTTATAGATGATTTCCATCTCCGTCACAATGGGATTTTCAATAGTTTTTGCTATAGATGACCATCATGTCCATCACAGTAGTGTCTTAAATATTCTTTTATTGATGATCTCAATCTCCGTCACTGTAGCATCTTCATTACACTTTTATAGATGATCTTAATCTCCGTCACAGTGAGCATACAGTGGTGTACTGCATAGCAAATGGGCGAAAATAGGAAAATAAATGAGATCGAGTCAACATAATGACGAACCATATGGGGGAGGGGGGATTTTTAGTAGAATTGAGTACAGGTAGCATTTGGGGTTTGAAAAACAATCCTGTTTAATTTTTAATTTCATACGGAATATGTTTTTCATACCAGCAGTGCGAAATTCGTACTCATTCATAAGGCTTCTGTATTCATATTACATAACTTCAATTTAGACGAAATATGCACAACATACTACACATAAATTAAATTGTTTGTAAACCTTGTGTGTAGTCAACAATATTCTATAACAGAAAAATCTGCAAAAGTATTAAAAAAATATTTTGTCTATCTTAATCTTTGATTTTAATACTTCAAGCTTCAGTTTTTGTTGAATGCAAACATGTATTGGTCGTTATCATTAGGCCATAAAATTTACTGTATTCAATTTTTATAGAGTGATCCGATTGGACAATTTTGGAGTATGATTACAAAACTAGTATTCAAAGTTTTATGACCATAATGTCTGGTCCTATATACATTTCATATCCTGATAATGCACTTCCTTTTTTTTCTCAGCAGAATTTATCAAAATTTATACTGAAGCTTTATATCAACAATATCTCAGTTAAATTATAATTATTTTATTTTTACAATGATTGTTGGAATTCTGTGCCTTGAATATCTCAACAACAACCAAAATGTCATTGTTATGATATAAACTACCCTCTTCAATTTAAAAAAAGATCCAAGCCCATTTTATACTGTTGCTGTTGCATTTGATGACATTTGAAGGGGGATGGAGGGTTATGGTATTTAATGCCACTTTCAACAATATTTCAGTTATATCATAGCGGTCAGTTTTATTGGTGGAGGAAACTGAAGTACCAGGAGAAAACTGACAAACTTGATCACATAATGTTGTATCGAGTATGCCTCGCCACAAACGGGATTTAAACTGACAACTTTAGTGATGATAGGTACTGATTGTACAGAAGGTTGTAAATTCATCTACTATGCGATCATGACGGCCACGACATTTGAAGGGAAATTTGTGATACAATGTATAGTGTGTTATTGTTATCAGTATATGATGGCATCTGATTCATTGTGAGGTCCATAAACCTGGTCACTAATCAAAATCAAGCTAAAAGTGGTGAATAAAAAATCTGTTTAATGGTTGTTTTAATGAGTGAGTGAGTGATTGTTGTTTAATGCCAATTCAGCATTTTTTCAGCTATATCATGGCGAGAACAAGTTAATTTTCAATGAGATGATGATGAGGTCCGCTTTGTTCTAGACCAACACGCTGAGTTGGATTTTTATAGTGCTAGCTCACTGAAACAACAGTCCGCGGGTAGACATGTCGCTCCACTCTTGACTCATTATTCTGATTCCGAGCCGATCAGTCTTTGCTCTTTCTCCTTAATGCTGCGTGCTTAGTGGAGAAGCAACAAATACCAATTTTATAGTCTTTGGTTTGACCCGACCGTGTCTCGAACCCACGATCTACCACACTCGAGGCAAGCACACTAACCATTACGCCACCAATGCGGTTGTGTTTTAATATGAAGATTCAGTATGTCCATGTCAGATAATTCTTTGTAGTTAATATAAAAGAGAAGTTCTTTACAGGTATTTGACTTTTCCATTCCTTCTATTAGATGATTTTTGACATAAAAGTTTGATACCAGTCAGGATCGTCATTTAAGTCCCTTTAGGAAATGAGAGAGATGAGAAAAATAAACAGAACTTATTTTAATTTTAATTTTATAAGTTTTTTTGTGAGTCTGATTTGATTTACTGTGAAGTTAGAGGCATCAGAATGTACATGTTGATGTTTGTAACATTCTGTAAAACATTTCATGAGAATCCATCAACAGAAACATACTTCTAATTATCATGTATGTTGGATTACTTTAGTGGATGATATCATAGCCATCCGTGTCATATAGACCACAAGTTTGTTCAGGTCTTATTAGTGCAATTGTTTGCACATAGACATCAATCGTGTGTTTTTTTGGTCAATCAACGAGGAGGATCACTTGATGGTCATCCCATTTTGGGTTTTTTAAACAATGGGTAGTCATCATCATCATCATCTTTTTCCTCCTCAGGTTTCTGGAATATTTTCACAGGTTGTGTCCTGAAAGATTAAAGAAATTAACTTATTACCGGTATATGAAATAAATGACCATACTGGTGTCATAATTACTTAGTGTATAATTAGACTGTCATACTGTGTAAACACAAGATTTGAATGATTAAATTAAAAAGAAACTAGAACTGTGAGTGACCTCACTGAGTGATACCCCCCGCTTGCAATAGTAGGAGTTGCGCTTACAAGGTACATGCCCCCCCCCCCCTGTTCATGAAAGTATAAGTTGAATTATCTCCCCTTTTAAATTTTGGACAGCAACCATATTCTTTCATGCACATCTGCAGGTAGTGTACTACAACTGTGTAAAGTTTCACAAAACTCCAATAAGCCGTTTAGGAGAAGTTGCGCTTACAAGGTACACGACCCCTTTTTCGTGAAAGTATAATTTGAATTATCTCCCCTTCTAAATTTTAGACAGCAACGGTATTCCTTCATGCACATCTGCAGGTTGTGTACTACAACTGTGTAAAGTTTCATAAAAATTCAATAGGCAGTTTAGTAGGAGTTGTGCTTTCAAGGTACATGCCCCCCCTTTTCGTGAAAGTATAAATTGAATTATCTCCCCTTTTAAATTTTGGACAGCAACCATATTCCTTCATGCACATCTGCAGGTAGTGTACTACAAATGTGTAAAGTTTCATAAAAATCCAATAAGCCGCTTAGGATGAGTTGCGCTTACAAGGTACATGGACAGACGGACGGACGGACAGGGTTATTCCTATATACCCCCCCAAACTTTGTTTGCGGGGTGTATAAATTTTATGTCAAGTTTGGAAGTTTGATTACTCCCAGGTGAAATATAATCCGACTACAAATAAATAAGAACATATAACAATCTCAGTTATGATTGTATGGCATGGATGCTATTTCAACACTAAAATTAATAAGGCATTGTTTGTAGTTCATTCATGGTCATTAATTATTTTGTCATTTTTTAAGATACAAAAAATAAGTGATGGTCAGCGCTCCTTGATGTATGTTACAAAGGTATTTTCTACAACTCGTCACAAGCTTAGCAATGTTCAACAATGTAATAATAAGTGATAATTGTTTGCTTTTCTTTATTCTATATCAGTATTTTCTGTCATCTTCAACTATCAACTGTCTCAATTTACGATAAGATCCAGAATTTAAACTTACTAGATTTCTATTCCATTACACAACATCCACATAATAAAAACATCATATGAAAATGAAGACAAAACCTAACACATTTAATATTTTTCAACTTTATTGAAGATGAAAAGAGATGAATGGTTCTTAAATTCTCCCAGCAAATGAAACATGCTCAAAGGACTGAAAAATATATACGATTGACATTTAATTCTTACATTTTTATGTCTATGTGCATTATATTGCTAAAAAAAAATCAACTTACTTTTGGTATGCTACATCTACCCAGAAGGGATGTTCTGCAGCTTCTTTCGCATGTCTCAATATGGCTTCTCTGGGGTTATTTTCATACTTGTCTGGTTTCTTTAATATCATACTCTGTACTACATACTGAGATAAAGTGGCCCCCTTTTCTGCTAATCTACCTCCTTCACCTGTTGTTCAATACAAAAAAAATCAAAAATGATCCCTCTGCAATTTTTCTTTTCTTTTACTACTACATTTAACGGAAAATGTTTCAAACTTTAGATTTCTAACTTTAAAATTATTTTAATTGTTTATGTTTAAGAAATTCCATAACTCTGTCAGTCTTTGCCTTAATTTTTTTCACATACTTGTTCGAAAGCCACATTTAGAAAAATTTTCTATTTATTCAAACAAATTCTTTCATAATTTTCACTTATACGAATCCAGTTTTACTTGTCCTGTGCTTCGGGCAAGTGGTTTAGCGTGAAGACTGTCTGCTAAAAAGAAAAATTTAGGAACAATACTTGTATTGCTGTTTTTCATCTCACAGTGACTAAGTAAGTCTTAATCTTGAGTATAACTCATACCACAAAGTGAGTGTCAATCTGCCTCTATCTTGCAGATAAGTATTTACCTAAACTTCCAAACAAAAACACTACACAGATGTGGGCACATCATTAATATTACTAAAAATGGGTAATGAAACAATATGCTATTCTGTTTTTTCATAATTAATATTTATTCATTAATGTATTATAAACTAATATGTACATATATCAATGTTGCCGGTTTTTGACACTTCTGCATTCAGATAAACACATATTCTGCTCAATTACATTTTTTTTTCTGACAACAGGATATACAATTAACCAGAATACCTCTGTGTTTACAAAAGCAAGTCCATTGAACCTACCTGGTCCATTTATTGGTAAATCTGGACGCCTAGATTTTACTGGATCTTTTCTGACCTTTTCTTCATATTTCTTTGTACTGGTTGGTCTAGCCTCTCTAAACATGGGTAGTGCATAAGCTGTTTAAAAAGAAAGTCTCTTTTGAAATATAATGATTTAAATATCATATTGAAAGTTTCAGATTCCATACTTCAATAATAAACGTTTCAGATTCCTTACTTCAATAATAAAAGTTTCAAATTCCATACTTCAATAATATATGCTAAGTGTATGTAAAAATGTATATACCCGGTATATATTTATTTTTCTAAGTCAGAAGAATAGACTTCTTCAACTAACATCTGATAAGAAACCATACAAGTTAGAAACAAAAGAGCAACAAATTAATAAATAATACTGATTCTACAACAATCAGGGATGATTCTGATTAGAAAACAAGATAACTGAGAATTAACAAAAATAGCTGAAACCATATACATGTACACCCCTTTTTAAAATGTCCTGTTCTGACTGTGTCTAGCTGCAATAATGTAGCTCCTGTGACAAACTTGTGTCTCGGCAGAGCTACAACGCGGTCCCATTCGTCACAATGGAGCAAAAAAAAAGTTGCAGTTGAAACATAAAAACTCACTATTTACGCTTCAAACATTTCATTATAACTATTACTGATGATCCCAGTCCTTGTTAAATCGGTTTGGCTGAGAAATATATGCTTTTCAAAGTTAGCAACAACCTTGTTCAAATTTATCGATCGTTTTCCATAACCGGAAACTACGGAAGGCAGAGCTTTTCTAAATATGGTATTTCTTACTACAAGCTGATGTAACATTCCAATCGTAACTACTCGGCCATTCTCGCTACCCTGTTATTTGCAGGGTAGCGAGAATGGCCGAGTAGTTACGATTGGTAAACATTCACGCCTAAATCGCCAAATATGGTATCGACATCCAAATAGTGAGGCCGGAAATTCAAAATGTAAACATGGATTTTTATTTTGTGGGAATTACATTCTAAAATACTGGTAGGTGATAAAAACTTGTTATAATAATGGACAAAAGGAAAGGTTATGTCTTATTATTGATAAATGCAGGCGTCAGAAGCTCTGTAAGCGAGCGCAAAAAATCTCGGCGGCTGCTCCATTACGTGTAATGGCATCCCGTTATAACCCTTGCGAGTAAGCGAGCATTTACGGTTTTATTATTAGAACTAACTGTGTCCTGTAACTTTTTGGAAAATGAGTTGTCTCATTGACATTACTTGTATTGATTTTGGCTGTACACTTACATGCTTATTTTGACTTTACTCTTCCATGTAACAATTTGTCTGATCAACAATATAATCAAACATGCCTTAAAGGGCACCTGTATAAAAGAGATTAATGTCTAGACTGTCTATAAAGGGTAATTTCATTTTCACTGTTTAACGAATAGTTATGAAAAGAAAGTTTAAACGGTGATTGTCAATAATTCCACCATTATTAACAAAATGAGCAGTGCATGTAATTCTAATCTGTATATAAAAGGCAACTGCTCATAAAGGGCACATTTTCAGGTTCCCTTGAGTGGCCTTTATATATAGGTTTGCCTGTATTTGTTTTACATATATACGTACGTGTAATGATTTGTCTTGTTGACATAACTTGTACTTGTTTTGATTCTCTTGGTTTCTTAACCACACACAGCAAAGCACCTCTGAAAATATTAGAACATGCATTTTTTTTTTAATTTATTCACATTAAACCAGAGGCTCTCAAGAGCCTGTATCGTTCACCTGGTTATAAAAAGAACCAATTGGTCCTATGTAAAAACTATGTCCTGCAGTAGTAGTCATCTTGGAATTACGATCAACATAAAAAAACACAAAGTTTGTAAAGGACCTTCCAATGATTGATGCACAGTTTAGGTTCAATCAGTGCAATAGCTTCAGAGAAGAATATATTTCTGTATTTTCCCCATATGGTCCTGTGTTAATACTACATAGATGCCAACCCCTTCTTGGTGCAATCAGTAACAAAAAGTTGAGATGTCAGTAATTTGTGATTTTTTTCAGTAATCATAATTTTTCATAAAATTTTACCATAATCGTACTACAGACTAGGCACAAAGTGATGAGCAACTGATTTCCTTTATTTGTGACAACTAGATGTAAAATTGATGAGCAACAAAAAGAAATAAAAAGTTAAGTTTTAATACATGTATGTTCACTTACAAATGTATTCTATGTTTCAACTTACTGTCAATAGAAATGAAAATTTCCTGAAGTGGCCCTCCCTCACCCTCCCATGGAATAATTAATGTCTAATTCTGGAGTGCCTGATATGTTGTTGACTTGGCACTTTTGAACTGTTTTGTAGTATATGTGTGTTCATCCCGACCACCGTGCTGAATGGACAAGTCTTGTTTGCAATATTTGCAATAGGCATAATGTTCCCGTATCGATTTCATAAGGCAAGAGAAGAATATTCGGGACGAAATCGTTGTCCCAATTTTCTTTTCTTCGCTGCAGAAGCTTCACTTGTTCCCTCAGACATCGCGAAATTGACAAAAACGTGCTGTGTTCATTAACTACTCGGGATCAAACAAGAAATGGATAGATCGTTTTCTACTATAGATAGTCCCGAGAATCCCTAAAGGATTAAATAATCGAAATCCCTCAAGCGCTTATCATTACGCGATTTTAACATACAATGAAGCGTCTAAATGATCACAATGATATTTAAATGGGGAACGGTTTCGGGCCGGCAATAATCGGAAATCCGTAACAAGTAGACTGATGACCGTAACACCGTAATTTTGGCCCGAAATTCGTAACAATTACGGAAAAATCGTAATGGTTGGCATCTATGATACTATGACCTGTGGTGGCAGCCATCTTGGATTTCCGATCGGCATAAAAAACAGAGGACCTTCCAGAGAAGAAGGCATTTGAACATTTTCCCATAGGGTCCAATGTTAATCTATGTCCTGCGGTGGTGGCCATCTTGGATTTCCGATCGGCATAAAAAACACACACTTTGTAGAGGACCTTCCAATGATCATTCCTGGGCAGTTTGGTTTCAATTATCCAAGTGGTTTCAGAGAAGAAGCATTTTGAAACATTTTTCCCATAGGGTCCAATGTTAAACTAAGTCCTGCCGTAGCCGCCATTTTGAATTTCATATCGGAACAAAAAACGTAAAGTTTGTAGAGGACCATCCAATGATCATTCCTGGGCAGTTTGGTTTCAATTATCCAAGTGGTTTCAGAGAAGAAGCGTTTTGAAACATTTTTCCCATAGGGTCCAATGTTAAACTAAGTCCTGCAGTAGCCTTGTAGAGGATCATCCAATGAACATTCATGTACAGTTTGGCTTTGATCATATTTGTAGTTTCTGAGAAGAAGGCATTTGAACATTTTCCCATAGGGTCCAATGTTAATCTATGTCCTGCGGTGGCGCCCATCTTGAATTTTCGATTGGCATAAAAAAACAGAAACTTTGTAGAGGACCTTTCAATGATCATTCCTGGGCAGTTTGGTTTCAATTGTCCAAGTGGTTTCAGAGAAGAAGCGTTTTGAAACATTTTCCCCATAGGGTCCAATGTTAAACTAAGTCCTGCCGTAGCCGCCATTTTGAATTTCATATCGGAACAAAAAACGTAAAATTTGTAGAGGACCATCCAATGAACATTCATGTACAGTTTGGCTTTGATCATATTTGTAGTTTCTGAGAAGAAGGCATTTGAACATTTTCCCATAGGGTTCAATGTTAATCTATGTCCTGCGGTGGCAGCCATCTTGGATTTCCGATCGACATAAAAAACATATACTTTGTAGAGGACCTTCCAATGATCATTCCTGGGCAGTTTGGTTTCAATTGTCCAAGTGGTTTCAGAGAAGAAGCATTTTGAAAAAAAATTCCCATAGGGTCCAATGTTAAACTAAGTCCTGCCGTAGCCGCCATTTTGAATTTCATATCGGAACAAAAAACGTAAAATTTGTAGAGGACCATCCAATGAACATTCATGTACAGTTTGGCTTTGATCATATTTGTAGTTTCTGAGAAGAAGGCATTTGAACATTTTCCCATAGGGTTCAATGTTAATCTATGTCCTGCGGTGGTGGCCATCTTGAATTTTCGATCGGCATAAAAAAACAGAAACTTTGTAGAGGACCTTTCAATGATCATTCCTGGGAAGTTTGGTTTCAATTGTCCAAGTGGTTTCAGAGAAGAAGCGTTTTGAAACATTTTTCCCATAGGGTCCAATGTTAAACTAAGTCCTGCCGTAGCCGCCATTTTGAATTTCATATCAGAACAAAAAACGTAAAGTTTGTAGAGGACCATCCAATGAACATTCATGTACAGTTTGGCTTTAATCATTTTTGTAGTTTCTGAGAAGAAGGCATTTGAACATTTTCCCATAGGGTCCAATGTTAATCTATGTATTGCGGTGGTGGCCATCTTGGATTTCCGATCGACATAAAAAACATATACTTTGTAGAGGACCTTCCAATGATCATTCCTGGGCAGTTTGGTTTCAATTGTCCGAGTGGTTTCAGAGAAGAAGCATTTTGAAAAAAAATTCCCATAGGGTCCAATGTTAAACTAAGTCCTGCCGTAGCCGCCATTTTGAATTTCATATCGGAACAAAAAACGTAAAATTTGTAGAGGACCATCCAATGAACATTCATGTACAGTTTGGCTTTGATCATATTTGTAGTTTCTGAGAAGAAGGCATTTGAACATTTTCCCATAGGGTTCAATGTTAATCTATGTCCTGCGGTGGTGGCCATCTTGAATTTTCGATCGGCATAAAAAAACAGAAACTTTGTAGAGGACCTTTCAATGATCATTCCTGGGAAGTTTGGTTTCAATTGTCCAAGTGGTTTCAGAGAAGAAGCGTTTTGAAACATTTTTCCCATAGGGTCCAATGTTAAACTAAGTCCTGCCGTAGCCGCCATTTTGAATTTCATATCGGAACAAAAAACGTAAAGTTTGTAGAGGACCATCCAATGAACATTCATGTACAGTTTGGCTTTAATAATATTTGTAGTTTCTGAGAAGAAGGCATTTGAACATTTTCCCATAGGGTCCAATGTTAATCTATATATTGCAGTGGTGGCCACCTTGGATTTCCGATCGGCATAAAAAACATAAAATTTGTAGAGGACCTTCCAATGATCATTCCTGGGCAGTTTGGTTTCAACTGTCCTAGTGGTTTCAAAGAAGAAGCGTTTTGAAACATTTTTCCCATAGGGTCCAATGTTAAACTAAGTCCTGCCGTAGCCGCCATTTTGAATTTCATATCGGAACAAAAAACGTAATGTTTGTAGAGGACCATCCAATGAACATTCATGTACAGTTTGGCTTTAATCATTTTTGTAGTTTCTGAGAAGAAGGCATTTGAACATTTTCACATAGGGTCCAATGTTAATCTATGTATTGCGGTGGCGGCCATCTTGGATTTCCGATCGACATAAAAAACATATACTTTGTAGAGGACCTTCCAATGATCATTCCTGGGCAGTTTGGTTTCAATTGTCCGAGTGGTTTCAGAGAAGAAGCATTTTGAAAAAAAATTCCCATAGGGTCCAATGTTAAACTAAGTCCTGCCGTGGCCGCCATTTTGAATTTCATATCGGAACAAACAACCTTAAGATTGTAGAGGACCATCCAATGAACATTCATGTACAGTTTGGCTTTAATCATATTTGTAGTTTCTGAGAAGAAGGCATTTGAACATTTTCCCATAGGGTTCAATGTTAATCTATGTATTGCAGTGGCGGCCATCTTGGATTTCCGATCGGCATAAAAAATAGTAAATTGGTAAAGGACATTCCAATGATCATTCTTTTACAGTTTGGGTTCAGTCAGTTCATTAGTTTCAGAGAAGAAGATCTTTGAAATTTCAGCCAATCAGAGCACATTATTGGCCCTGGCAGCCATATTGAATATCCGACTAGAACGAAAAACAGTAACTTTGTAGAGGACCACCCAAGGAACATTCCTGCTAAGTTTGGTTCCAATCGGCCCAGTGGTTTCGGAGAAGAAGCTTGAAATGTGAAAAGTTTACAGATGACAGACGACGGACGCCAAGTGATGGCAATAGTTCACGTGGACCTTTGGTCCAGGTGAACTAAAAACCTATTCAACTTTCTCTTGTTACAAATGTATAATTTTGGTTAATTTGCTTACCATTATAAAACAGTATTTCAGGTGTTAGCTTGATGAGAATGAGTTTACAAAAATATCAGAGTATATATAAAAACTTTGACATAATCTTCAACTTGTTGAAAGCAGTCAGTATTTCATAGAAGAAAAAAGAGGTTCATCTGAGCCTGTATCACTCAATTGGTTATTCATGCAATTCGTTTTCAATTAAGTCTAGTTTTTGAAAAACATTATCTTGCCTATTTTTTGCATATGATCCATGTTAAACTTTAATCCTTTAATACCAAACTTAATTTTTTTTTTAATGTGGCATTGGTCCCTTTTGGCCCCTCATATCTCAGAAACGGCTTAGCTGTAACCATTTATGCCACACTGGAAAAAGTTATCTATACAAAATCCATGCATTATTTTCTCTAAGTATTACTAATTGTAAAAATCACAAAAAATGTGGCATTGGTCCATTTTGGTCGCACATATCTTGGAAACAGCTCAGCTGTAGCCATTTATGCCACACTGGAAAAAGTTATCTATACAAAATCCATGCATAATATACTTCGATTACTAATTGTAACTAGAGGTTCAGCCTGTAATCGCTCACCTGGTTTTCAATTTGACATCTAAAGTTGATAGAAAATGGGGGTGCTACAAATAATTTTGAAAGTGGGCCACCCAAAGATCATTTCAACTCAAATTTCTGAGCAAAAGATTTAGATGTGATTTTTATCTCATAATATTCCTAAACGGAATAAACTGGCTGAAAAAATCTCACAGAAAAACCCAGAATATATGTTAAACTACTTCTTGCCATGTAGCTGCAGTTAAAATTTGAGCTCATTTTGACTTATACTAAAGCAGCAATGGACAGTTGAAGAAATTTCTATTTTTAGAGTAACAGCAGCCATCTTGAATGGAGGGTGGGGCTGTCGGACACAATTTTGAAAGGGACCCACCCAGGGACCATTCCTACCAGTTTGGTTTAATTTGGTTCAGCGGTTTCAGAGGAGAAGATTTCAATGTGATCTTTTATCAAAATATGCCTAATTTACATAATCGGTATAAATCGGCTGAAAGAAAAATTTCACAGAAAAAAACGGAATATATGTTAAACTACTTCTTGCCATGTAGCTGCAGTTAAAATTTGAGCTCATTTTGACTTATACTAAAGCAGCAATGGACAATTGAAGAAATTTTTTTTTTAGTAACAGCAGCCATTTTGAATGGAGGGTGGGGCTGTCGGACACAATATTGAAAGGGAACCACCCAAGGACCATCCCAGCCAAATTTGCTTTAATTTGCTTCAGCGGTTTCAGAGGAGAAGATTTCAATGTGATCTTTTATCAAAATATGCCTAATTTGCATAATCGGTATAAATCGGCTGAAAGAAAAATTTCACAGAAAAAAACCGAATATACAGTGCTCCCTCGGTCTATCGCCCCCTGTTTTATCGCCAACCTCGCCTATCGCCAAAATTCTCGTCTGTCCCGATTTCCCCCATTCAAAATCCCCCGTTATACTGCCAAACTCAGCTACCGCCATCCGCCACAGGTTTTCAGACACAAAAATCGTAAAACCAATTTAAATTCCCCCGTTAGTACCGCCCACAACTACCCTTTGACAGCTGTGTATTAATCGGTAATTATGGAATGTCAAAACTGGTCATCGGACACGGTCATTGATCTCATAATTGAGGGTCGGAACAGGTGATCGGTTGTTTTGATTAGAATAATTACCTGTTTTTACTTTTCTAGTGATTACATTTGTACTTTTAATCCTGAGTAAAATTTGTAATTTAATTAGTTGTCATAAAAATGTTGTGCTTGAAGAGAAAGCGTAATTAATTAGACGACAAACAAAAACGTGCAATTATAAGTTATGCAAAGGAAAATCCAAAATTAACATAACAACATATTGCCGATAATTTGACAATTAAATGGGATCTTCCCATAACCCCACAAATGAAGATGAACTGTGGCTGTCACGTGTTTATAATGACCTTAATGTCCCGAGCTACAAATGACGGTTCAAGAATTTGTCAACATTGACAAAGATCTGTAAATTGTACAGGACATTTCCGATGTGAATATAATTATTCTAATTTATTTATTTATTAAACATGTATTATTTATACTTATGTATTTGTACAAGTGCAAAATGCATGTCAGTCGAGTTGAAAGTTTATCTTTTCATATGGTCACATAACTTCCGGTTTGCAATGTCCCTCAGTTTATCGCCAAACTCGTTATACCGCCAAACTACCGACTGCACAGAAGGTGGCGGTTTAACGAGGGAGCATTGTATGTTAAACTACTTCTTGCCATGTAGCTGCAGTTAAAATTTGAGCTCATTTTGACTTATACTAAAGCAGCAATGGACAATTGAAGAAATTTCTATTTTTAGTAACAGCAGCCACCTTGAATGGAAGGCGGGGCTGTCGGACACAGTTTTGAAAGGGACCCACCCAGGGACCATCCCTACCAGGTTTGGTTTAATTTGGTTCTGCGGTTTCAGAGGAGAAGATTTAAATGTGATCTTTTATCAAAATATGCCTAATTTGCATAATTGGTATAAATCGGCTGAAAGAAAAATTTCACAGAAAAAAACGGAATATATGTTAAACTACTCCTTGCCATGTAGCTGCAGTTAAAATTTGAGCTCATTTTGACTAGTACTAAAGCAGCAATGGAAAATTGAAGAAATTTCTATTTTTAGTAACAGCAGCCATCTTGAATGGAGGGCGGGGCTGTCGGACACACTTTTGAAAGAGACCCACCCAAGGACCATCCCTGCCAGGTTTGGTTTAATTCGGTTCAGGGGTTTCAGAGGAGAAGATTTAAATGTGAAAGTTTACGACGGACGGACGGACGCCGATGGACGCCAAGTGATGGCAAAATCTCACCTGGCATTGGCCAGGTCAGCTAAAAATGACAATTAGTACCTGTGGCTTTTCTTTGGATCATAAAACAGTTTAACTATGCCATCAGCACTACCTACAACTATCTGATTTAACCTGGGATGCCATAAACATCTGACAACACTCTAAAAAATAAAAAAATAAAAATCATTGGACATCTGACAACACTCTAAAAAATAAAAAAATAAAAATCATTGGACATCTGACAACACTCTAAAAAATAAAAAAATAAAAATCATTGGACATCTGACAACACTCTAAAAAATAAAAAAAACAAATCATTGGACATCTGACAACACTCTAAAAATAATAAAAAACAAATCGTTGGATTATGACATGAATACTGACTAATACTACAGTAGATTCTCTCCTATAAAAGCCATTCTTGAATGAGACCATTTACTATTTAAATATCTCAGTTCATCTGAAATCTGGTCTGACAAGAGGGGTGGCCTTTGGTGAGAGGGATCGTATGGTAGTTGGATTTACAACTACATGTGCAATCAGTGCCTATCACTACTAAAGTTGTGAGTTCGAACCCCGTTCATGGTGAAGTGTACTCGATACTCGATACAACATTATGTGATAAAGTTTGTCAGTGAATTGTGACAGGTCGATGGTTTTCTCTGGGTACTCTGGTTTTCTTAACCAATAAAACTGACCGCCACGATATATAACTGAAATATTGTTGCAATTGATAATGCTGCAGAATTGGCACGTACACATTTTCAACTATTATTATTGTGCGTAATTATTAGTTGTCATGACATTCAAAAAAATTTCATAAAGTGGGCGTGGTTGAATGGTTGTAGGCTTCATGTATGTGTAAATCTTATGACCAATCACATGAGGCTTTCTGAATGAAATGATCATATATTGTAATTATACTACACAGATAAAACCTTACAGTATCTGATATTTCCATCTCTGTGACTGTATCTAGCGTCTGTCTGTCCATAAATAATAGTTTTCCTTTGCCTTGACCTTTCTTAACAGATAGACCTGTCACTACCATTCTGTCATCTGGACTAAATATACAGTCTGTTCTAAAAGTGAAAAAAAAATTCATTCAATTTATGCGAGTGCTTCAAAATAAGTTGAAAAAAAATTAATAAGCAAAATGAGCTTGTGAGTAATTGTTGTTTTAATGCCAAGTGATAAATTTTTCAGCTATATCATGGCGAGAACAAAATACATTTCAATGGGATGATGACAATATCTGCTTTGTACTAGACCAACATGCTTAGTTATATTTTTATATTGCTGCTCACTGAAATTACATCAGGGCAGACATGTCGCTCCACTTGGACGTATTATCCTGATTCTTTGCAAACTAATCTTTGCTCTTACTCCTTAATGCTCAATGCTTAGTGGGGAAGCAGCAAATTCAAATTTTATAGTCGCTGCTTTGATCTAACTGGGGCTCAAATCAATGGTGTACCACCCCCAAGACGAAAATGCTAACCATTACACAACAGATGCAGTTGAAGTACAAGGTAAACCTTATTTGAAAGTAAGTCAGTAGTGCTCCTAATTATGAGTATTGATATTTGTAGAAGAAATGTGCATATGTATAGTATATTTTAATATGGGGTTAGGGTTATGGTGTTTAATGCCACTTTCAACAATATTTCAGTTATATCATGGTGGTCAGTTTTATTGGTGGAGGAAAGCAGAGTACCCACAGAGAACCACCGACCTGCCACAAGTCACTGACAAACTTTATCACATGATGTTGTATTGAGTACTCCTCACCTGAGCAAGATTTAAACTCACAAAATTAGTGGTGATAGGCACTGATTGCATAGGTAGTCATAAATCCAACTACCATACAACCATGACCGCCCTCTATTTTAATGTGTTTTTATTTTAAAAGTAGCAAAACTTTTATTTTAAAAGTAACACAATTTTTTGCTGACATACAATGTATGTGACATGCTTCATATTAAAGTACATAATAAAACTTAGGTCTATACGTCATGTCATTTCAAAGGAAAAAATATTTCAAATAGATTTTTGTTGTTGCAATTTTCAAATTTCAAGGGACATAACTCCTGAAGTAACTTGAGCTCTTCAGATAAGTTCTGAAAATGCACTACAAAGGTTACTAAACTTTGGATTCATGGCTAAGAAAGGTATGAAATTTAGATTTAAACATATAATTTAAATAGATATACATCTTCAATGACATCACCTTCTATTAAATCAATATTTTTAGTCAGATTTCAGATGGAAATAATATTTTCATACAGTTTTAAAATGCATGTAACCTAAATATTTATCTTCAAACTATCAGCCACCACGAAATAACTGAAATATTGTTGAAAGTGGCGTTAAACACCATAACTCCCCCTCCAACTATCAAAGCTAATGTCAAAAATAAAAAATTGAGAGTTTAATGCTTACACTGAGTAGAAATTTGTTAAACCATCCCTTTTTACAAGCGGTGTCTTGAAATTTCTGATATCCCATAATTTTATAGTGTCATCACCTATAAAATATAACAATACAAAACAAGATTTAGAATTGAGGGACCTGATGGTTGGGTTAATATATGACATCCGTACAGAATATTCAATACCAGTATTAAGTAGTCTAATTTCACGTTTATAATAATTTCAAGGTCCCACAAGTCTAAATGATTTCTAATCGTTTAAATGTATTCATCAAACACCATCCAGCATCCAAACACACACGTTTTCCTCATTTCTCTTTATTTTATGATTATTTTCAGCTGTTATGCTAAAATTGTATTTTTCTTGTTTCCTTGTGCAATCTCAACATAATATAATAATATTAATAACTGTATATATAGGAGAAGACTTCATAAGTTGGTAAAACTTGTGTCTGATCCTCTTTGTATCATTGATCAAATAAAATACTTATAAACTAAACACTATCTCATTCTGTGTTGGTGTGTGGTCTTTAAGGATGGAAGAGAATCTGTGCAGGCTTTCTATTGTTTGTCTATATCTGTATTGTAGATGAAGGTCCAATTATCAGAAGGAGGGTTTGGGATCCCAAAACCAGTTTAAGCCTCCCACATTTGTGTGCCCGTTGTGGCCAGGATTTCAAACGCTGTATGCCATGGTCTTTTTTTGTGTTTGGTTGTTTGAGATGAGAGGGGGGCGTTGGTTTTGTTCATATACAAAAATATATATATATATTTTCTTATTGTGTTCTTACAACTGTATGTCTATTAGAATTCTAGCCTTAG
Organism: Bathymodiolus brooksi; assembly: GCA_963680875.1. Taxonomy (NCBI): domain Eukaryota; kingdom Metazoa; phylum Mollusca; class Bivalvia; order Mytilida; family Modiolidae; genus Bathymodiolus; species Bathymodiolus brooksi. The sequence goes on along the minus strand of OY804575.1, from coordinate 98,859,489 downwards.
TGGGGTTGAGATCTTTATACATTTCTGTGCCTGTGTCAACCCAGGAACTAAACCGCATCTTTGGTGTAATGGTTAGCATGCTCGCCTTGAGTGCGGTAGATCGTTGGTTCGAGTCTCGATTGGGTCAAACCAAAGACTATAAAAATGGTATATGTTGTTTTTCCGCTAAACATGCAGCATTAAGGAGAAAGAGCAAAGATTGGCTGGCTCAGAAGCAGGATAATGTGTCCGAGTGGGGCGGCATGTCTATCTGCGGACTGTTGCTTCAGTGAGCTAGCACTATAAAAATCCAGATAAGTGTGTTGGTCTAGTACAAAGCGTATCTCATCATCATCTCATTGAAAATTAACTTGTTCTTGCCATGATATAGCTGACAAGTTGGCGTTAAACAACAATCACTCATTCACTCATTCAACCCAGGAACTAGATTTCCATCAATTTTTGTGTGTGTTATTTTCAAATGTTATTGAGTAGCTGTTTGTGTTTGTTGTGACTGATGGAATTGTCAGCTATCACAGTTAAACTTTCCCATATCTCATTTACAATTCTAATTTTCAGTTACTCTGATATAATTTGTTTTGCAAATAACGTTACTATATAAAGCTTTGAATGTTTGTAGTATATCCCATAGTACAGTAGTAGTTAAATCAAAAGAATGGCGATGACAATTGGTTGAAATAGCACATGATTACACAGTATTATAGAACCAGTGTTATCATAGAATTGAATTATAAATATTTAAACAACAGTTACCTCCTCTTGATGCTAAAACTCTGTCATCATACGAAAAACATAAACAAGAAGTATCAGTTCCATTCATGTGTGCCGTCCTGTTGACCATTCCAACATTAACCTGTAAAAGCCATATACATGCAACAATTAGTAAGAAAAGGATATGGATTTAAAGTCACACTAGATACCATCCAACATAACCCAGTACACGTAGACATACATTAGAGCAAAGGAACCACACTTTAATTGCTGTTTTATATTTCACAATCGCAGTAGGGTCTTCAATAATGAGCAAAATTCATACTCTAAAATGAGTGTGAAACATCCCTAGACTGCTGTTGAGCAGTACTCAGTTTCTTCTTTCAATGAAATAATAGTTATGTAAATAAGGATACTGATCATAACTGCTCTAGGCACACATAAGTACTGAAATTTCTAGTATATATTTATTCAATGAAATTGAATATATGTGATTTCTTATTGCTAGGATAAATCTCAGTTCCACCATGTCCATTCTATGATAACTCAAGTTCTGCCTTCTCTTAGGAAACTTTTGATTAAATACTTTATCAGGAAAAGAACACACAACCAGTTTTTGCTCTTTCTCTTTAATGCTGCATACTTAAGAGGAGAAGCAGCAAATATCAATATTATAATCTTTGGTTTTACATGCCCAGGGCTTGAATCCACGATTCACCTCACCCAAGGTCAGCACACCATTACACCACTGATGTGGTCTGTAAGTAAAAGTGGCTTTATAGTGAAAAACATAAAAACAGAAAATGTGTTTCACAGTCCTATACATGTAGAGCATTGGTAATAGATTCAATTGTAAGCTGTCAAAATTACTGACATTTTTTCTTTGGATTATTGGCCTATGTAAGGCAGCATCACAAACCATGTCTTTCATGGGCTGTCTACACAGAAACACAGCATTTATGTAAGATTATTTTCCATGTGTAATATTTCATCAAACAAATTAAAGAGTGAGTGAGTGATTGTTGTTTAATGCCAACTCAGCAATTTTCAGCTATATCATGGCAAGAACAAGTTAATTTTCAATGAGATGATGATGAGGTCCACTTTATACTAGACCAACATGTTGAGTTGGATTTTTATATTGCTTGCTCACTGAAACAACAGTCTGCGGATAGACATGTCGCTCCACTTGGACATATTATCCTGACTCCGAGACAACCAGTCTTTGCTCTTACTCCTTAATGCTGCATGCTTACCGGAGAAGCAACAAATACCAATTGTATAGTCTTTGGTTTGACCCAAACGGGGCTCGAACCCACGATCTACTACACTTGAGGCGTGTACGCTAACCATTACACTATGGATGCAATTAACAAATATAAGAAGACTTACAAAATTTTTGTTATGGTCCCAAATTTGTATTGATCCATCTTGACAAGCACATGCACACCATCTTCCATCGCTACTATAGCAACAAGCTGTTGGTATTGTTTTTCTTCCTTGTTGTGTTTTAGGCTTCATAATATTTTTGTGTTTTTTACATTCTGTGCTTGCATCCCAAAGCCGTACAGATCTGTAATAAGTTACAAAGGTTTAAACATGTACAATTTTACAGAAAAAACACTTCTCTTCATAATTTACACATAAGGACAAAATAAAATATGTATTTTAAAATGAAAACATACATTTTTTATGTAAAAAATGAACCGATATTTTCTTGTGATGACACATACTCAACATAGAGGGGAAACCATTCCTCACATGTGTGACAGTCATATAATCCATGGATACCAATGTAAGATTCATGCATCTCCCATCCCATGACCCTCTTATGCATCACATTGCAAAAAGTATAGTATGACTATGTGAAAATGTTGCAAAAACAAACCATTTCCGGGAAGTTTTTGAAAACGTTGAACTTACTATCGCTTCAAACTATAAATTACTGTATTAATACTTTCAAGTTGCTTACATGTGACCCTTCAAGTGGAATTGCCCTATCTCATATTCTAGACTATTACTGATCATTACTATCCCACCAATAAAAAGAATTAATCAGATGATATACTGGTAATCTTTTTTAAACATGGAAAAATCTTCCATGACAGGTTGGTGTTACATTCTATAAATGTAATTCTTTATAATAAAACAAATTTATTAATCTCATTTTGTGTTTTCTCTACATTGCATTCAATATTTTAATTTAGTTAATACCTTAAAATGTTTGGAATACAGAAATATAATTCAATTTGATGTGAATACTGCAATCTGATTGGCTGATCTGCCTTGAGCAACATCAGTGATACATGATAACCTGGGTTTGTATTGTGACTTCGCCAACATATTCATTCGCCAGACAAATTCAAATAATCCCATAAAATAATGATAATTAATATCGATGGATCATTAAATTGTGTTGCAAAAATTAAATAATAAGGAATATTTGAAATTTTTGAACAGGTTATACTTGCATAACCTGGTTTGGAAAAGCTTACTCTTTTAATGAACCACTTTGCACTTTATTAAGCTTAATCTTTCCCAAACCAGGTTATATTACAGAGCTCCAGATAATTTTCAAGTCCAAAGGGTAATTACCCCCTACTTTTGAAAATGATGCGTATTTGCATATTTCCTTTGCCCTGTTGTACTCTCTACTTCAGAAAAGATTGCTTACATGTACACTTTTAAAATTATGTTTGACACAAGTGTTATTCAATAAACACAGGATGCAAGTGAAATGTATATCTCTGTTTAATTTGACACGATTGTGTCATGTTTATTAATAAAATGTTGTAAATATTTTGTTTTTTGCTCGTCGACTTCGGCAGTTTTCACAGCCATGTTGATAATGTCATCAATGATTCCTTTAACTATACTGTCACTAGACACAGATGAAACTGTCAGGAACTTTTAAAAAAGTATATAATTTTCCGTAGCGCGCTTATTCATGTTCTTGCTCATTTTCAACGAACAACGTGTTCCCAAATTCACTTTCGTTTTAGTTCTTAACTAAACCGCATTTATTTGTAATATTGACCGCGATTGGATGATTTATCCTAAACATCCAATCAGATCTCTTTTGACATCAATGCTTAGAAAGGCAAACATTCGGTACCCCTCGGATGTATACACTTTCTCTTTCGAAAAGTATAAAGAGAAGTAATTACGGGGAATTTCTCAAAGTCAAAAATGTATTGTTTATGTACACGATGTATTATCGTCAACAGTGTACAAGTACGCTCCGAATTTGGAAAGTTTGCATACTCAGCAATATGCATGCATAAATGTACACTCTGATCTGATAATACAAGTGTTTTTACTCGTTTTCATAGCGTAAAAAACGCAAATACGCAGCTTATCTGGAGCTCTGTATTATACAACCTGTTCAAAAATTCAAAAATATTCCTTAAATAAAGTGAAAAGTCAACCATTAACAGACATTTTTAAAACACACTTGATTTAATGTAACTTACGCATCATTTGAACAGGTCATAAATTAACTTACGCATCATTTGAACAGGTCATAAATTAACTTACGCATCATTTGAACAGGTCATAAATTAACTTACGCATCATTTGAACAGGTCATAAATTCATCTCTTATTTTTGGATTCCAACAACCACTGTTTACCATAGCTGTGTGACCCTGAAAATAATTTCTTTTTGTGACAAATATGACACTTAAAACTGATTCAATACACAGATGGTAATCAGGGCTTATCACACTTGCAAAAAATACATTTGACTTCTAATTCAGAGAATATGAGGAAGAAGTGAAGGCAGGACAGAAAGACTTACAACACCTTCATAGAGACATGTTTCTGCAAATATGTGTTGTTTCTTCACATCATTTTTTTTTGGGGGGGGGGGGGGGTAAATTTGTATTGAAATGTACCTTTGCTATTATATCTTGTTAATGTCTTTCATATCAAACTTTAAATTCATGTTTTGTATTTGTATTGTTGTTGTTGATCTTATATTTGTTGATATTAAAATTTTATTCGTTTCGTCTTGAAATCTGTAAGATATACCAGTACATGATATATGTTAATTGACATCAAAATGTTCGTTTCCATCCCCTCCTTTCTTGCAAAAACTGCCATATTGTAAAATTTGACATGTTGATTGTGGAGCTTAGGAAAAAAACTACAAATAACTGAAGTTGTGTGAAAATAATTAAATTCTAACACAATTTGTTACAACCAAAGTTGATTAAGTTGTATTTTGTCTTAAATCGACACATATCTCATTATTATATATCTCCCTTCATTATTGTTTAATTTACGAAGTACATTGTAGCATGTCCACTACAAATGATATGTTTATCAATGATAATTTTGAATACCATGGTCAACTGATACAGTAGGTTTGTAATATGAGTGGCCTATGAAATGTTTATGCACATATGTTATTTTATGAATGTGTATTTTATTGTATTTTTGACATTTTACTGTACACACACCCCATAAATATTTTTGGTTGAGAATTTCCATTATACCTGTCAAATATTGAAACTGTACATAAAGCTAGATTAAGTATAATGCATAAGATGCAACTGGTCACTTTTTATTGAGAAATTATTTATTTATTAATGTATTTCATGCCCAAAATTTAATTTCTAAGGTAAAGTGTTCATTTATGCTTTTTTGTATTTTCAGTCAATCCTTTCACAATGAAAAATAAAGAATGAACTGATCCTCATATCTTCTTAATACATGGTATCACTGTGGCCTAAACCCCACACAATCCAACAACCAATTTGGAACAGGAAGAAACTGTTTGTATATTTTTAAGTTTGGGATTTAATTTTCACCTTGAATATCTTCAGTTTGCCATGGCTCTTTTGTCTCAACAAATTAAACACTTTTTATTGCTTAAATAAACCCTTTTTCTCTCATTCTTATGCATTTTCACATTGATTACAATTGTTGGGTTAATAACCTTTACCATAAAACGAAGAAAGAAGTGACTTGCAAATAGAAACAAGGCTACTTGAATTGCGTTTTGGAGTCGAGGGAGGGTGACTTCATAAGATACAAGACTGAAATTTCACCCATTTCACATAGCTTGGTGAGCCCCGGGTTATGCCAAATAGAAAACTTCTTTCCTAATTCATATTTTTTTATTGATGCAATCAAGCATTTAATGATTGCTTTATAACAAAACACAATGGTGTATCGAAAGGGTTAAAAGTAAATTAGATCAGTATAGATATGCTTAACATGTAAACAATTTACACATTGCATTTCTCATTTCACCCCATATTATGATATTGACATGTAGTTTTTATAGCAGATTCACAGATTTTATTTGATTATAATGAGCTTAACTGACACAGGAATATGAAAACCATATAGAATCCAGTAGGAAGTGGTAACTGTATTGTAAGTAAGAAATGTATATGAAACAATAGAAGACTTTGGCTGGATATTATAAAATTGGCCAATCTGAAGAGGAAACTGGTTTTCAGGGGGACTAGCTTAGAAAAGTTCTACTGTCCACTTGTATATCAATCTAATTAAAATTAAATGCTTGTTGTATCTTTTTTTTTCTTTGGTGATACGCATACATCTAACGACACCCATATGGGGTCACATCAGATTTCATATTTTTAACCAACCAATGAACGATAAGCCTACTAAATTTTTACATATCAAAACTGAGTATATGCCAAGAACTGTTGTCCGATTGGTCAATATATTTAACTGTCTTGCATGTGATTGGACGTCAAAGATAAATGAAAGGTAACATCACATGACCCCAAACAGGATGTTGTTAGATGTTAGTGTAACGCCAAAGAAAACAAATTTGAAAAAGATACAACAAACTTATAATTTTAATTAGATTGTATCTATATTGACCTACTTTTGTATTGGACATATCATTAATGTATGGATCTCCTTTCATACATTCTGCAACTTCATGTCCGTCACGGTCTAATACTTTAGGTCTACAACTTCCAGAAACCACCAGAATTTTATCTCCAGTAGAACTATACTGTAACTGTTTGATAGGGTGACTGAAATTAAAAATAATAAAGTCCTATAACATCAGACACTCTGGAAAGAAAGTGTTTTGAGTATAGCTTCAATGTAAAGTCAAATGAAACAAAAAACAGCAAAGCATTTACAACTTTGAAGTTTTAATGTTGCTCAGTTAAAAAGTACTTAAACTACAGATAGCAGGGGGTTCACTTCCTATATATGCACCACTGGGATGATTGAACATTTTTGGCTTTCAAATATATTCTTGGGTCCTAAATTTGAAACTTCAATATATCATTGGTTGGTAATATATCTGCAAAACCTACAGTTTCTTTATTGCTGAGACAAATTCTTCTATAAGAGGTTCAGGGCCGTCTTTGCTGTGATCGTATGGTAGTTGGATTTACAACTACCTATGCAATTGGTGCCTATCACCACTGATGTTGTGAGTTCAAATCACCCTCAGGGCAAGATGTACAACATAATGTGATAAAGTTTGTCAGTGACTTTCTCTGAGTACTCTGGTTTCCTCCACCAATAAAACTGACTGCCACGATATAACTCAAATATTGTTGAAAGTGGCATTAAACACCATAAAACCAAACCAATCTATAAGAGGTTCTGTTATTATCTAATCTGATATGGTGTGAAATTGATACACGACTGTTTCAAGTCTTGTTGTTACTAAAAATTTGCTGCCATTTGATTTTAATCTAATAAATGAACAGGTCACCAATAACTGCACAAATATTGTGACAATATATGGATGGGTATGACTTTCATACTGCAAATATATGAATGGGTAGGGTTTTCATGCTGAGGGAATATATGAGTAGGGGGCATTTTTTTAACTGTACATCCATACCCAATTTTGTTAAGAGTGACCCCCCCCCCCCCCCCCCTTCAAATACAGATTCACTCTTACAGGTGGTTCCATGGCTAGAGAATAAAATACAATATCTAAGTACTTGTAATATGTGTTGCAGATTTATTTCTTTATTTTGCTTGAACAGAAATATACTTTCTCATGGTTGAAAAGAACTAACTTTTTTGCAAGAGAACATTAACTGCTGTCTGCTATTATTTAAAATCAGATGGTTGAAGTCAACCTTTCTTATCTTTGAACAGAACTAACCTTTCACATGGTTGAATTTGCCTGAAGTAGCGTAGTGAAGCATCCATACCAGCAAAATCAAAGAATTTTACTTGATAATCATTCCCTCCTGTAACTAATCTAGCCCCTGAGGGATCTAAGGTTAGTGCTGACACCTATTGGAAAAAAACAAATTTATTAACAGTAAAAATTTATGGCCATAAAAAGTAAACAAGGGCAACGCAAAGCGTGGCGTATGCCTTCGCCTAAAAATTTGACCTTTGACCTTGAAAATCAATAGGGTTTCAGATTTTCTTAAGGACTAAGTATGTACCAAGTTTGGTCAAAATCCATTGAAGGATGTTGATTCTAGAGTGTTCACAAGAATGTTATGCGGTAAAAAATTAGACCCAGTGACCTTGACCTTTGACCTAATACCTTGAAAATCAATAGGGTTTCAGATTCTCTTAAGGACTAAGTATGTACCAAGTTTGGTCAAAATCCATTGAAGGATGTTGATTCTAAAGTGTTTACAAGGATGTTACAGGGTAAAAATTAAACCCTGTGACCTATGACCTTGAAAATCAACAGGGTTTCAGATTCTCTTAAGGACTAAGTATGTACCAAGTTTGGTCAAAATCCATTGAAGGATTTGATTCTACAGTGTTCACAAGGATGCTACGGAAGGACGGACGGTAGCGTTACTATATCCCTTCGCAACTTCGTTGGCAAGGGGATAAAAACTTTGATTGTTTGTATGTTTCACATTCCCAATGGTAACATATTTTCTTGACTATAGAACTAAGGTAATTAATGGTATACAAAAAATGTATTTTCCATAGATTCATAATGGTAATAACATGATTTTCGAAGTATTTAAGATAAAACCCATAGAACCAACAGATGTTCTCTAAATAAAGCTTACAAAACACTGAAAAAGTAAGTAAACATCATATTAACATATGTATGATTGATTGTTTATAGTCTGTTTGACTTCTATAAATCTTCAGAAAAAAATTCTTAAAAATCCAGTTTTCAAAGCAACAATTTTTTTTCTACATGTTAATTAATATATGATATACACGAATTCTGACAATTAATTTCAAAATTTTTGGTCCATTATTAAAAAAGTTACCCATTAGGTCTCTATGTTAATTAAAAATTGGGCTCTTACAAATAGTGTAAGAGCTCAACCATCAAAACAAGAAACAGACATGTGCTTTCAATGTATATTTCATTGTACCATATGACATAGGACATTTAAATATTAAAAGGCTACTCATTAACTGACCATTAAGGTGATAGTCAATTGTTGTTGTCCGTTAATATTTAAATTTCCTATGTCACATGGTAGAGTCTGTTATTTGTACTCACTCCATCCAGATTTCTACAGTTTTGAAAATATATTTAACAAAGAGACCTAATGGGGAACTTTTTTAATAACGGACCAAACATTTTGAAATTAATTGTCAGAGTTCATATATATCATATATTAATAAACATCTAAAAAAAATATGTTAATTTGAAAACTGGATTTTTAAGAAATTTTTTTTTTGAAGATTTATAGAAGTCAAACAGACTATAATGTCAAGTGAGCAGTATTCCAGCTATATTCATAACATGTATGAGTTTGAAAACAATATATCTTGCAGGTGAAAAGGTGGCAATGGGATGGACATAGGGGTTGAAAATTAGATTGTCACTTGACAAAAAGAGAGGATAAAATGAAAATGGTAAAATATTTTGCCTCGCAAACGTGCCACTTACAACCACTCATAATAAGTTATTGTTCATTAAGAGTTTTGCAAATTGTGCTTATATTTATGATGTTTAACGCCACATTCAACAATATTTCAATTATATCGTGGTAGTCAGTTTTATCGGTGGAGTGGTGGAGGGAACCAGAGTTCTCGGAGAAACCCACAGACCTGCCGCAAGTCACTGACAAACTTTATCATATAATATTGTATCAAGTACACCTCGCCATGAGCAGGATTCAAACTCACAACGTTAGTGGTTGATTGCACAGTTAGTTGTAAATCCAACTACCATACATTCACGTCCACGACGGCCCCTTTTGCAAATTGTAATTTAAATGCAAGAAGTGTGACATTCTCCAACCAAGAAGAACTAATTCAGTCGATAGTGAGTGAAATATAATGACTACATACAACAAGATTTTTTATTAATGTGGAGTGGAAATTCAAGGCCTTTGGTCTCATAAGACAGGGAGTCATTGTTAAATTATATGCAAAAAATGCATTGGGTGGGACAAAAAAGGTTAGATAAGGTGGGAAGATATAATAAAGAGAGGTAGTTACTAACAAAGGCTCGACTGTAATACCAAGTGAATATTTTATTAAGATTTATCTTTACATTAAAGGGCTTTTCTTTAACATTCCACATATATGTGTTTTCTTGTTCAATTACATCCAAATCACTTATTACATTAGGTTACATACCATATACATTGTGTACTTACTGTTTTTACACCATGATTCAGTTTTATTTCATGACTGGAAGGAATTTTCTGATCTAATGTCTGAAAAAAAATTATTGAACAATGGAATTAACAAATGTTAAATGAAACAGATCATTATTAGTACTGATATTTGTATTTAATTGTCTTCAATGTTTCAACTAAGATTGTGGAGAAATCAAGACTTTTATTTAAGAATTGAATGCATTCTTTTGAAGTTTCATTGGAGTATGAAAGCATTGATCGAAGTACATTTTCAATGAAGCGCGGTAGTGCTTCATGTTGAAAATGTAGTTCGATCAACGCTTTCATACCCCAATGAAACTTCAAAAGAATGCATTCAATTCTTATAATTATATTTAAATCACACCAAAATTTAATATAGTTTAATTTTTCGTTGTGAATTGTATTTGTGTCAGATTATTTGCTGTTGGAAATTACTACGCCATTGATTGTTTACATCTGACGTCGTCATGGAGGCACGTGCAAGTTCGGATTTGAGTTTCATTGGGATGTGAAACATCTCTTTTATAATCATGTGACCACTTCATAACCAATCTATTGTAACATTTCAATGAAAAACGGAAGTAATGTAATTATATTTATTCCAACACATTCATCTGACAAGAATCATACAATTTCTACTGTGTTCTAATAATTGGAAACCTATAAAAATATCATTTTGTACACAATTAAAGGGCATAACTTGGATATCTTAAACTTGAGATTATGTCAACCAACATTTGATGCTCCCTGTCCTTCACCAGACTAATAGCGGAGTTCGACTTTGTCGCAACTGGGTAAAATATGTAACTTTAAACTTTGGAGAGAGGATTTTTCAAAGAACATTCCAACCAAGTTTGTTTTCAATTTAAATGGTTCAGTACTTTAAACATATTTTATTGTTTAATAATAAACAATACCATCAAGTTATATTAACAAACCTCTTCCTCTTCCTCAGAATCTTCCTCATCAGAATCTGGTTTTGACAAAGACACAGGTGGTCCTATCAAGTCTTCTTTGTCTGTTCTTTTGACTTCTCCCATAGGTACAAATGCAGGGGGTAGAGGGGGTCCTATCATATCATCATCATCATCATTGTCAGCATTTGAAATTGATGGTTTATTATCTTTTATATTTTCAGATTCTGAGTCTGAAGAATCACTTGAATCACTGTTAGAACTGCTGTTTGAATCTTCTCCTGTTTTACCTTGTTTTGATGATTCTTCTGTTCCTTGGTTTTCAATATTAGCTTAAATTAATAAAACATGTTTAGTTGTCAATATCAGCTAAATGAAATAAAACAACGTTCATCAAATGGATGAACAAATAAATGTTACTTGTAGACAAATGTATCAAGATCCTCTACAATGAATTGTTGGGTCCCTTTAATACAGTTGTGTTTACATTTTCTTATGTTCTAAATTTATGGAAAGAGCTATAGGAATTGCATTGTATGTGTATACTGCAAAGAGACATCTGGTTATAACATATGCACAGCTCAGATTTGGTAGAATTTAAGCAAGGAACTAGAACATGTGCATAGCTTAGCACATTAGTAGAATCTAAGCTAGGAACTAGAACACATGCACAGCTCAGCATTAGTAGAATCTATGCTAGGAACTAGAACATGTGCATAGCTTAGCATTAGTAGAATCTAAGCTAGGAACTAGAACATGTGCACAGCTTAGAATTGGTAGAATCTAAGCTAGGAACTAGAACATGTGCAAAGCTCAGCATTAAGTAGAATCTAAGCTAGGAACTAGAACATGTGCATAGCTTAGCACATTAGTAGAATCTAAGCTAGGAACTAGAACATGTGCACAGCTCAGCATTAGTAGAATCTAAGCTAGGAACTAGAACATGTGCACAGCTCAGCATTAGTAGAATCTAAGCTAGGAACTGGAACATGTGCATAGCTCAGCATTGGTAGAATCTAAGCTATGAACTAGAACATGTGCATAGCTCAGCATTGGTAGAATCTAAGCTAGGAACTAGAACATGTGCATAGTTCAGCATTGGTAGAATCTAAGCTAGGAATTAGAACATGTGCATAGTTCAGCATTGGTAGAATCTAAGCTAGGAACTAGAACATGTGGGGTATTCAGAAGCTGATAAATTGAAAAAGGACAAACAATAAAACATATAATGGAAAGGATAGTCAAGCGATACATAAAATAATAATGAGCATTCCACTTTTCAAATCAAGTTTTTTTTGTGTTTTCTGATTATATTGACAGAACAATGCACAATTTAATTTTTGCCTGTGTTTTGATCAAGTTGAAAGAATAATTACAATTTGTTTGTGTGTTTTGATTATGTAAACAATATAGATTTCTTCTTTTTATGTGTTTGCATTGAGTTGACAAAAGAATGTACAGTGGAAGTATATCAAGTGTGTCTAGGGTACATGTACTACCACAAGATCTAAATCATATTTTTACTTTGAAGATTTAGAACCAAATAATTTAAGAGAGTATAAGACAACAAGATACAATGGTAGCAAGAAAACTGTCAACAGGTGTAATTATCAGAGAATAATTTAATTTGATGTGAATACTGCAATCTGATTGGCTGATCCGCCTGGAGCAACATTGGCTATACTTGATAACCTGGGTTGGTATTGTGAGGTCGCCAACGTATTCATTTATGAGACAAATTCAAATAGTCCCGTCAAATGATCGCTATATCCTGGTTTGGGGCATTTTACGCTTCACGATTTATTAAGCGTAAACTGTCCCAAACCAGGTTATATTAAATAACCTGTTCAATAATTGCAAATATTCCTTAATTGTTTTATAAACAAATAGTATATGTATAAACAAGTTAGTGGAGAAAAATGTCCATAAAACATAGATGTACTGATTTTTTTAATATTTGAATCAAATTACTATTATAATTGAGGCTATTATATTATTTACATGGCCTTACTTTGGGAATGGCTCTATGTTGTATTAAACACTGTACAACATTATTTAGGTCAAATGCAGTCAACATGTAAATTACTGCTAAAGTTGGCATTAAACACCAAGCAATAAATCAATCAATGTAAATAGAGAGTCATACTATAACATATTTACCTGTTGACCTTTCTATAGCTGTCTTTCTAGCTTCCTCAAACATTGTCATAACATCAAAACTTCTTGATTTCTTCTGGCCTCCTTAAAAACAGTTAAAAAACAAATTTGTTCATTTCCCATGCCCATGTATTTAAATACATGTATATGTACATGCAAACATCTGTGATACCTACATTGTATCTATCAAAATTATATTTCAATGTCATTACATACATTACATATATGTATTTAAGAATGCTCAGGTCAGTGTTCATTACAGTTGACTATTGTTTCCCTACTAGTACTAATACTATGTCTTCTGATTCATGACTTTGTGTACTATCTAATATTTAAATGAAGGTTATGGCCATCAGCACTCTTGTATTTAACTAATATTATATATTATACATATTAATATTATTCATTATCAGCAGCATGACAAAAGTGTCATGTGGTGGTGCATAGTTCTCTGCTATCCAATAAATAATTGTGCCGAGAAATAATAAGTAGTCACCTTGGATGGATAAAAAGCAAGTTGATTTGTACAGATATATGATTGAAGGAAGGATTCATGACCACTTTTCCATTAATAAAGGCTTTATAGCTAAAGTATAGATGGGCTTTCCCAAGCTGACCCTATGAGAAAATCTTGATTATAATTAAACTGAAAATAATAGCTTATGGATATAATTTTGTTGTTGTTTTGAAATAAAAGGGGGGAATATCATGTCCCCGAGTACCTGTGCCTCAGGGAAGATTAGCTTTATATTAATTGTGTTACCCTCTTAAAATAAAGTATTTATTATTATATTATTATTATTATACTGAATCATTAGAAAAAAAATGTAGACTTATACAATTATAAGTGAGCGATAGCTCACTCTTAAAAGGTAGAGATGTGGTAAAAAATTAAAAAGGAAAAGAAAGAATTGAATACTATGTAAAAAAAAAATCTTTGTCGATACCGGAAACAGAAATTAAAAATAGTGTATCCTGGAAGTACTCATGTAACACATAGTTTTACTATGACATCATGTCTTTACTATTGATGTTTACGTGGCATGATATCGTATGCAATGCACAGGTTATATGTTTATCCTTGTTCTAGACCAATCAAGTCATTATCAAAATCGAAACAATTAATTTTTTAAATACCAACAGTTTTTTAATATTCAGTTATGTTCAGATTTTTCCTAAAAAATGAAAACGGAATTCTTACAATATTATGAAACTCTTTATTTAATATTATACATGGTAATGCAAGTCTTTTTTTTGTTTTTTGTTTTTTTATTATTTCTTTTTTTTTTACACGATAAATAGAAATTTTGGACACAAAAAAATTGGCATGTTCCTTTCATTGTCCATACATTGATTAAACATACATTGTATTTTGGTATAAACAAAAGTCTTATAATGCTATGACTAGCGTATATATATCGTTCACTTGGTACCTCAGGTCAAATCGCCCCAACATTTTTTACTGTGTGCTTAGCGGAGAAGCAACAGATACCAATTTTATAGTCGTTGGGTTTACCCGATCGGGGTTCAAACCCACGATCAACCGCACTCGAGGGTAGCATGCTAACCATTACACCACTGATGCGGTTATTATTTCAATTAAAACACCACATAATATGAAAGATATTATGCATTAAGATTATCAAACTGATTTACAAACAATAATATATCATATAAAAATATTGATTTCAAGTTAACTCCTTATAAAGGAATTAAAATGATGTACATGTAATCATGTTCGGTCAGATCTCTCATGATTTTTTTTTAATGAAAATATATATATACATAAACATAGAGGGCAAAATTATTGAACACAACTCAATTTTATAATCAAATTAATTTCTTCATTACATAAATTAATGGGGGGCTATTTTGATTAATGTGGTGGCGATTTTGATAAACATGGGGGCGAATTTGCAGTGGGGCGATTTAACTTTCATTCGTTCGCTTCACACTAGTCCGAGATTCCTCTGCCGTCCGACGGCTTTCTTTTTGACTTGCTGGAGCCGTGGGACGTCAGAGAGCTCTACATACGGAAAACAGCGGATTTTCCGCTGCAACTCTACGTCGACACATTTCCACATTTCATGGCTATCTGATTTTATTTTCTATCCGAAACCCTTAAATAAATCGCTTCACCAATCATTTTTCTATTCATTCATAACCATCTTACCCTCAGAAAGTGGTGTTACACTCCATTACAGCACGATTTTGCCTCAGACCATCATTTCGCCATGTTGACTTTCATTTTCGAACCTACAAACATGATCTCGCGATACTAACTGAATGATGACAGCAACGCATTGCATGATGGAGCTACTTAATGCAGCGTGCCAAATTATTTGCATACGTAAACAACAACCTAGATATAAAGCCTATTCTGCATGACAAACAGTTCCATCTACAGCTCAAATCAGAGCAGAAGGAAATAATACAAAATGTGTTGGAAAGAAAAGATTCAATGGCAGTGTTACCCACGGGCTTCGAAAAACAGCATGTGCTACGTCTTCCCCCTCTCATTTTGGACAAGGTAAGATCATATATGCAAATCATCTCCCATGATACATTGCGGTAATCGTAGTTTTCTCGAAGTCACGTGATAAATGTTTAAAAATGAAAGTGATATGGCGAAATAATAGGGTCTAAGGGAAGAGCATGCTGTAATCGAGTGTAACACCACTTTCTGAGGGTAAGATGGTTATGAATGAATAGAAAAATGATTGGTGAAGCGATTTATATAAGGGTTTCGGATAGAAAATAAAATCGGATAGCCACGAAACGTGGAAATGTGTCGACACAAGAGTTGCAGCGGCAAATCCGCTGTTTTCTGTATGTAGAGCTCTCTGACGTCCCACGGCTCCAGCAAGTCGAAAAAAAAGCCGTCGGACGGCAGAGGAATCTCGGACTAGCTTCACACCTGATCTTAATCTGTATTATCAATATGCGAGCATTAGCGAGCTCTTTATGGTATAAAATGTTTACTTAGGATTTTTTGACAAACATGGCTGGACATATTGACGAATTAAAAAAAAAATCGACACTTTGTAAACACCGGTTCTGTGTAACACACCAACACACTCAACTAATGAAGATCTTCTTAACATAAAGCGCAAAGGTGATCCTGAAGTCTTGTACCCTCTCTCATACGTCCGATACCACTGAAACCCGGAACCCGTGTGTAATAAGAATCATTTTGTTAGCTTGTTTTACTTATATTGATATTTTTTAATTTATTAAATCTCTTCTGACATACTGACAAGAATTTTTGTTTCTACGTGGAAGTTAACTTTCGAGATTTCGTAAGGAACGATAACTCGAATAAAGGAACGACAGCTCGATTGAATCAATCGTAACTACTCGGCCATTCTCGCTACCCTGCAAATAACCTCGTATGCATTAGGCGTATAAATCGCACTACTTTTCACATGTCAGTTACATGAAAGTTTGATAATGTTATATTTTAAGCAATTTTCTATATTTCAATTAAAGTTTTAATTAGTTTTGCATAATTAGATTTTACTTAGTATGTCTTCCATATTGGATTTTCGTGGACTATATTTTTGTGCGGCTTAACTTAACTTAACTTCCGGCAAACAATTTAAGAAGAATTTCTACTATGTACGTACGAGGTTATTTGCAGGGTAGCGAGAATGGCCGAGTAGTTACGATTGCTATTGAATGAGACTAGATTCGGCCCTAAAAAAAAGTCGTCCTCAATATATCTCGGCCCAAAAAAATCTTGACACTTTTTGATGCACTGGATGAGCGTGAAATTGCCAGATAATTTTCAGATGCGCGAGCATTCATGGGCGTGCCGGTTTCATATTATATTTTTACAGATATTTGATGACCATATACCATATTTCATCTATGACTATTAGTTTCTAAAAATAAAATATGAAAATCTAAATAAATATCATAAAAGGGGTAGGCTCTTTTCCTCAACTTGGTCAAGTGAAGTGCCCGTGATCAGATGTTTAAAAAAAGGGAAATTGGAAATTTAACCAGGATTCCCTATACACTTTATGTTATGCATTCGAAGTATATAAAGGCAAACACACAAAAACTGTGCTTAGTGGTAAATGAATGGTGAAAATGTGCTACCGTTACCATCAGATTTTTTTTTTTCTACAGTGTCGTCCATTTTGAATTCTTCGTCAATAGTACGCTTTTGTGTGTTGTCTAAAAACTGAATCGTATACCAATAATTGGATCCGAAATGTCACATTTTGTTTTGTTCCACTCTACAAGTCTAAATAATTGTTAGTTGGTTCAAAAAAATGCATGTGGGGTCCTTTACAAAAATCCTCATTCCGAATTGATCTGTCAAATTTATAAAAAAAAAAAAAAAAAAAAAAAAAGGAAAAACAAGAAAAACATGACCGCCATGGCTTTCTCCTTTCTCGCTGAATGACTGGGGTACATGATGAGATGTGCAAGAGTCGTAAAAAAGAGTACACCCGAGGGTAGATTTAAATCGTATTTGACGAGGCTTGCCGAGTAGTATACTATCTAAATCTTATCCGAAGCCCTCGGCGATGGTGTCTCAGATTTTACGATCTTGCACCTCTTCCGATACGTTTGATTTGATTTGATTTATTATGTTTAACGCCACTTTCAGCAATATTTCAGCTATATCATGGCGACCAGTTTTAGTGGTGGAAGAAGCCGCAGTACCCGGAGAGAACCAACGGCAATGTGCAAGCAACTGGTAAACTTTATCACTTGCTGTTGTGAGTCGAGTGTACCCTTTGTTATATTTTACAAGCAGGGCGCGAACACACGCCGTATTGGTGATAGGCTTGTATGAGGTAATCCAACTAACTAGCGCATTGAGACACCCGGGCCCTTCACCTCTCCCGGTGTTTGACTCCTCACTTTGACCAAATTCTAAGAAAAGTAGCTCCGAAAAATGTGAAATGTGAGTCAAATAAATTGTTATAGGTATTTATCGCTGTTGTAGTAGCATTTTAGGATATGATCTATATATTTGATTATGAAATACATTTAATATAGTCAAGATACGGGTGTATATATCGATAAATCGACAATTTACTTCAGTAACTTTTGTTACTTAGTACGAATGATGTTTGTACAATTTAGTTGTACAATCAATGGTCATCAGAGCTACACTTGTTAAGATCTATTTGATTATTCTTATTTAATTGATTTATTCATCAAAGACTGAAAAGTTTTACTTTTTGAGGAAATAAAATTAATTAAAAGGCTTGTTTGGCTTAAAAAAATAAATAAAATAAAAGTCCCGTGGAAATGTATTAAACATTTATTCTATTAATAATCCCTTCTTCAATTACGGTATGGGTCGTTTCATTTATATGGGAAAATCTACAAATTCTGATTAGAAATAAACAAGATTTCCATCTAACATAAGTTACATTCTTAATGATGGAAATTGAACTGTTCATACATAAACCACATGCGGCCGTTGTACGGAATTACCCCCTTTTTTAACTTTCTGTTTGCATATTTATTTTCAATAATTTTCCAGGGGCCGTCGTGGTCGTGGTCGTATGTTAGTTGGATTTACAACTACCTGCGCAATCAGTGCCTATCACCACTAAAGTTGTGAGCTCGAAGCCCGTTCATGGAGAGGTGTACTTAATACAACATTAGTGATAAAGTTTGTCAGTAACTTGTGACAGGTCGGCGGTTTTCTCCAGGTACTCTGGTTTCCTCCACCAATAAAACTGACCACCAAGTGCTATATAACTGAAATACTGTTGAAAGTGGCGTTAAACACCATATACCAAGCCAAACCATTCCGTATTATATTACAATTTTTTGTTCAATATTTGATTTCAATAGTTTGATGACCTATTTATTCTGGTCTCCCTCAAAGACCAATAATGATGTTGGATGTTCATGACTATTTTTTATAATTGATATTAAATCTGTCAGAAGTATCAGTTATGATTTTTTGTCTAAAGAGTAATTGTCTTTAACCAACAGATTCTACCTTCCTAGCTAGTAATCAGTTAACTACGAGTATTCATTGAGCGTGCTATTGTACGGTCCATGCATTTTTGTGATCCTTTTGAGTGGAAACCAATCTGTGCAGGTTTTTTTTTTATCGTTTGTTTATATATGCATTGCCGTTGGAAATCCGGTTGTCAAGAGGGAGGATTGAGATCCCATTAGCCGGTTTAACTCCGCTACATTTTTAAGCCTGTCCTAATCCAGGACCTGGATTCCTAACGTTATATGTCAGGGTCTTTTTTGTGTTTCAGTGGATTCAGTAAAGATGAGAGGTGATTGTTCGTTTTGTTGATATTAGTGGAATTGATGACCATCATTCTTTCATAATTTAGTAAGTAAAATGAAAGGTTTCTTGTTTTTATTAAATTGTTGCAAATATATTCCTCTTTTTATTATTATTTTTTTTTTAGAAATTCGTATAGCACCGCATATACGAGATTTCTTTGATCAAATGAATTGTTTGTGCCATTAACACTTGCGATGCGAAACTTGACGAGTAATCCGAATAAAATTGGAAATATGTGACATCCATGACACACGTGTTTCTTTCTTATTATACAAATACAAATCTGTAAGTAGTAGTAGTACTCTGTTGTCAGTAGTGTGGTTTTTAAATTCAGAAATACCCTATATATGTATATATACAATAGCAATCAGTGCCTATCACCACTAAAATTGTGAGTTCGAATCCCGCTCATGACGAGATGAACCCGATACAACTTTTTGTGATAAAGTTTGTCAATGACTTGCAATAGGTTGGAGATTTTCTCCGAGTACTCCGGTTTCCGCCACGATATAACTGAAATATTGTTGAAAGTGGCGTTAAACACCATATGCCTAACCATAACCCCTAACAAATAAAATTTATCCAGAAGCAATGCAAATGCCTATATATATATATACAACGTCTGAAAAACCAGTCAACGATCAATCTTACGGGGTGTTGGATCGTTACGGTATAACGATACTATACAAGTAAAACAATTATAAACGTCTAAAATGGTTTGTAAAACAACACCAAGTACACAAAACAAAGTGATAAAGAATTAAACACTTCGTAGAATGACAAAATTTTCGTCCCACCGAGGGACTTTATCAATGTCTAATTAAATAAAATCTCGAAACAATATGGCGACTTATATATATAAGTGGATGTAGTCGAGTGGTCTAGGGCGCTGGACGTAAGGCTAAGCGAATGGTGCTGCAGTGTAACAATGGTGTGGGTTCAAATCCCGTCGAGGGAAGAACAAAAATTTGACAGCTCTAAAATCTAATTCTAACACTGTTTGGTTTAATTTTCAGACGTATATATATATATATATAC
The DNA here is from genome assembly GCA_963680875.1 of Bathymodiolus brooksi. NCBI lineage: Eukaryota > Metazoa > Mollusca > Bivalvia > Mytilida > Modiolidae > Bathymodiolus > Bathymodiolus brooksi. The sequence continues at coordinate 98,838,824 of OY804575.1, read as the reverse complement.
ACACTTCTTTATGTATATTCGACAAAACAAACAAATCTTAAAGGTAGAAACAACTGTAATGTGTAAATGCTTATATTAATATAAAAACGTTTATAAATTATTATAAAGCCAAATTATATCAAGAATGAAATTCACTTGTAAATGAAGATTTATATTGCAATTGTTTCAAATTTGGGACGACCAGTTGCACTTTTTGTCATACTTAATTACACTTGACATCGTTATCTAGATTTTATAGTGTAGATTCCATGTATTATATGATAAAAATCACAAACATTGATCATTTCTATTTTTCAAAATGATAAATTTCCATTTAAAAAATATTAGAGGCCGACGAGAAACCAAAATTGAGATTAGTAAGGATGTTGGAGAGACCATTTAAAGATGACCTGTTTAAGAAATTACAAACGATTTTTAACATTGTTTTTAAAACGCAATTATAATTATCATGATAAGACACCAATATGCACACCTCGGGTGAATCCCCGCTATGATATAACTGAAATATTGTTGAAAGTGGCGTTAAACACCATAATCCTCCTCGGATGAATCCCAGCTGCTCTCATTCTCTGGTGTAAGAACGGCATCAGACGAGATGTATATTATATCACATTTAACATTTGTATCCGCAATAAAGACCAATCGAATTAAAATCAGATATTTATTTCCCTCCAATATTTCTGATATGCAGCGTATAAAATATGCGACATATCAGAAAAAGGGAAGAATTAAAGAGATCTAATGTTCAATTAGATAGCAATAAAGATATGCTTATTGGATAATAGTACAAGTTTCCAACATATGAACTCAATACAGTGAGTGAGTAAGTGATTGTTGTTAAACGCCAATTCGGCAATTATTCAGCTATATCATGGCGAGAACAAGTTAATGTTCAATGAGATGATGATGATGTCCGCTTTGTTCTAGACCAACACGCTTAGTTGGATTTTTATAGTGCTAGCTCACTGAAACAACAGTCCACAGGTCGACATGTCGCTCCACTCGGACACATTATCCCGATTCTGAGCCAACCAATCTTTGCTCTTTCTCTTTTAATGCTGTGTGATTAGCGGAGAAGCAACAGATACCAATTATATAGTCATTGGTTTGACTCGATCCGATGTTGAGTATGAGAAAGGAAATAATTATTTTTTAACATCAATGTTTTTCCTCTCGGATTTTAAATATATATAACAAAACATATATAGATATGAATCAACTTAAATTTAATCATAAAGAAACCACTCTGTTTCTTTGTCTCGAATAAATATCACGATTTTCCATTTAAAGGGAATGCCTTCAATAAAGTATATTATGTTATATATTAAGCTCAGACAGATTCATCACTGTCCGTGTTTGAATCCAACAAATTCTTCTCCTCCCAGTAAACTTGCGAGGATGCGTTAGTGTGTCCTTCTGTACTGCTTTGTGTACCGTCACTTGGCATTTCTTGCTTAACAGAATCTTTATCTCCAGCTTTTTGATATTCTAACACGTTGTTTAAAAGCCCAATGTATTTAATTGATAGTCTTAATATTTCATGTTTACTCAACTTCTTGTCTGGTGGATGTGTCGGAACAAGTCGACGTAATTCCGCAAATGCACCGTTTACATTCTGTTGACGCCATCGCTCTCGGCTGTTTGTAAATACCCGTCGATGAACTCGAGGTACTGATTTACACTCAAACTCACCATCATAAAGTGACTGGTTACTGAAATTTCTCTGTCGTAAATCTAATGGTGCGTCGGGAAAAATATTTTCTGATGTATAAATAGATCTAGGCGATAACAATGAATATGGAACACTTTGTAAGCAAATATAACCAGGTTCAGTTTGTTTGTCTGAATCAAAGAAAACGTTATCGTCGCCTTCTTCTGAATCTTTCATATATTCATCTCTTTCCTCTGAAAGTGTTCTCACAGAATCGAACCTTTCGTCGTACATTACGTCATTTCCGGAACTAAAAATGTATTTGTCGGGCGTACAGGCTTTCAAGTCGATGTCATTTTCTTTTCGTGTAGATATATTAAATGCAGCAGTGTTTAAAATTTCATCCCGCAAATACGAAGCAGCTCTAGATATTGGCATCTTAAATTATCTTCATTTTTTTCTGGAAAAAAAAAGACAGAACATAAGAAAAAGTGATTGTTGGTTTTTACGTCACTTTATTTTATTTGTTATTGTTGTGATGCCTGGCATATTAACAACTTTCACGAAGAATCCTAGTTATGGAAATGGTTTCACTGCTGCTTGCATTGGTAACCCCCGAAAGATTCGGTACGAATGTAAGACACAACTCTTCTTGTTCTATGGAAGAACATAAATAAGTTCCTATTTATCTAAAGAATGCCAGTCTCCTTACACTGTAGAAAGCAACTTTACGTAGCTTATTTATTGTCGACAATTGTCTGTATCACCAATACCCCTTTTAGTTGTTTCAGTCGAAACATCTATTCATAGGAGGGGACGACGTGGTGGTGATCGTATGATAGTTGGATTTACAACTACCTCTGCATTCAGTGCTTATCACCACTAAAGTTGTGAGCTCGAACCCCGTTCATGGCGAGGTGTACTTAATACAACATTATGTGATAAAGTTTGTCAGTAACTTGTGACAGGTCGGTGGTTTTCTCCGGGTACTCGAGTTTTCTCCACCAAGAAATTAACCGCCGCGATATAACTGAAATATTGCTTAAAGTGTCGTTAAACACCATAAGCCATAAACCATCTATGCATAGGCCTGTAACAAAACCATCTTCCTTTTTAGCTTTATAATTGTTTTGTTTTTTATTTGTTTTAAAAACCGATATACAAGAACTACGCTCGGTAAGCGTTATATTAAAACAGTATACATATAAAATGAAAAACAAAATATAGCACACTGTTAGAACAGTTAAAAAAAAACAATAGAAAAATCGTAGAAATGGGGAAAAATCGATATACCCCTGGTACAGGCACATTAATAAAAAAAATAAAAAAATGTGGCGGGGTTAAGTTAGCTTTATAGACTCAAACTTGTTATATACATGTTAGTAGATACTTTATCTGGCATTGCCAATATGTTTTTTAATCCTTTTTTTTTTATTTCATTATGATAATATATAAAATGTAGTCAGTGAGTAGTTTAAAATATTCTCTTGAAAGTCTGAAATACAGATTTATTACCGAAAAGTTTTGATTTTTTTTTAATTCGCCCCTCACGTCAATGTAAAATACTTTCAAGTTTTAAAAAAAGACAGGAATTTCTTTTTTACAACGTTTCTTTAAACAATGGTATTATTGTTCTGTCGTTATTTCATCAATAATATTACTAACATATTTTGTATACTTACCTTACCTTTCCATGTCATTGAAATAAACAACAGATTTTTACTGAAAAATGAATTATGATGTCGTCTGATTTTATCATTGCGAGATAAAAAGCGATAATTTTTTGTTCAAGAAAATATTCAATGAACATAGAGATTCATTGTCTATAAAGTTACTTCAGATAAAGATTGAGAAACTATAAAAATGTTCTCAAATTTGTAACTTTATTGCATAGCATAGCTAAAATAATTTGCCATGTTACATGATTTTAACAATGATTGCTGTTATTTCCTTACTTTCATTTAACATACACCTAACAACAACTTAATTTTACAGTTTCCACGGTTACACTAGAATGTTATAAGAAAATCAGAAATGTCAATTAAAAACGTTTTATAATAAATACGACCTTAATAAATAGTAAATCAAGTTGCGAGTTCGAAGTTCCGCTCAGGCGAGGTGTATTCCAAATAATATTACATGATAAAGTTTCTCACTGACTTGCGGCAGGTCGGTAGTTTTCTCCCGGTACTCCGGTTTCCTCCACCAATAAAACTGACCGACACGATATAACTGAAATATTGTTGAAAGTGGCGTTAAACACCATACCCCTAACCCCTAAAATATAGTATGGATATGTGCAATTATAATACTTTACATAACAATTTCAGGGTAAATACAACCAAAAAAATACAAACAAAGTGGAATATATCAGTATTTCAAAGGCGTGTATTCACTTTGAGGCGAGATCATTATTCTACCATTATATAGTATCTTGGGAAAGGGGCTATGGTTTTTTTTTAATTTCCGTCGCCAAATTTTGATGGAAAAGTATATCTTGACCTCAAAGGTGCAAAAAAAAACCGGCGACCAGCAGTTTTCAACTACCAAAAAATTATAAAATTTAAAGAAAAAATACCGATGTTTCATATGAAAAAATAATAATCTGATTTTATTTGGTGTAAGGAAAATATGGCTCCCTTATTTCAGTTGGATTTCATTTAACGTATTTTTTTTATTATAAAACATAACTTTGCACCTCGTGTGCAGTAGAAAACTAATTTAAAGAGAAGAGAAAAGATAGTTGCTAAAGAATGTTATTGCGCATTTTTGTACGTTTATCTGTGATGATGACAGTTCAACTTTATCAATCAAAATTATTCGTGTATTTAGCAAGTGTTCCTGATATATGACTATGCCGTTGACCCTCTTACATAAAAGTAACTACTTACTCTTGACTAGACACTCATTAAAACAGTAGCAAATAGTAAATAAATAAGTCTTTAAGGTACTCCATCGTCTGGCGGGGAAAATAAGTGCATATTAACTACAGTATATTAAATTATTGGGGACAATGGAGAAACATAGTTATTCACTGTTACAAAGGTTAAACAAAATATAAGATATACTAATATATAGCCCCCAAAACAGTTCCATTTTTTGTGAATATTTTAGAGTCAGGACATATCGATGTAGTCAATTATTGAACATTAATAGAAAATAATAAAATTAACCCGAATGACGAAAACAAACAATATGACCGTGCAGTTTAAAGAGATATTTAATTTGTTCAAATAAAACGGGAAAAATCTGATTTTTGTTTCGTGTGAAAAAACATTTTCTGGTTCGAAGGAAAAACATAGCCCTCCAATCTAAAAGTTACACGATCGGTAGCTTAGAGCTGAGATTGTAACACAAATTTCTCATCAGCTGGTCTTTGCAAGGGCAAATAACGTTGTATGACATGCCGCAATCTGCTGGTGAGAACCCACGGTGGAGACCCGTGTGCTATACCCTTCTTTTTTTTCATGAAACAGATAAATAGTTTCTATGGGTGAAATTTGGTCAAACCATATCCTGGCATAACCTCTTTTCACCAATGAATCCTCATATTTTTAAATCATTGATCCACCGTAATAAAAACGATAGCATAGTTAGCCAGAAGGACTATTCAATATCTGAAATTCAAGATTTAATATTTGAAATTCGAGATTCAAGATTCAATATCCTACTTAACTAACGGGATACAAGCTAACAAAATGAAGTCACCTCTGAGCAATTACAATTCATTGATAAAAAATACTACCGTATTTAATATCATAAAATGATATAACTTTTTATAAGAATGCTGGCGGAGAGTAATCGAGACGAATATCAAAACACACCTTTTGAAAGTGCATGCTAGTATTAGCAGACTATAGCTTCACATTTATATATAATCAAACACAATTTTCGGAAATACGTATATACTGTGAACCATCCGACACTCGGATGAAAATTACATGAATGACGTCAAACGTAAGTGTTCCCGGAACACTCTATATATATAATTTTGTAAACAACTTAACATTTTTAAAGTGGCATTATCTGCCAAAATCGTAAATTTTTGTTACCCATAAAAACTATCAGATATGATTGATGTCTTAATAAAACGTGTTTCTGTAACTTATAAATGTTATGAAATGTACGCGCATCGGGGGAAAAACGTGCAACTGCTCGTGTTTTGAGATCGATCAAGAAATGGACGCCATCTTATTAATTATCAGCATTGTTTACGGAGTTTGCCGAATCGTCATTAAATCAGTACAACAATGCACTTATTTCTTATTTTCTGTGAATCTGCTTTTAGTCGGCGTTAATTACGGACAAAGAACCATGCAAGTTTGCAGTTAATAAGCGACAAAATACTAATTATTCGTTTTTACCTGTCACTAGTAAGGTCAGTTGCATACGGAGAAAGCGAGGTCAAATTATTTGCTTGCAAGGAAATAATAAATCGATGGTAATTTTCGTTCTCAAAAGGCGAAAAGTGGTACGATAAGCTGTTTAATGTGAAATATTTACCTTTATTTCATCATTTTAAAGCTATTTACCAATTTCCAAAACATATAATTTTGTTGGTCAAAATCGTAGCTAATGCCGCTTTTATAGTCGAAATTTGATTTTAGACTAAAAGCATGTTCATGATCTGATTAGGGCGAGTTACTGAAAAGTACGTGCATTATCAATGTACGTATAATATGTTCATCGAGAAGATCCCGACACTCGGCGTTTCTGAAATAAGACCCTTTGTTGAATCGGAAAGTGAAAAGGTTATTAACCTTATGACGTATTTTGAATACCGGTATTCAATGATTTGTACAGATAATAATTACTGAAATTGACGTTGATGACATATTAAAAACTTTAGATACTTCAAAAGCGACAGGTCCCGACATGCTTAACCCCAGACTTCTCAAAGAAGCTTCATCTATTTTAAAGCATCCTCTATGTAAACTTTTTAATCTTTCATTATCCATAAGTATATTTCCTACTGAGTGGAAATTTGCAAATGTAACACCGGTATTCAAAAAGGACTCCCCTTGTAATGTAAAACATTATAGACCGATATCACTTGTTAGTATTTTAGGAAAGATAATGGAGAAATGCGTTAATAGATACATTCACAATTACTTACTGACAAATTGCATCATTACTCCACACCAATCTGGCTTTACTAGGGGTGTTTCAGCTATTAATCAGCTTTTATGTATAACCAATGAATTTGGGAAGGCTCTAGATGAAGGGAAAGAAATAAGGGTGGTATTTTGAGATATTAGCAAAGCTTTCGACAGAGTTTGGCATATTGGATTACTAAAAAAAATAAAATCGATAGGAATACAAGGTCCTTTACTATCGTGGATAAAATATTACTTATCAAATAGAAAACAGAGAGTTGTAATAAATAATTCCAATTCCCAATGGCGTGATATTAAAGCTAGGGTCCCCCAGGGTTCAATACTGGGTCTCTCTTATTTATAATTTTTATAAACGACATTGTGACAGATATACAATCAACAATAAAACTGTTTGCTGACGACACCAGTTTATACCTAATTGTAGATGACCCAAATGAAACCGCAGACTCTCTAAATAACGACTTGACAAAAATCAATGACTGGGCAACAAAATGGTTGGTTACTTTCAATGCTCAAAAAACGGAAACCATGACTATTTCTAGAAAAATCGACAAACCGGATCATCCCCCACTCTACATGGACAACAAAGACATTTCTACTGTCTCAGAACACAAACATCTTGGACTAGTTATTTCAGACAACGGAAGTTGGGAAAAACACATTGACATGATAACGGAAAAAGCTTACAAGAGGATCAATATCTTAAGGAAATTTAAATTTATATTAGACCGAAAAACTCTCGAACAAATATATTTTACATTTGTCAGACCCCTATTAGAATACGCTGATGTAATATGGGACAACATGAGTATGTCACTTAATAAAAAAATTGAAAATGTTCAACTAGAAGCTTCCAGAATAGTCACTGGAGGCACTAGACTCGTTTCACTTAACAAGGAAACAGGCTGGGAAAAACTTAAAGATCAAAGAGAAAAACATAAACTTGTTCAATTTTACAAAAATTTGACGCCACACTACATAAGATGTTTAGTACCGGAAACATTTGGAAATATACACGATTATAACACACGCAATTCTTCTGCTCTTCCCGTCGTCCGTACACGAACCTCACTTTATTACAATTCCTTTATTCCATCTTCCGTTCGACTGTGGAACTTACAACCAGATAATATTAGACTAAGTCCATCCATTCAAGCCTTGAAGTATTCTCTAAAATCAAAAATTTCTTCAAAACCATTTTATTATTATACTGGTAGTCGCCTTGGACAAATTCTTCATTGCAGATTACGAACGCAGTGTTCCTCTTTATACGAACATTTATACCGTAAGAACATTGTCGACTCGCCTAACTGTATTTGTGGTTCAACTGAATCTACTACCACTACTTATTTCACTGTTTGAGATACACTGCGCAAAGGCAAATGTACATAAATTCTATTGATGTGCCCATAAACCTGACAACAAAAATACTTCTTCCTGGATCATCCAAACTTGCACTCAATCAAAATGTCGAATTATTTTTAGCAGTTCAAAAATTTATTATCTGTAGTAAGCGATTCACACCTTAAGGTCTTTTGTCTTTTCTTTTTTGCTTTCATTGTTTTTTTTTCATCTTGTGCACCTCTCTTTCTCCACTTAGTTCTTCTATCTATTTGCAAATTTTCACATTTATATCTATTCAGAATAATATTGTTTTTTATAATTTAAAATTTGAAATTGTATAAACTTCGAGACCAGTTTGATTATTGTAAAGAGATATACCAGGAAAACGAATTAATATAAGTTTCTAAACTTGTTTTCGAATCTATTTAATTATCTGTATTATTATACCTCACATAATAAAGAACCAATTATGTTGGTTAAAAGATAATCCCATGACATAAAATAATCTGGATATTTTTGCTTCTAATCGCCGCCAACGGTGAATAACCTCAAGAATTACACACGTCCATTGAATAACCCTATTATTCAACGGTGTAATAACCCTCGAAAATTACAACGTCAAGTGAATAACCCTAATGAAATAATACTTTAACAATTCAAATATTAAAGAGTATATTTCAACTGTTTGTTCGGTATAATAAAACAATTACGGCCCTCTGAATCGGTGAATATCCAAAATTGTCAACCCCACTACGGTTATTTCCCCGAGAGCTGAAATAACCCTAGTGGGGTTGACAATTTTGGATATTCACCTCTTCCGAGGGCCATAATTGTATATTATACCATATTGAAATTTATCTTATTGTACTATATTTATTAAGTAATAAAATATGTTTAAACTAATGATTTGTACAAGTGAGTGATTGTTGTTTAACGCCAACTCATCAATTTTTCAGCTACATCATGATGAGAACAAGTTAATTTCCAATGAGATGATGATATGGTCCGCTTTGTACTGGACCATTTGAAACGAACGATATCGTCCTTATTCTCATCCGAAATTACCAAACCGTTCTATATACAATAGATTTATATAATGGTCCTATAAATGCGGAAAATTGTAATAAAAAGACGTGGTCCTTATTTACATAATTTCCTCATAATGTAATCCAGTTACGCTGATATTTTCTTGCGGCCGACGCGCCCAAGGTACAGCGAAACACGAACCTGTCATTTTTGTCTAAATTTCGATTCGGGAAAATGTACTGTTAAAATGTTTAGTTTAAAATACAAATACAGCAGAAGAAAATCAGATTATATATTTGTTGGACTAATAAATAATGCAATAAATAAAATAAATATCATTAAAAATGGTGGAGATATCTCGAAGTTTCACAAAAATAAAAAATAAAATACCACGAGGTGCCACTTTTGGTAACATCGGGTCCGGGGGTACGAGGGTGTAGTTGGGTTTTGAAAAATACCCGCATTCAAATATTACCTCAGGATGAAATCCCTACCCACTCTCATATTCCCAATATGAAAACCATCATATATGGTGCAGTTATGGGTCGGTCGTTCATTTATTTCTCACTTGACGTTAAACAACAATTACTCACTCTAGTAGTTAGTAAAGTGAATGAGTGGTTGTTGTTTAACGCCAACTCAGCAATTTTGGGGTTATTCCATGGCGAAAACATGTTAATTTGCAATGAGATGATGATGACGTCCGCTTTGTACTAGACCAACACGATTATTTTGATTTTTTATAGTGCTAGCTCACTGAAACAACAATCCGCGGATAGACAAGTCACCCCATTCGGACACATTATCCTGATTCCGAGCCAACCAGTCTTTGCTCTTTCTCCTTAATGTTGCGTGCTTAGTGGAGAAGCAACAAATACCAATGTTATAGTCTTTGGTTTGACCCGATCGGGGATCGAACCCACAATCTACCACATTCGAGGCGAGCACGCTAATCATTACACCATTGATGTGGTTATTCAGAATTCGTATATAAAACATCTCACAAATGACTAATACCAGTATTTCTACATTTGATACTTTCTGATATCATGCTTAATTATCTTTGAAAATTTGTTCATGCAATTGCTTTGGTCCATTATGCTCATTGTTACCTCATATATTTGGATTTAATCGAATTGGTGGTTTTGTGGTTAGCCTGCTGACCTCGAGTCTGGTAGATCGTGGGTTGAACTATTGAGTCGCAGTCAGGTCAAACAAAGAGCTATACAACTGGTATTTGCTACTTCTCCGCTAAGATCGCAACATTTAAGGAGTAAAAGCAACGGTTAGTTCGGAATTAGAATAGTGTGTCCGAAAGGCTGTTGTTTTAGTGAGCTAGAACTCTAAAAATCCAACTAAGCGTGTTGGTCTACTACAATAAATAAAACGTAAATATCTTATTCAATGTATACACACAGCGTTTTTGTAATAATCGTTATCATGCACGCTTATAGTAATATGATTGGGAAACCAAATAATTTAAAGTCTTTGGAAGCTAGTACTGATAGTGAACCAAAGTTCCTAAAAAGGAAAGCCAAAATCGGCTAAGTTTCCCATGTCTGAGGGAGATTGACCTAAGTTTGAATAAATTATATTATTTAGGATCTGTAAGTTTCAAATACATATCTAATAAACCATGTCAGTGCTTCGGCACTGACTTCTTGGCGGACGATACCGTCGGGGACTAATAGTCCACAAGTAGAGGTGCATCGACTCAGTGATGGTAGTAAAAACGTAGATATCCAATTTAGTGTGCACAACCTGTTTCTGCAGGAATAACATTCAAAAGATTGGAAAACCAAACCATCTAAAATCTTTGGGAGCAAATAAATAGAACAGGATAACGAAAATATGTTACCTAGCTATGCCTGAGGGACAAACATAATCATAAAAAAAAAATAGCTTGTTCTCGCCAAGATCTAGATAAGCTCCATTGACGTTAAACATAATCACACTGACCCAATCACTATACGAGTATAGTTAAATAAACAACAATTAAAATGACTTGAAGTTGAAGTCGTCGCTACAAAAATTCTACGGTCGTCATCACAATCTGGTTGACAGTTACGAAATATCTATATCTCAAATGACAATGGATCTTTTACTTTTTACGTAGATGTTTTCTTTCCTCTATCACTCCCAAGATTTTTACCGTATATATGAATAACACGGCGGGTGTCTTATAAGAAGCAGGAACTGCTTACCCTTCGCGAACACCCGAGTTCACCCTCAGTTTTTTTGTGGGGTCCATGTTGCTCATCTTCTTAGTTTTTGTATTGTCCTATTATGTGTCTTTACGTTTTGAGTTTCGTGTTGTGAGGTCCGTATAAAAACTATGTTCGATTCGTCTTTATCTCTAGTTGTCTGTGGGAGGGTTCGTGTCTTTATCTCTAGTTGTCTGTAGGAGGGTTCGTGTCTATATCTCTAGTTGTTTGTAGGAGGGTTCGTGTCTTTATCTCTAGTTGTTTGTAGGAGGGTTCGTGTCTTTATCTCTAGTTGTCTGTAGGAGGGTTCGTGTCTATATCTCTAGTTGTCTGTAGGAGGGTTCGTGTCTTTATCTCTAGTTGTTTGTAGGAGGGTTCGTGTCTTTATCTCTAGTTGTCTGTAGGAGGGTTCGTGTCTATATCTCTAGTTGTCTGTAGGAGGGTTCGTGTCTTTATCTCTAGTTGTTTGTAGGAGGGCTCGTGTCTATATCTCTAGTTGTCTGTAGGAGGGTTCGTGTCTATATCTCTAGTTGTCTATAGGAGGGCTCGTGTCTATATCTCTAGTTGTCTGTAGGAGGGTTCGTGTCTATATCTCTAGTTGTCTGTAGGAGGGTTCGTGTCTATATCTCTAGTTGTTTGTAGGAGGGTTCGTGTCTTTATCTCTAGTTGTTTGTAGGAGGGTTCGTGTCTTTATCTCCAGTTGTTTGTAGGAGGGTTCGTGTCTTTATCTCTAGTTGTCTGTAGGAGGGTTCGTGTCTTTATCTCTAGTTGTCTGTAGGAGGGCTCGTGTCTATATCTCTAGGTGTTTGTAGGAGGGCTCGTGTCTTTATCTCTAGGTGTTTGTAGGAGGGTTCGTGTCTATATCTCTAGTTGTCTGTAGGAGGGTTCGTGTCTTTATCTCTAGTTGTCTGTAGGAGGGTTCGTGTCTTTATCTCTAGTTGTTTGTAGGAGGGTTCGTGTCTATATCTCTAGTTGTCTGTAGGAGGGTTCGTGTCTTTATCTCTAGTTGTCTGTAGGAGGGTTCGTGTCTTTATCTCTAGTTGTCTGTAGGAGGGTTCGTGTCTTTATCTCTAGTTGTCTGTAGGAGGGTTCGTGTCTTTATCTCTAGTTGTCTGTAGGAGGGTTCGTGTCTTTATCTCTAGTTGTCTGTAGGAGGGCTCGTGTCTTTATCTCTAGTTGTCTGTAGGAGGGTTCGTGTCTTTATCTCTAGTTGTCTGTGGGAGGGTTCGTGTCTTTATCTCTAGTTGTCTGTAGGAGGGTTCGTGTCTTTATCTCTAGTTGTCTGTAGGAGGGTTCGTGTCTTTATCTCTAGTTGTCTGTAGGAGGGTTCGTGTCTTTATCTCTAGTTGTCTGTAGGAGGGCTCGTGTCTATATCTCTAGTTGTCTGTAGGAGGACTCGTGTCTATATCTCTAGTTGTTTGTAGGAGGGCTCGTGTCTTTATCTCTAGTTGTCTGTAGGAGGGTTCGTGTCTTTATCTCTAGTTGTCTGTAGGAGGGTTCGTGTCTTTATCTCTAGTTGTCTGTAGGAGGGTTCGTGTCTTTATCTCTAGTTGTCTGTAGGAGGGCTCGTGTCTTTATCTCTAGTTGTCTGTAGGAGGACTCGTGTCTTTATCTCTAGTTGTCTGTAGGAGGGTTCGTGTCTTTATCTCTAGTTGTTTGTAGGAGGGTTCGTGTCTTTATCTCTAGTTGTCTGTAGGAGGGTTCGTGTCTTTATCTCTAGTTGTCTGTAGGAGGGTTCGTGTCTTTATCTCTAGTTGTCTGTAGGAGGGCTCGTGTCTTATTTACGCTAATTGTTTTTGTTTGCGTATAGTGGTGTCCAACACATAATGCATTGTTTTTTTGCTTTGTTTTTCTTCGTCTTGTGTACCCTGTGTTTCTTCGTCTTGTGTACCCTGTGTTTCTTCGTCTTGTGTACCCTGTGTTTCTTCGTCTTGTGTACCCTGTGTTTCTTCGTCTTGTGTACCCTGTGTTTCCAGTTTCTCTGAATTGTCCATTTTGCATTGCTCCATCGGTGTTCTCTAACGTTTGTAGAACATTAAGACGTTACGCCGTAGTATACGCGGTATTTTAGTATACGCGGTATTTTCTTCATATCCTACACAACCATTTCACCTATTTTTCTATATTTTATTGAATATTTCAGGTATACGGTTTTATGTTATTCCTGTAATTTATATTGCTGTGCCAGATTTACAGAAAAAAAATTGATGGACTAGAATTACTGAACAAAATTCTTCAAGGCCTGCTAAAATAATTCAAAAAATGTCTTCAAGATGTAAACACTATTACCTGAGGAACCGTCGTGGTCGTGTGGTTGTTGGATTTATAACTGCCTATGCAATCAGTGCCTATCATGCACCACTAAAATTGTGAATTCGAATCCCGCTGATGGCGAGGTGCACCTGATACAACTTTATGTGATAAAGTTTGTCAGTGACTTGCGATAGGTCGGTGATTTTCTCCGGGTTCTCCAATTTCCTCCACCAAACTGATATATTGTTGTAAGTGGCGCTAAACACCACAACCTTAAACACTATCAGCACCTCCAAAATCTCGCCTTCTTTATGTAAACATGATCTGAAGTCGCGTTGCTTGGATCGAACCAAATTGGAGGAGCCAATTTTCATATTTTATTCAAGTTTGTTTTTGAGTGAAGTCACTTGCAAGCTGTACATGTGTCGCATATGTGTTAATGACTATTTGATTTTAAAATACCAATGGCAACGACAGTCTTCTAGTATCAAATCCAAATATATGCAAATTTTATATGTGCAAGTCTGGGAAATATATATGAATAAGTCTTTTGCAATTTTATTTGTTTTATCTGCAAGTATTTTCGGAAGTCATTATAATGGTTGTTATTCGACACACACTGAACTGGAAAAAATGTAACAGAAATTCAGAAATGATACTCTATTTAACGAATGAAAATTTAACTATTAAATGTTCTGTCGCCAAATTTGATAGAAAAATAATATCTTCATCTAAAAGATGCCAAAAAATAAATAATCTGACCCTGCAGCTTTCAAGAAGAAAATCTGGTAAAATTTGAAGAAAAATTTTCGATTTTCCATGTACAAAAAAAGAACAACAATCTGATTTTTGTTCGTGTCAAAAAAATTCAGGTTCGGAGAAAAACATAGACCACTGAGCCTCCTAAAGGTTAAATAGCCAACTTCTTACCATTGCCTGTGTCATCTATTCCATTACTTAGTTGTAATATATATTTTTTTGTGTTTGACAAAATGCAAACACATATTTACATCCCACATAGCTACTGTATAATATTTTTCTTTCTTGTGTTTCGATTATATACATTTTTTTTGCAAATTTATGTTATGATAAATACACATTAGAAATTATCGTTAATGTTTTATAAGATCGGTATAATTGCATTATAGAAAAAGTATTTTATAAAAATTTATATTTGTGCAATACATGTAGTATTTCTTTTTTTCAAAACATAAATTTTTGAAATTTGAGTGTCTATTACAAATTATTATATAAGAAATACCAATGACGTATATATACGTCCTTGGAAATACACGTTGCAAAATAGTTGTAAATGTTTCATATGACCCTGGTGATAATCAGAATATTTGCATTGAAGAAAAATGTATTTACAAAAAGATTTATATGTGTGCAAAAGTTTTTTTTTTAATTTAAAAATATTTGAAATTTGATTTTTTATTACCAAAAGGACTTGCATATTCAGCAAATTGCATTATTCTCCGTAAGAAAAATTAAAATCTATGTAAAATATTAATTTCATACTTACTTTACTATATAAATATTCCTTCACGTTGGTGACAGTCTTGTCAGTGTGTCTCCTAATTCACTTTATAAACGGTGTACGGAAGCCAGTTGATTAGGTCACATGAATTTTAAGCCAATCCGCATTTCCTCATCAGCGAGGTCTTTAATTAAACTGTTTCATAAATCTGTTTGATTTGATAAAGCTGTAGCGTGAATTTCATTGGAATGTTATAAGCGAGTTAATTGGTCTGGATGATGCTACGTTTCAAATGCAAATTAATTGAAACATCAACACAATATTGCATTTCATTTAGTACTTGTTCATTTATTATATTTTCTATTCAAAGTAAAAAAAATAAAATATATTTATAATATCAGTTCGCTAGTCATGGAAATACGATTTTTTTTTTTTTTTTTAAATAATTAATAACCTACAGTATTATTATATATTCGTTGCATTTAAAGAATGATTCAATTTTAAGATATACAAACAAAATGTACATCTTAACTCACTATGTAGTATAATGCAAAAAGATACATTTTAAAGAAAATTTTCCTGCATTATTTGACGAGCTCAGTACCTTGTATATATAAATAAATAATAATCTTTAAAGTTAATGGTGAGTTTTAATTTCGGTTGAATAATTGTGGCTGTTGAGATTATTTTTACTGATGAATGTAGAAAAATTGTATAATGAGATTGAAATATCCTTTTCAGTTGGATTATGAGAATAAAGATATACTATATAGTTATTATATGTATGCACTGTATATATTATACATATTTATTGTGATTCCATTTCATGTAGTTATTGCTAATTTATTTTATTATGTTCTATTCATAGTCAAAATATTTTTTAGAATATCAGTTCGTTAGCCATGAAATTATGAAAATATAATTTAAACAAAATTTAAATAACCTACAGTTATTATATTATATTCATTGCATCTGTACCTATGTATTTGGTGATGAGAAATAAAGATGTCTATTTATAGAAATTAGACTGTGTTAGCTTAAAAAAAAGACTAGATTATTTTCGCTTAACTATCTAATTTCAGAAGATAGTCTTGTATGTAATTACACCAGGCATTAAACACATATATGTTGTGACTAATATATATGTACGCGTATTTTCTTGCCAACTAATATTTTTATCTCTATTTTTTCAGTTCTTTTTTTCTCTTTCTTTTTTTTCCTCAAAGAAGTAAAAATGTACCGATCAAAAGTTGGAGATAAAGAACAATAAATCTATTATTGTTTATAGAACGGATGTAATATCAATTGCTTTCCCGTTATTTTTACAACAACATCCTTTTATAGTAGATCACCAAATCTGATAAACCTTCATTTTGATCTTAAGTAGTTCGTGAAATTGATCTAAGAAGATATTACGCTAAATATAATCAAATCATAAAAAGATAATGATCTATTTTCGAAATATTTTGTAATCTTATACATATGTTAGTAAGATAAGACCGAAGATTACAGTTCGGTGTGTTTGAAATAACGACAATCTTGAAAACGTTTTTTTCAAAGTAGCTTGGATGTCAATAGAAAGTTATTTAACACATTTAGAATATACATCTAAACCAAGCGACCATTCAAAACTTGAACTACATGTGTATATATATACAAAGTGTAACCTTTCCTCAAATGTTTGAAATTTTAAGGGAACAACCATTTAACTTTCAATGGGGCAATTTTTTATTCTGAAAGCACACACCCCCCCCCCCCCCCCCCCCCCAAAAAAAAATCTGTCTGCAAATTTCATTAAAAAAAAATGAATTGGTATAATGATAACTACAGTAGCATTTTTGTTTTTATGTTTTTGTTTTTTTTGTTTTTTTTGCTTTAGCGAAAACGTTCTAACGTGAGAACCGTTTTCTGTCTTGCAGTATAAGCATTTTAGATTCTTATATCTTCCACTATAAATAACTAACAGTTATGGTGTATATACACATTATATAATAAACACAGTTATATCATTCATGTATGTAGATATAAATATCAAGATCTGTCAAGATGTACTTAAAATGAAATTAGATTGGAAAGTACTGTAACGACTTTCAACGTTTCGGGAGACTATTTTGAATAACATTCATTCATCCGTCGAAGAGCATTTTTTGATTGAATTAATTAAATCATAAACCACAGCTCTCATCAATCTGTCTCAGTTTCTTAAGTGGACGTTCGTTTTCATTTCCTATTGTTAAACGTTAGACACCCAAAGAGTAATATTTGATTTTAATTATTATCATTTCTTTGTATAGGAACGGTTTTGATTCCGGACACATAAATTTTACCATTATTCATGTACGACGGTGAAATTAATCAGACGAGTGTGGCAAAACCCCATGTCTGTAGCTCGACTTAAAATATGATAAAACATTCACTCAAAAATCCCAGTGTTTATTTTAACGCTCCATAAACATACGCGTGTCACGCACGGTAATTAATTTCAAATAACAACAATAATTCGTTTAACATTTAATTACAAATTCATTTATGCGACGTGGAAGTTAAAATGTCACCCAGTGTTGCTTATCTTTAAATATTTGTTCTTGCACTCCTGTAGGGGAAATAAAAAAATATGCACGCTTGGCAATTGGTTGATATTTGCGTGAAAGACATCTTAATATCACGAGCGTGTGACTGACAGAAGTTCTCTGAAAGATTAGACATTTAAACAAATCGGATTGCATTTTGGCTACAAAATTGGAGAATACTAATAGCAATATGTCCTTGGAAATTAGTAATATGTATTCATATTGTTTTCTCTTGCTTTTAACAACAGATGCATTTTAAATCTTTTAGAGTGAGTGATTGTTGTTTAACGCCAACTCAGCAATTATTCAGATATGTCATGGCGATAACAAGTTGATTTTCAATGAGATGATCAGGGGCGGATCCAGGATTTCAAGTTAGGGGGGGCGCACTTAAAAAAATTGCGCCGCGCGAAGCAGCGCGAAAATTTTGGGGGTATTTCGTGTGAAAAATCACGATTTGATGTCAACATTTTTTTTATTTTTTTTTCCAATTTTAGAGGGGGGGGGGGGGGGTGTTCCGCCCCTGACCTAGAGTATTTACAAACCAATGATGACGGCAAATCAGGCGTCCATTTATCTGCCATTATGCGATTTGACTTTTTTTGCCACTAGTGGTTTGCAGTCACATTTTGCATACTGTTGTTCCCATTACAGTAACGTTGCGGAGCAGCATCTCCTGAGATTTAATAGATGTGTGTGAGTGAATGTCAAACCTTGATTCGACATTTTGAGACTGAGAGAAATGAAATCAATTAGTTTACAACACTTATGATGAAGCTATAGATTTAGCGGAGC
Source organism: Bathymodiolus brooksi (assembly GCA_963680875.1). Classification (NCBI taxonomy): domain Eukaryota; kingdom Metazoa; phylum Mollusca; class Bivalvia; order Mytilida; family Modiolidae; genus Bathymodiolus; species Bathymodiolus brooksi. Next base: position 98,820,384 of record OY804575.1, on the reverse strand, counting down.
AATGTTGTGTTGTCTCGTCCAAGCCGCGGACAACCGGTAGACAACGAAATCGTGCCAATTCACAGGTAGCAGACAACAAGGATTACTGACGGATTATACTGTATTACTAGTTCCTAGATCACTTGTTAAACTAGATAAGGGACTGCTAGGTGAAAAACGATGTCTAGCACAGTTATTGATACCGATTAATTTAAACAAAATAAAACAGGAGAATGAATTGCATATTTATGATGCTTATAGCCATAGGGCAGATGGAAAGCAAAGTGAGAATTCCATCTTTGTGAGACATTGGAACTTGTAAACAAAAACTTGTGTCTGAATATCTATTTTATATATTTTGAAAAGTTTGCTTACAATGAAACCCTCTACAGCAACATCAGATATATCATTTAGTGTTTTGAAACGTGTAAAGACATATTTACGCGCCACAATGGGGCAGGAATGACTATGAGCCTGGTCATTGCCACATATTCACATAGACATTCAGCTCCCATTGCATGCATTCGTAGACAAGTTTAATAATACCAGGGGGAAAAAAACACTTTTGCTTGATTGTATGTAAACATCAATTACATTATTAACATGATTAAAGAATATTAAACGTAGTTTAAAAAATACTTTCCTATTGTCTATATATCAAACTTTCCAAATTTCTCCCGGTACCCCTATACCTTGGAGGGAAAACCTCAAACCCGCAGTGCGTGCACTTTTAATAACTCCTTCCTACGCCACTGGCGTGTAATTCATCAATTTGTATCTGGTTATGAATGATACTGATGTTGAAAGAACATCACTATCAGGATTTAAGTTGACTAAATGCGTTGATCTGTAAAGATTTGTTTTTCTTATAGTTGTAAAATTGACTGAAGAAATAATGTTTAATTAGCGTGAGAAAATAGTTGATGTCTGGTACCTCGGAACTAATCAGAATGGAATAATCTTTGAACTACTGACGGCGAATCCATATATGAATCAGCGAACACACCCAAAGTGTATTTACAATGTGTAGGAATATTTTACTACAGGTCACGAATTAACCATTCATGAAAATTTGTTTGTTGAACTGCTTAATTAACGTTGTATAACATATGCTTTGCGAATTTTAGGGGGGGGGGGGGGGCGCACGCCCCGCACGCCCCCTCTAAATCCGCCTCTGAATTGATGATGAGGTCGACTTTGTACAAGACCAACACGTTTAGTTGGATTTTTATAGTGCTAGCTCACTGAAACAACAGTCCGCGGATAATAAGGTCGCCCAACTCGCACACATTATCCTGATTCCGAGTCAACCAGTCTTTGTTCTTTCTCCTTACTGCTGCGTGCGTAACAGAGAAGCAACAAATACCTATTTTATAGTCTTTGGTTTCTCACGGTCGGGGCTCGAACCAATGATCTACCGTACTCGAAGCGAGCACGCTAACCATTACACCATATTCTTGGATGAAACTGAATATTTGAAAAATAGAGAGATAAACAATTTAATGTGTCACGTGAGCAATACATGCTCTTGAGCGCCTCTGGTTAATTGTTGTAAAATGTTTTAAACAATTTATCCTTGTGTGAAATTTTCCCCATACTTTCAAAAAGTTGCTAATATTCAATTTTTAGTTTTAATAAAATGTTACACTAATAATTTAAGTGTTAACGGCCAATATTTCTGAATGTTGACCGGAGACATATTTTTATTGTTGTTCTTAAAAAGATCCATTCCGCTGTCGGAGCGGTGCCAATGATTTTTGTATACAACTATATATGTACAAAACTTAAATTGATATTAAGCCTCACATCATTATTTAGACGAATTTAGATAGAAAACAGTTAAGCTATTTGTTTTTGTGTTATTATATTGTATTTATTGCTTTACTGACATTACTAGACTTATCCCACTACATGTACTTTGCTTGCAAAATAGCGATTATAATTTTTTAAATTGAATTTTTGCAAAAAATAAGGTTTTGAATTACTACATATTATATGCTTACGTATTATTATAATTAATTTATGCCACAATATGATTATATAAGGGGCAGTCGTGGTCATGATCGTATGGTATTTAGATTTCCAACTACTTATGCAATCCGTGTCTATCACCAGTAAAGTTGTGAGTACAAATCCCGCTCATGGTGAGGTATACTCGATACAACATCATGTGATAAGGTTTGTCAGTGACTTGCGGTAGGTCAGCGGTTTTCTCCGTGTACTCCGGTTTCCTCCACCAATAAAACTGACCGCAACGATATGACTGAAACATTGTTGAAAGTGGTGTTAAGTACCATAACCCTAACCCTACTTTATACATTTCTTATTAATCATGTTATGCTACATTACAATTATTTATGCCACATTATATTATCTGGTGGTCACATTATATTTATTTGGTGCACATGAATTTTTTCTCTCTTATTATAATTATTTTGTAAGCACATATTATTATTTTTCTTATAGGTTCCAATCCGGGCTCCGTACTTATTAGATTCCAAGACAAATTTAGATGTAAAACTGTACCACAAATTCTTGGGGGAGTTTCTAGATGGCAGATAGAAACACACATTTTTATATCTTGTAAAAGAAAAGTGACAATTTAAATCGAAATTCTAAGAAAAAAACGATTAAAAATCGTGTTTTTGATATCTAGGAAGAAAAAACAGACCGATTTACACGAACACAAAAGAAAAATCTTTTAATTTCGATCTGTAATGTGATAAATATAAATATGTTAGAGGAACTTTACACTAGATTAAAGTGATATGTACCATATATAATACCTCTATTATTAATTATTAATTTCTGTTATCAATAATTAGCGATGATCTTAAGATCATCTTGGACTTTACAAGTGTAACCACAATCGATCTTAAGGTGACCTTAAAGTTATAGACAACTCTTAAGCGGCTGGGCTAAAATGGGTTTAAGGGCGACTTATTAACTATCCCTTAAGAAACACTTAACTTTCAAGGTAAAACAAAATTGTGTTAGAATTAAGAAGACTTCTTACGAATTTCTTAACAATTTACACCTGTATCTCGAAGGTATCTTATTAAATCTAATAAGTCGTAACATTAAGTATGGTCATGCCCACTCTTAAAGCATACTTTATCACTTAGCTCGATGTCACTGCTCTTGCATCTCCGAAATTAAACCGTTATTTACAATTTACAAGACGTGTATAGTGTAGTGAGCGATAGGAACAATACTCTGTTTACTCCATCAGCGATAAACCAATAATAAGAAATTACAGACTTGGCAGATAGATAGTACGTTTGAGCTATGCGAAATACTTCAAACAGATCTTAAAAGAAGAGTTTAAACATACCAAATGGATAATCAGAAGCCGTAAATGAAAGCAGAACAAACAATGCAATGACCAAATGAAAAAGGACAACAACAAAAACAAACAAACAAACAAACAAACAAACAAACAAACAATGATACATATAAAACACTATAATGTGAATCCACTTAAAACACTATAATGTGAATCCACTTAAAACACTATAATGTGAATCCACTTAAAACACTATAATGTGAATCCACTTAAAACACTATAATGTGAATCCACTTAAAACACTATAATGTGAACCCACTTAAAATCTAGGGTGAACCCAGGTGCTTCTAAAGGGTAAGAAGTTTCTGCTCTACAACTACAAGTTGAAAGAGCAACTGTAAAGTACAATTACACTACATACTACATCTAATGAACAACGACTGACGTAAGCTACATCTAATGAACAACAACTGACGTAAGCTACATCTAATGAACAACGACTGACGTAAGCTACATCTAATGAACAACGACTGACGTAAGCTACATCTAATGAACAACGACTGACGTAAGCTATATCTAATGAACAACAACTGACGTAAGCTACATCTAATGAACAACGACTGACGTAAGCTACATCTAATGAACAACGACTGACGTAAGCTACATCTAATGAACAACGACTGACGTAAGCTACATCTAATGAACAACAACTGACGTAAGCTACATCTAATGAACAACGACTGACGTAAGCTACATCTAATGAACAACGACTGACGTAAGCTACATCTAATGAACAACAACTGACGTAAGCTACATCTAATGAACAACGACTGACGTAAGCTACATCTAATGAACAACGACTGACGTAAGCTACATCTAATGAAAAACGACTGACGTAAGCTATATCTAATGAACAACGACTGACGTAAGCTACATCTAATGAACAACGACTGACATAAGCTATATCTAATGAACAACGACTGACGTAAGCTACATCTAATGAACAACGACTGACGTAGGCTACATCTAATGAACAACGACTGACGTAAGCTACATCTAATGAACAACGACTGACGTAGGCTACATCTAATGAACAACGACTGACGTAAGCTACATTTAATGAACAACGACTGACGTAAGCTACATCTAATGAACAACGACTGACGTAGGCTACATCTAATGAACAACGACTGACGTAAGCTACATCTAATGAACAACGACTGATGTAAGCTACATCTAATGAACAACGACTGACGTAAGCTACATCTAATAGATCAGTACTAACATTAACTACATCCACTAGACCAATAAAGAAATATTTTGTCAAGAAGTAAATATAAATAACCTGATCCTGCAGTTTTCAACAAGAAATTTTGTTAAAAATATCCGATTGTTCATGTAAAAAACTGCGGAAAAAAATGCTGGCTCGGTGGAACAAACATAACCCCTCATTAAAACTTAAATAGTCAGCCCATTTTTATCCAACTACTGTGCTTAACAAGCTTATGGAATTCTGCAAGTTGCGTTAGATGTACAAGGAACATGACATTGTTCCTCACCAATGAAGCATCCATGTACTGCCAGTCCCTTGGACAGGTAACTGTGTAACAACCAGCAATCGAGAACCTTTCTCAACTGAATCGGCCGAGTTGTGAGGATAGGTACAACCAGTGGACTATCCTTACATGCGAGTTGTACACAGCAGCGGTTAAATTACGTTAGCGTACGTTTGATAAATGAATATTCGAACGAAATGCCCATCGTATAAATCGACTTAAAATAGTCAGACTTTGTGTTCATCGTCTTTTAAACACTGCTGAGAACGCACGCGAAGGACAACCAAATGACGTTATATTCCTTGATTAAATAACTTCAATACTTAAATATTATCTTTCTTTTGCACATTTCGTAATAAAAGAGAATGACCATTCATGTATTAATTAAAAGATGAAATTAAATACAATATGATAAACCAGAAACTGTGAAGTGGAATTAATTAAACATTGAAATGTATTGTATCAGATTATTCAAGGCTAAGACTGCTATCTCAGAATTCCAGAGGTAATCACTTGTGCGACAAATTAATGATCTGTCAACAAATCAGTTCAATTTCATTTCATCCGTCAGTATCTATGAGAGACATCTGAATTGATGGGAAATTGCTATATCTTCGGTTTATTCCTCCCAATTATGTTCAGGATTAGCTAAAAGAGGATGGTGGAATTTATTCCAATTGGACACCTACACGTGTTCGTCATCGAGAATTGTATCCTTGTGGTTTTAAAAAGAAATATTATAACGGCAATTTGGTTTTATATCCTTTTAAAAATAATGTTTAGAATTCAACCCATTAAATTAAAATATCTAGTTGTAAACGATCAATTTTCAATAAAAAGCTAAGACGATACAAAAGGTAGAAGACGTATTTGACTCCATAAATTATTAAAATGTGATTCATTGTTCAGTATTAACGTAAACAATTGTATAATTGTGGTTACAAACTTCAATGTTCTAACCTCTTATTATTTGTAACCATTGTATCAGATGGATTTTTCTCTCGCTTAAATCCACGTGTCGTGTTTGCCCAACGTTTCAATAAAATAATGTGTTTTGAAAGGTTTTTTTTATTTTTTACAACATTTAGCATTTAACATGTTAAAATTCCAGATAAATTAATGTATAGTCACAATCAGTAGAAAATGGAATCCAACTCGACAAAGCAGTTGATATAGATGTGGATCTGCTAAATGGGAAAACAAATTTTTGAGGGAACCCCGGGGTATCTAGTTTCTTTGCTGGGGTGAATAAAGCTTGAGAGAACAGATCTGACATCAGGAAGGAAATGAGAGCATAGATCTTCTATCAGAAAACTCCGAGAGCATAAGAAAAGTTTGAAGATACTAAACGGGTAATCAAATGCCGTATATTAAACAGGACAGACAATACAATGAACACAAGAAAAAAGGGAGAGAAAAAAAAGACAACTCCCCCCCCCCTCCAAAAAAAAACCCCAACAACATTCAATGCATTGCCCACGAAACAATATAGAGAAAACTAAAAGAATTAACAAGATAAACCTCACTAAAAATAGGGAATGAATACATATAATAATAAATTAATTAATAAATTCTTTATTATCACAACTTACACCCAATATAGGGTCAAAGGCTACAAACAAACATATGCTTCGTGGATCTTAACAAAGCTATGATATGTGAAAGAAGTCTTTTATACAGAAACAATCTTTCAAAAGTAAAAGTGAATCAACACTATAATTTTTCATAAATACAATGTAGAATGCACCTTTAATTATAAAACAATAACGAAAATTCAATTATGCTGATATAAAACTGCAAATATTCAATAGGATTAAATCTAAATCGAGTAATATTTAATCCTCTGAAATATTCAAAATTTCCGATCGGAATTCAGCCATTTTTCAGCTATAATCATGGCGAGAACAAGTTAATTTTCAATGAGATGATGATGAGGTCTGCTTTGTTCTAGGCCAACACGCTTAGTTGCTTTTTTATAGTGCTAGATAACTGAAACAACTGTCTGCGGGTAAACATGTCGTTCCACTCGGACACATTATTCTGATTCCGAGCCGACCAGTCTTTGCTCTTTCTCCTTAATACTGCGTGCTTAGCGGAGAAGCAACAAATGCCAATTTTATAGTCTTTGGTTTGACCCGATCGGGGCTCGAACCCACGATCTACCGCACTTGAGGTGAGCACGCTAGCCATTACATCACCGATGTGATCTGTTCGAAACGGCTTTGAACCATGGGGTTAAACAGACAATGCAATGGGAAAATATGCTAACCATTACGCCAACGATACGGTTGCGGATGAAAGCTTCCGAAAATTAGTTATCAGATGGTTATAAAAAATAGCATTGTATAATTTAATAATCGACAGTAGATTTTTTAAAGGGCGCGGGTAGGGGCAGGATTGTAATCAGCCTTCTTTGCACATTTTGAAAAAAAATGAGAGTAAATGGAAATTGTAGATAAATTGTCATATAATTTTTTTTCACATTATGAGTTTTCTTGTCGCAATTAAACTCTGTATGTTGTAAAATTGTACAATCTTGAAAATCTTGTAGTTGGGTCTTGCATTATTGTTGTTTTGATACATTTGTTCTTCTTTTTTGCAGATACAATTATAATCACCTGTTTGGTACTTTCTTATTCTCACCAGAATATTTTTTTTCTAATTCAATAAATCAAAATTTGATTGTCGTTTTTGCATTTTATTTTCAAAAGGATTTTTTAATGTACTTTTCATCAGGGAAAATATTCCTCGACCATGGTTTCTCTAGTTGTCAGCGTTCGGTTATAAACCATATGAAACTTTTTTTTAAAATATTTTGAAATGATAATTCATTAGTTCAATTTACGAGATGTGAAAGGTCTTAAGGAAGTCTTATCTTATCTAACACTAGACATTGTTTTTTATTCACCTTTTCCGTTTAATTAATTTCAAAAAGAAAATTTGTATCTGCAAAATATAACGAAAATAGTTGATGTAACAATTATAGCCTAAGATTGTAGGTTTGACAAAGAAACTTGTTTACATTGTAATTGAAGGGATTTATTATCGCCGTGCACGTGTGAATTAAAATATGCACAATAAAATGCATTATTGAGTAATCCATAAAATATTGAAATGAGCGGAAAAATTGAATATTTATTTTAATTATATGAATTCCGTTTATTGTGCTAAAAGTGTGATTTTGTATTGTGACCATATATTTGCGGTGAAATGACATTTCGTTCTTCCGATTATTAATGTATTTAGCAAACAAATTAATTTCATTTAATAAATAGAAAAAAAGATTTATTGGTCACTGATGGTACTCCCGCACTGTATACATGTATAAGGTTGACTTTTGTTGAAAAGAATTGTAATACAAAATGTAGAAGTTTTATGAAGTTTGCAAATGCATTTTATAGCAAATCATACTTTTTAATTCTTAATAAAAATAATCGCTAAAAAATGCTTAGTATTTTGATACAGTTATTGCAGATGGAAATATTGCGGCGTCTTTCATTTGGAGGGTAAAAATAGTTCATTTTGGCGAGAAAAAAATTAGTTCATGGTGGCCGAAACATTTATCTCCTTTGTGGGGATTTAGTGGAAAATAGAAATATATCATTTTTTTTTAAATAAACTTCAAAACAGAAAAATAAAGTACATAATTACGTATAGACAATAAAAAATTATTTACAGAAGAGTGCAAAAAGTATTCGGTCATTAAAATATTTCAATATCACAGGTACTCTGAGACAGTATAGCCACCCCCTTTTTCCAAAACTACGAAAAAATTGCATCGTATCCTTCAGGTATTATTTTGAACAGATATATCATGTTTGGGAGGGGTATTTGCGAAAAATACCAGTCGAGAGACGAACAATTTCCCGAGCCGAATGACGAGCGGAATTTAGTCTCAAGACTGGTATTTTTCGTAAATACCCCTCCCAAACATGATATATTATACAGATATATCATGTTTGGGAGAGGTATTTGCGAAAAATACCAGTCGAGAGACGAACAATTTCCTGATCCGAATGACGAGCGGAATTTAGTCTCAAGATTGGTATTTTTCGCAAATACCCCTCCCAAACATGATATATCTGTTTAATTACACCGAATATTATTTAGAACACTGGCTAAATAAATAATACCTTTTGTTTGTCATTTTCAGGACCTAAGGGATCGTCGCACAATATGACAGTTTTTTTCAAACGAAGTTAGTTTCGTTTGGTAGGTGGGTGGTTTTCAGCTGTCTCGTTTGGAAAAAAACCAAAATCGCACATTGAGATTTGTCAATAAATCTTTAAAAATGCACTTAAAAAACGGCATAAAATTGAAAGGAACATCGTTTTAATTTCTTTCGAGTCTGTATCTTGTACTGTTTCTTTAGTACCGAATAAGTAATGGGTGTATATGTACACAGCTCTGGATTCCTGTTTGCGGTACAACTAAATATAATACGCAATGAAAAGCAACGGTCTTCTTTTGCAAATTAAAAAAAATAATGTTTTCGATTCTTGGAACGTTTACTGTTGTCAAATTTAAAATAATATTATAATGTGTTAAACAAGTTTTAACCAAAGAGAGTAAGCAACAGATACCACGATGCTTATGGCGGGTTTTTGTTCTTGTGTACGTTGCAGAAATAGACTTTCGGTAGTTTGTGATTGTATTGATCGCTTTCGGTATTTTGTTATTGTATTGATTAAGTATTAAACATGGCAGCGCCCAATCTCAATCGTAACTACTCTACCATTATTGCTACCCTACACATAACCTAGATAGTAGAAATTCTTCTTAAATTGTTTGCCGGAAGCTAAGTTAAGTTAAGCCGTACAAAAATATAGTCCACAAAAATCCAATATGGAAGACATACTAAGTAAATTCTAATCATGCAAAGATAATTAAAACTTTAACTTTTATCCATGAAAATAATTAAAATATAGAAAATTGTTTAAAATATAACTTTATCAAACTTTCATTTAACTGACATGTGAAAAGTAGTGCGATGTATACGCCTAATGCATACGAGGTTATTTGTAGGGTAACGAGAATGGCCGAGTAGTTACGATTGCGCCCAATCTCTACCCAGAGTTGTCGGTCCTACACTCTCTCCAATCTCTGTCAACGCCTAAAAAGTAGTCTACCTTTGTATTAAACTGGTTTCCTTTTTATGAAATATTACCAGTGTAATGTTCAGCAACTATAGAAGCTATATATTACAACAAGGAACCAGAACAGCGCTGTATGACTGATCACCGTATAAAAAATAATCCCTTATCTTCGTTTGAAAATAAACAAAGAAGCGTCTCAAATATTAGTTATATGGTATTCTTTCCATATTTTACAATATATGGGATCAATATAACCGGTTTATATCAAGCTACCCTTTAATAAACGGATTTTGACAAGATTCTTGGTTTTTAGGCGTTGACAGAGATTGGATAGAGCGTAAGGACAGACAACTCTGGGTAGAGATTGGGCAGCGCCCTGTACAAAACGTCTTGTGCAGACAACACTATTTGGTAGCAGGACACACGAAAAGAAGAAGATGTCCTAAAAAATACACATTCATTATGGTTCACATGTATAGAAAGGGCTTTAAATGGATTTCTTGATATACAAGATGCATACACTGCTTCACAAATAATAAATAAGTGGTCCAGATCTTTGCATTTATTATAAGAATGCACATTACAGAGATGTCCATATTAATCTATAAATATCATTTTATTGGTACAGTATGCTTGTTGAATTATATGTACACTTAGATGAAATCAAGTGTCTGTGATTTTGAAAGGATAAAGATTCATAGATAGACCCTTTATCATGACATGCATATGGAGAATACATGGTTCTAAACCCTATATTTTTAGGTGCAGTTTGGTTTATAATACATCGGTAGTCTGTTTTTCACACTTTCATTTGGAGGGGGTGGGTGGGTGGTCTGAGCCAAATGAAACTAACTTCATTTGAAAAAAACTGTCACATTTTGAGACGATCCCTAACATGATGTATTTGTTTAATTCTACCCGGAATGATGTTACATAAAACGCACAACTGATAACGTTATACAAATTTTGTTACAAGCGTCTCGGTGAAGGGTAACAAACGGCAAATACGATTTTGCAATACAACGCACAACGGATAACGTTTTACAAATTTTGCTACAAGCGTCTCGGTGAAGGGTAATTATATACAAATATATCCTGTTAGTGAGGGTTATTTGCGAAAAATACCGGTTGAGAGGAGAGGCAAATATCCCGAGCCGCTTTAGCGGCGAGGGACATTTGACTGTCCTCGAAACCGGTATTTTTCTCAAATAACCCTCACTAACAGGATATATCTGTTTAATTCCGCCGAATATTTAACAGCAAGTAAAACAGTGGCATGCAAGCAGGTTCAGAACTTCAGACCACCTCGATCATTTGATTTTCAACTGAGACTTAAAATCAATCTACGAAAACAGGAAAAATCTTTTCAAAGAAGTGACTACAAGCGTCTCGGTGAAGGGTAATTATTAGACAAATACCCCGGCAATGGCGGAAAAGCTGAAAAGAAAACCACAGGCACTTGGGTCCAGCATTTTTTTCTTTCTCAATTTTATCAATAAAATGTGCATCTACAACGTATATGAATCTGTTTGACATGCTTCGTTGTGAAATAAACGCCTTTATGAACTATGCCCCATTTTCCTAATACAATGTAGTCATTTTCCTAATACAATGTATCTACTACATTGTATTAGGAAAATGGGGCATAGTTCATAAAGGCGTTTATTTCACAACGAAGCACGTCGAACGGGTTCATATACGTTGTAGATGCACCTTTTATTGATAAAATTGAAGAAGAAAAAATCCTGGACCCAAGTGCCTGTGGAAAAAACTAAGAATTGGTAAAAATAATACCCCTTTCATCAACCAATCAGAAGACAGCATTCTGATATAAGGTATAATTATGTCTCCTCCCACTTTTGTGGGCAGACATATTGTTTTTGTCCTGTCCGTCTGTCCGTCACACAGTTTGTCAGCGCAACTCCTCTGAAACTACTGAACAGAATGTCATGAAACTTGGTAGATAGTAAGGACACCATATGTAGTTGTACATATTACCAGGAAATTTTGATCGCCTGACATTTGTGGGAGTTATGCCCCTTTGAACTTAGAAATTTCCCGGAATTTACTACTGAAGCAGCTTGTCAGCGCAACTCCTCTGAAACTACTTAACAGAATTTCATGAAACTTGGTAGGTAGTAAGGACACCATATGTAGTTGTGCATATTACCAGGAAATTTTGATCCCCTAAATTTTGTGGGAGTTATGCCCCTTTGAACTTAAAAATTTCCCCAAATATACTTCTGAAGCAGCTTGTCAGCGCAACTCCTCTGAAACTACTGAACAGAATTTCATGAAACTTGGTAGGTAGTAAGGACACCATATGTAGTTGTGCATATTACCAGGAAATGTTGATCCCCTAAATTTTGTGGGAGTTATTTGCAAACACTCTAGTGTAATATCCCTTACTGAAACTTGTATATATATTCAGCCAATCAAAAATCCCGTTAGAACTCTCTCAATTTTCACGTCTATGGCGTTTGTTAAGGATGCAAATGGGATTTCTTTCAAAAACAGACTTAAAAGGACATATAAATTGGCGTAAGGTAAGAAATTTTATCATAATTTGAATGGATGAAAGTATTTAGCTAGTCAAAATGACTCGTTTACGCATGGGAAAGTCTGTACACAGATGGGAAGTGGTCAACCCAACGTTTGTACGACTTCGGATTTTCACGCCGTTTTGTTTTGGTTCGTGTATGATACCTCAGCAGTTCGGAGGCCTACACTAACAATTGGGGTCTCTTTGGAAAGGAAAATTACTTGACTTTCGACTGGTAGAAACATTTTTTGAAAATATTAAGGCGTTCCGAAGTTACGATCAATTTAACACGACGACTTAAAAAAATGGAAGCAAGTGAGTTCGCCCCCTTGTAGTATTTTATAGTATTTTTTTATTTATTTTTTTTTCGGACGCACCTAGCCCCTGTGAGTGAACCCAGCACAAAATACAGACCATGAATTGATTTACCAAAGGGCAGCCGTTTCACAACCGAGCATGCAAAATGATGTCTCCATGGCGCCTATCAGTACCAGAGCACAGTATACTGCAGATCCACGCAGCCAGTCCAATGGTACGTTACAACAAGGTACAAATTTAGAGTTTTCTGGGGATTCTCGGGGTTTGATGGGAATGGGTGTTGTACATGAGAGCCAAATGCCAACATTTACACCTAGTTTCACTGACCCGATTAGCGCTCACATTCCATTAAAAATTAAGGAAAAAATTTGGGCAGGGGAATATATTGATTTGTATGTCCTCCTAAAGTCGGTCCGAGAGCTCGCAACTGACTCTCAACTTAGCGGCGACCTTTCCATAAAGGGTGGTCAGTTGACGGTCACACAGCCAAAAATCGCAGCAATTTCCAACATACATGTATGGACATCGGCCTTTATGATATTCATGGGTGTTATGCTCGAAAAATGGCCTAACAAAGGCCAGGAATATCTGAAATACATGTTTAATGTACGTCTTGCGGCCTCACGGGGATCAGGTACGAGTTGGGCCGCATATGACGAACAATATCGTCTTCGCAAAGCTAGATATCCTCACACTCCATGGGGTGACATCGATATGGAGCTATGGCTTTTACACGTCTCCACCCCTGCTAAATACGCACACTTTGACAATACAAATGTAAGCCAGAAGTTAGAGAGCAAAAACGAGCCCTTTCTTGCAGACTTCAAAAGGGGGAAAACCCCTCAAAGCCAAAAAGGCAACACCCAGCGTGGATTTCGATCCTGCTGGAACTTCAACAAAGGTAAATGTTCATACGGACAAAAGTGTAGATATGCACACAAATGTTCAAATTGCGCAGGGGACCATCCCTTCAAGTTCTGTAATAACAAATAACTCGTACCTTTATTCACTTGGTAGCTCCCCTATTTGTGTGCACGAGGTTGAGAAATCTTTGTCTTTTTACCCGTTCGGGAATGTAAAAACAGAATTAATTCAGGGGCTAAACCATGGATTTAAATTACAATACAATGGACCTAGGTTACCAGTTCAGTCAAAAAATTCGAGAAGTGTTTCGGAAAACCCAGATTTAGTACGGGAAAAGATATTTAAAGAAATTGATCTAGGCAGAGTGGCTGGCCCATTCGATTACCCTCCAATGCCTACCTTTAGGGTATCTCCAATTTTTCTCCTAAGAAAGAAGAACGGCGATTTTCGACTGATCCATAATCTTTCATACCCAACCCAGTATTCGGTCAATGATTTCATTGATCCAGAGTTTTGCACCGTAAGATATTCAGGCATTGACGATGCCATAAACATGATCAACAGAATAGGTAAAGGGGGGAAGTTGGCAAAAACTGACATTAAGAGTGCATTTCGATTACTCAGAGTCTCCCCATCTGACTTCTACCAACTAGGTTTTTCTTTCGATAACAAATTCTACTTTGATAAATGCCTCCCATTTGGTGCTTCGATAAGTTGCTCACTCTTCGAAAAATTTTCAACAGCATTACACTGGTTTACGGAGCAAAAGACTGGTAATAAAGATATTTTGCACTATTTGGATGATTTTCTCTTTGGCGCAGAAGCTGATAGCCCGAAATGTCAATTCACATTACAAACTTTTCGGGATATATGTAAATTATGGGGGGTTCCTGTAGCCGAAGATAAAACTGTAGAGCCGACAGAAATCTTAACATTCCTAGGCATTGAGTTCGACACGTTAGCGATGGAACTGCGGCTGCCAAACGAAAAACTCGTTGAATTGAAGCATACTCTCGAATTATTCGTCCAGTCCAAAAAGGTCACATTGCGACAATTACAATCCTTAATAGGGTTACTTAATTTCGCGTGTCAAGTCGTGTCACCGGGTAGGGCGTTTTGCAGGAGGCTTATTGATGCGACATGTAATATAAGAAAACCTCATCACAGAATTCGCGTGTCAAAATAAATGCGAGAAGATATTAAAGTCTGGTTAACCTTTTTGTCAGAATATAATGGGGTAACCATTATCACTGATAATGCATGGGCTTCAAATGAAACCCTAGAATTGTTCACCGACAGCGCTGGTGGTCAAAACAGAGGGTTTGGTATTTATTTTCAAGGAAAATGGGCGCAAAAATGCTGGCCAAAATTATGGGAAGAAATGGGCATTCTTAAGGACATTACATTTCTCGAGTTATTTCCGGTTGTTGTTGCACTGTGTATCTGGGGGGAACAGTTAAAAAACAAGAAAATTATTTTTAACATAGACAACCAATCTGTGGTTCACATTATTAATAAAAAGTCTTCAAAATCTGTTAGAGTTATGTCCCTTGTAAGGCATCTTGTTTTGTCAACCTTACAATATAATATTATGATCAAAGCTTTACATATTTCTGGAATTTCAAATAAAATTGCTGATTCTTTATCTCGTTGTGATTGGCAGCGTTTCCGGAACCTTTGTCCAGAGGCAGACCAACGAGGCACCGAAATACCAGACCATCTCTGGAAACTTTAACAACTGAAATTGATTCATTGGTGAACGCTTCAATGGAAGATTCTACGTGGAAAACATACAAAACGGCAGTCAAATCTTTTCAATCATTTCGCAAATTGTATAATTTACAAGATACTTGGCCCGCCCCTCTATATGATTTGTTATTCTACATTGCATACATGTCTCACACAGGCTTGTCAGCCAGTACTATTACTACTTACATTTCCGGTATAAGTACAATGCATAAATTAAATGGTCACACGGACAATACGAAATCGTTTTTGGTTACCAAAATACTCGAGGGTTCAAAACGGAAAAACTCCCCGAAAGCTGACTTGCGTCTACCAGTCTCAATGAATTTATTAAAACGATTAATTCAATCGCTCCCCTTTGTTTGTACGTCAGTATATGAATCCACTATGTTCGCAAGCGCGTTCAGTTTGTGTTTTTTCGGACTTCTCCGCGTTGGTGAAATAACTAGTCAAAGTAAAGGTCGAGCCGGGAAGCACGTCATTCACATATCCGACATAAAACTTGTCCGCAAACAAGACTCCGTTGACTTGCATTTAATGATACGTAGTTCCAAAACAGATCAACACTCACATAGTACCACATTGATTATTTGCAGTCAAACCGATAACTCCATATGTCCGGTACACCTTCTTAAGGATTATTTGGAAGTTCGACAACATGCACTCGACTCTAATCTTTATTTGCACTTTGACGGATCAGATCTAACGCGATATCAATTTTCAATCGTCTTACAAAGGGCCTTGTCATTTTGTGAAGTCGAAGGACATTTTCGACCACATTCTTTCAGAATAGGGGCCGCAACAGAGGCTAAACGTTTTGGTATTCATGACGACGTAATAAAAAAATGGGGGTGTTGGACGTCCGATGCTTATACGAAATACATACGATTAGATATCTGAATTATTTATTAAATATCTCGCACGATTTCATTTATATTATAGGTTCCCGCTCTATTTGGATATTGGGATCGAGTATAGTATATTGGGCTGGTAAAGAAGTGGTTTCAAGACAAGGGGGACGTCATCTTGGTCTCCATAATGTAGGTTTTCAAGGGTTTTGGTTCGGAAAAAGGGGTATGGTTTGGAAGGAATTAATTCCAAAGATTGAGTTTCTTTTGAGAAGACATCCTCCTCCGAAATGTGTTGTTATACAGCTTGGGTCAAACGATCTTGGCACCGTTAAAGGCTGGCAACTAGTAGAAAACATAATATGCGACATTCTTCGTATACACGCCTTAATGCCAAATACGCTTATTGTATGGTCCGATATATTGCAAAGACGATACTGGCACAATGCCAACAATGGCAAATCTATTGAAAAAACTCGTAAACGAGTGAACCTCTTGGTAAGAAACCAAGTAATAAGTATAGGAGGGTGCGCCATAAGGCACTGTAACCTTCGTGCCAGAGAAGTAAATCTTTATCGTAACGACGGCACACATCTGTCCAATTCAGGAACAGAAATCTATCTAAACAATATTCAGGGCTCCCTCAAACATTTTATTTCCTCTGGTGGTTCTCTTGTTTTCCCTCCAATTCAAGCTTAAATCGAATCGAACACAAGGAGGAGGATGTTGACTCTTCACTAACGTTAAACTAAAACAGGGTGGTTGCGTGGCGGTGAGTAGGGCTTACCCCACTCATTTGGCGGGATATGGCAAGATGAAGACGGGACACGTCGGTCCCCACATTTTACGTGAGCTCATATTTTGATTATTTTCTCCTGTGGTACCACAGGGATTTGTATTTTCATGTTCGTAAACGGGGGCCTTCTTTGCATACCAGAGGGGTCGGTTCCTGAATCCGGTACCGATTCGGAACTTGGTTTGGACTCTGTGAAATAACCAGAGAGTTCGGAATAGTAAATATTTGCGATCGTATGGGGAACGTGTCCTGTAGATCTCTCTAAGTTCCATAGAGGATTGTAGCTTTCGCTGTCACCTGCGAAGCACGGGCTAGCCCAACATATCGAAATCGGCGGTCTGTCTTCTTCTTCTTGCCATCTCGCGCTCACGCAATTTAATACTGTGGCCGTATTTTTCCAATCGACATTAGTATTGTTTAATTTCCAGACAATGAATCTTTGATTAATTACACCGAATATTATTTAGAACACTGGCTAAATAAATAATACCTTTGTTTGTCGTTTTCAGGAATATTCGATTTGTTTTGTTAGACAGTGGTTGAAGCATTCTGAATGAATTTGGCGGTTTGCGGCACGTGAGGGTAAAAAAGTGAAATACATTTTTCGGCAGAGGGAAAAAAGTTAAATCCTTTACTTCGGAACACGGCCTCGTCATGAACGGGATTCAATCTCACAACTTTAGTGGTGATAGGCATTGCTTGCACATGTAGTTCAATGCCATACGATCACGACCACGATGGCACCAAGTTTGAGTTTAAATCATTTAAAATCCGTGCTTCAAAAATATTTTAAAATACCACAGAAAACTACATACATTCTCGTTGTTGTTGATACAAATTTTTAAAATCGGACAAGAATTGACCTCAGGATAATTTTTAGAAAAAATGTAACATTAAATGAGTGAGTGAGTGGTTGTTGTTTAACGCCAACTCAGCAATTTTTCAGCTATATCATGCCAAGAACAAGTTATTTTTCAACTTTAATGTAAAACATTTTTGAATAATAAAAAATTACAACGACCGAATATTTTTTGCACGTCCCTGTATGCTGTATGTGTATTTATTTTGAATTTTAGTCATGTATGAATGAATAATCAATAACTGAATAATATATGAACGGGTATTGTTTTTGTATTTCTAATATATGCAGGAGTATGATTTTCGTTCTCCGAATATATAAATACGTATGATTTTCATGGAAGTGAATATAAATGGAGGTGTTTTTCAAGATCCAGTGACATCACCATACTAAGTTTGACCTGAAGTAACCTCCTCCCCACACGTGTTTTCGTGTAAGCAGCAGAGCTCTGTCCAGAATATAACTGTACAGCCTTTGTGATTACTGCTGGTGAATGGGAAGTTGACGTGACGTCAACATATCTTGTTCGTTGTCGATTTCAATGTGAAGGTAAAAGTAAGAAGCAGACGTTTGAAAGTGTTATTTAGATAAAAACGTTGAAATAGAAAGGAAATGCTATATTTTATGTACAGAACTAGTCCATATCCATACAATCATCGGGGTTCGACCTATAATTCGATGCCCTGAGTCCGACAGTCCGATAATCTGACATATATATATCTTTGTCGAATATTAGAGCCTCTGGTCGTCGATGGTTGATTCCATGTTGCCATTGACCAATATAGATGAATGTGTCTTGTGCTAATAAAAGTCAGAGGAGATAAAAATGGGAAAATCAGTCTGTGTTTGTAATAAAAGCGTAGATATCTAATTTAGTGTGCACGACGCGTTTTTGGAATAACCTTCATCATGTAGCTCAAGGTCGAAAATTGGAAAACCAAATAATTTAAAAAGTTTTGAGAGAAAACCAGAGGATCTAAACAGGATCGCCAAAATCAGCTATGGTCACCTATGCCTGATGGAGGAGAACAATGGATTTTATATGTAAATAAAATGCAGCGATTGTTGCTAAATTCTGTATTCTAAATTTGTTGAATACAAATATGAAACCACATATCTTTTCAAATCTTGAAATATAATTTTGTGCTCAGTCATTTATCATGCATCGAACTTTTGTCAGCGTATTATAACAAAATTTATCAGTGGAAAGTTACTTATCTATATCTAATTTTGAATACAGAAAGCTAATAACAAAACTTAGAATTAGTGAACACAACCTATTAATAGAAAAGGGGAGACATTTAAATATTCCGAGAGATCAACGCGTATGCTCACACTGTAAGTGTATAGATGACGAGAAACATTTTCTTTTACATTGCATGATAAATTCTGAATTGAGGTCGTCTTCTTTTGTAAACATTTTGAACAACGAAAATCAAATTTTTAATAACTTATCAGAATCAAAAAAAAATTCATATATTTTAAACCCATCAAGTAAATAAACTGGGTTCCTTCTTAAAAAAGTCATTAGAACTGAGGACAGGGGACTCCTAACATATTTACTTGAAAATGCCGATTTTATGTGCTCTTTGTTACATGTTTATTGTATAATTGTCACAAACTGTATTGTTTAATGACAATAAAATTTTGAATTTGAATTTGAATTTATAATAAGCTGAACTATGATCATGATACGAAATCTAGGCTGCACCGCTGCAGACTCCATTGTGCTACATGCAAGGACAGCCAGAACATTCTGATAATCGTTCATTGGATCGCAGCATCATAGACAGATGGAAAGATGTACAAATTCACAATTGCAATTATCACCTTTTCTTCTGCAAAACTTTGTTTAGTGATTATTTTTTGTCGGGTCAACGAACCGTCGGATTAATGGAGTCGGACGAACTGACCGTCGGATTATATAGCTAAGTTCCCAACTCTTTATAGATCTATATAATACATTTTGAGACAGAATAAACTATAGCTGCACAAACGAAATATGAATCGGACAGTAACGAGTTTCTTTATAACATTTCATAAAGAAAAAAGAAAAAAAGAGAAAACAATGGATTTATTAAAGTCGTCTAACTACAAGACACAGATAGACCATACTTCAATACATGGTGGTCCGGAAATATCTCAGCCACCAGTTTTCATCATGTGTGATCCAGATAAGGAAGTTGCGGTACCAAGCGCATACAATACCGGTGATAAAATTAAGCTGATTAATTCCTGTGCTCATGAATAAATTTGTTGTACAATGTATCTAATAATGTTATTGAATCTTTTGTGTGTTCATTAACCATAACATTTTCTCCTTAGAATATAAAAAATATAACATTCAACTATGAAAATGAAGGGGAAAAAACGGCATACACGAGTTGATTAAGGGCGTTATCAGCACTCGACCTATACACCAACCCACTGATTCGCCTTGTACCGATAGCGGGGTCTCGGGATGACAAGAAGACCAATACGGAAAAGGTAATGTTGCAATATATTAATGTACATTGATACTAATCTTTTGTCACAACTTCTGTTAGATTAATGACAATAAAATGAAGAAATTGAGTGATGTATAATGCCAAATGAGGAATTCTTTAGCTATATCATGGTGAGAACAATGTACATTCAATTAAATGATGATGTTCGGTTTGTATGAGACCAACACGCTAATTACATCTTTATAGTGCTAGTTCACTGAAACAACAATCCGAGGGAAGACATGTCGCCCCTCTCCGACACATTATCCCGACTCCGAGCCAAGCAGTCTTAGTTCTTACTCAATGAAGCTGCGTGCCAAGAGGAGAAGCAGCAAATACCAATTTTATAGTCTTTGGTTTGACCTGACCGGGGCTCGAACACACATTCTACCGCACTCGAGGCGAGCACGCCTAACCATTACACCACCAATGCGGCTTGAAAACTTCGAAATTTATATCATAAATGTGCTTAAACAAATCAATTTTTCTACAGCAAATTTTCATTATCTTAGTATATTAAAATTGATCTCTCAAGACCTTAGCCGAACAGAACCGGTCACTTTTATTGCTACAAAACTGAAACTTCACAATACTGTTTCATTCAAAATAAAATTGCATTTTCCTAAGATTTTCATCTTTTCCCAATAAAACTCTAGACCACAAGGCCTCTGAAATCATTAGGTAAACATTTGTATGAACTTGAATATACATATCACAATGTTTCATGTCAGTTTGACATTATTCTCGTTGCAGTCTATGCCAATTTTTGGAACCCATAGACCCTCAGAATTTAATTTATACCAGACTAAATATGCATTTTAATTATATTTTTATGGTTGTTAAAAAATGTTATGGTGATATTTCAAGTGTTGTACACTGAATTAAGTGTGGGTAGTAAAGATACCTAGAGGAGAAAGTGCCTGTGATATACCAATATTGATAGCTTTTTTTTGTCCAATGCAGGTCATGATCTGATTTTTGGCTTTTAGAGGTTGTCAGGTATGTATGATATGGTCTTATGTTTAAGTTAACCCAATAAAATCATATTTAAAACTAGATGTAATTTTTGTGGACTAAAACATAAGAGTCCCCTTTATGTTTGATTGTGCAGGTTGTAAATTGTTGAACACAGGAAATAATTTGTTTTTGTACTATGTGCATCATCTGTAACCCACTGATATACTCTCCATCCATCATCCATGGGTCAACTGACAAGATCTAACAATTCTTTGTAGTCAAGAATTATTCAGGAGTCGTTTTAAATCATTTTGATTAGTTCCAACTAACTGCTTTACAGCCAATCAAATCAGTTTTTAAAAAGATCAGGACTTTCTTGCAAATTAAAATGAGAAGAAAAGAGGAACAGGTCACAATTACACATGAGTTACTAATGATGAATGCTATATCGACTAGTCAGATAGGGAAGTTTGAGTTACTATGTTATAGAAACTACTCAATACAGATAAGCTATGGAACAAACCAGTAACATGGTTTTCCTATTTATTGTATCACAGGTAATCAATGTATGATCATTGATTAGCATTTTAACAATAGAAACCACAAGAGCTAGGTCAAATCTGTTTGAAAATCACAGGCACGAAATACAATAAGGAATCTCTAGAAAAAACTTAATACAAATGAAAGGAAAATCATCTAACATGTTAAGGACCACCTTAGTAACATTCCTATCAAGTTATTTTCAAATTAACCCAGTGGTTTCAGAGAGGGAGATTAAAATGTAAAAGTTTACTGATGACAACACCGAATCCAATGATGGCAATAGCTCCACATGACCCTTTGAATCAGGTGACCTAAAAAAAAGTAATTCTAAAACTACAAACTAATATCAGTCTTTTTTTTATTGTTTACTTTTTATGATAATTATGATACACAGATTGATACTGTCTGCATGCATACAAATGTTTCTTAATACACATAACAACATTACACGTAGAACATGACGGAAGGTTTAACAATCAGAAAGTTTAAACTTTCTTAGAGAGGATATAGCTGATTTATATTATAAATGTCATATCCAAAACAAATAAAATAAAATACAGTCAAATTTTGTTATGTTAAAGTCAAAAGGACAGTTGTTTTTACTTCATATTCAGGTTTTGAGTAATCTTTATAATTACTACAAAAGGATATCTTCACTATGACATATGTATATTTATAGTATAACTACTCTTGCCATTCTGAATATCAAATATAAATCATGAGTAAACGAACAACACAGTAATTCATGAATGCATGTTAGTACATGAGTGAATTACTGTTGTTGATCGGTTACAAGTAATTTGATATTTTGTATTCGGAACATGGATCATTTTTCCTCCTTTGAAAAGATAATTAGTACATTGTAAAAAAAATATTTTAAATTCACCATTTCTTCCATCATATGTTTTATAATACTGGTAAATAGGCATTATGGTCAATGACTAATTCATATTATTTAATAAATAAATAATAGTTTAATATACCTGTATGTTCTAGGTAAGACCAGTTTCAGCTAATAGCAACAGGATAAAAAACCAACTGATATTGTAAAAACATTATTTTTTTGTTTAATACCTAAATATCAATATTTTGAAGAAAAAAAATATTGTCTGATTAAAATTAGAATATAAAAAGCCTTATATATCAAAATTTGTAAATTATCTATCAAAATTTAAAAATGCATTAAAATCAGAAACTTGTCAACTGCTTTTAAAAAAATATGTAAAATAGTTAATATATTGTCTAAAAAAGTTTGACTAAATACATGTTTTTATTCTCAATAAAAGTACCCTTTAGGCTATACTGGTCAGGTTATATATTTTTTTTAAATAGGAAATCGACTCTACACAAAAAGATCTAAACAAAAACAACTCTAATGTCTATTGATTGGTTTATGGTGTTTAATGCCACTAATGTCTATTGATGATAAAAAGTAACCCCAATTATACTCTATCGTTCATTGGCAGTTTTTTTCCCCTTTACTGGCAACTCTTTTAAAATCATGCAAAAAACTTTAACAACAAAAATCAACAAGAGACACCCTTGTGTCTTGAAATAAAATAAAATAATAACATTCCTCCAAATTTCACACTTTTTTCACCAAGTACAAACATGTAAAATTAACTAAAATAAATTAATTAATTTACCATTTTCAAACCCCAAAAGAGAAAGAAAAGATAACTCTTTTTAGCTGATCAAAAATTAAAAAAATTTAAAAGAAAATAATCAGATTTAATCAAATATAAAAAATTAACCAAAAATAAAAACAGAATTCCAGAATTTTTTTTGTACATAAAATATGAGAAGACTTTCAAAGTACCAAGACATCAAGTTACAAGCTTTTACTTGGAGGATAAAAATAAATCTTTTTTAAAAGAAATAACAGCTCTGTAATAAAAAAAAAAAAAACACATTCAAGCTTCTCTGATAATTTGAGGTCTTATTTGTTCCCACAAATCCAACATTAAAATGTTTTACAACAAATCAGAAAATAAAAGATACACTAAGACAAGCTTAGAAGGAACACATAATTCATGATAATTGTTCCTGATTTGGTATTGTTCTTGATGGAAATGGTTAAATATCACCGGATTCTTGTGAAGAGATTCAACACAGACTTAGATTCCTGAAATGAGAAATTAACAATACACAATGAATAACAGTAACAGAAATTAACATTACACAATGAATTACAGAAATTAACATTACACAATGAATTACAGAAATATTAACAAGGTCTTCAAAATCATACTTGACTTTTTTTATTCTCAGTAAGAATGTGTGATAATCTAAAAGTATCGGCGGGTTAAAGGAACACAATTTACTCAACAGAAGTTTGCAAATGTACATATATGTATAAGTATAACACTTATTACCGCACAACTATAGGCTAGGGGTCGTTTCACACTCATATTAGGGTATGAGTTATGCTTATTGTTGAAGACCCGACTGTGACTGTGAAATGTAAAACAGCAATAAAAGTGTTATTCCCTTACTTTAATTTGTCTAAGTGTAAGATTGTATAAAATATTATGTTCATTTACATCCATTTATCCTGCAATTGGGTTATTTTTTGTCATAATAAATGGATTGAAATAAACTGTTGCTTTATTATGCCAGTGTCATAATAACACTTTTTACATTAGCCTAATAAAGATATTAAGCCACACCCCTGTCATAACACTTTTCACATTAGCCTAATAAAGCTATTAAGCCACACCCGTCATAAGGCCAAAAAAAAATATATGTGTGTTTACTGTCACATGTCAAAAAAAATCTAGGGTCGGTCGGTCGGGATTATTTTTTTATATTTTTTTTTTTTTATTATCGGCAAAACCGGAAATAGTCGTTCCCGGTGTCATATGGTATTTTGAACCCCATGGTAAATTGAACCCGGGGTCGATTTACATCCATGGTATATTGAACACCCTTATTGAAAACTGAACCCCCCCCTGTATGGTAAATTGAACCCCCATGGTATTTTGAACCCCCCCATTTCTAATCAAAAGATATGCAGGGAGGTAAAAATATCATGTGTAGGGGGGTCGATATTCTATGGGTAGGGGGGGCAAAATACCATGGATAAGGGGGTCGATATACCATGGGTAAGGGGTTCAATATACCATGGGTAGGGGGGTCGATATACCATGGATAGGGGGGTAAAAATACCATGGGATATACCATGGGGAAGGGGTTCAATATACCATGGGTAGGGGGGTCGATATACCATGGATAGGGGGGGTCAAAATACCATGGGTAGGGGAGTCGATATACCATGGGTAAGGGGGTCAATATACCATGGGTAGGGGGTCAATATACCATGGATAGGGGGGTCAAAATACCATGGGTAGGGGGGTCGATATACCATGGGTAGGGGGGTCAAAATACCATAGGTAGGGGGGTCGATATACCATGGGTAGGGGGTTGATATTCGATGGGTAGGGGGGTGATATACCATCGGTAGGGGGTCAAAATTTTCCAAAAAAAAATTAAAGTTCAAAAGTTCAAAAAAAATATATAAAATTTCAAAACTCAAAAATTTCATAAGATTTCAAAATTTTCATCATATTTCAAAATTTTAATATTTAAATAATCTTGAAAAATGATGAAACAATTGTAGCCTATTTTGTTGAATATACTGTTGAAAAGTTAAAAAAATTCCTTATTATTTAATAAGCAGTTATTGACTTTTAATTTCAGTCTACTCATGACTATGCGGACCTGGTCGATGATTGATTAACCTCGGCCGTTGGCCTCAGTCAATCATTCATTGACCAGGTCCGTATAGTCATGAGTAGACTGCATAAAAGTCAATAATTGTATAGGGTAGGGAGGTCGATATACCATTGGTAGGGGGGTCGATATACTATGGGTAGGGGGGTCAATATACCATGGGTATATCAACCCCCTACCCATGGTATATTGATCCCCATACCAATTGAAAAGACTAAGTAAACAAGTAAACCTTTGTTTATATAGGGAATCTCAGCAAAACCAATTTTGAGAAAAATATCAGATTCATGATATACAAATTTTGAAATTTTGAAAATTTTCTTAAAATTCTATGAAAATTTTGAAATTTTTTTTTAATTTTTTTTCATCTTATGAAATATGTTAATTTTGAAATTTTATGAAAATTTTGTAATTTTTGGAAATTTTTGAAATATAGAAAAAAAATTTCAATTTTTATTTTAATTTTGTTGTTGTTGAAATTTAGATTTTTTGGAAATTTTGAAATTTTATTACCCCCCCCCCCCCCCCCCCCCCCCTACCCATAATTATTAATATATATTGAATCCCCTCCCTACCCATGGTATATTGACCCCCTTAACCATGGTATATCGACCCCCCTACCCATGATATATTGACCCCCCTACCCATGGTATATCGACCCCCCTAACCATGGTAAATCGACCCCCTACCCATGGCATATTGACCCCCTACCCATGGTATATCAAACCCTCTCTTATGGTATTATGAACTCCTCTTTTGGTAGAAATGAGGGGGGTTCAATTTACCATGAGGGGGTTCAAAATACAATGACAAAAAATTTACCCCGGGGTCAAAATACCATAAGGAAAATTGAACCCGGGGTCAAAATATCATAGGTAAATCGACCCCGGGTTCAATTTACCATGGGGTTCAAAATACCATATGACACCGGTTCCGGAATCGGATTCCGATATTACTTTTTCGAAATTTCCGGTAAAATGACGAATTATGCAGTTTTTCTACCTTCTTTGCTCTCAATTTCGACAAAAAGCTAGCAGTTGAATAAATAAAACATTGCTGCTGGTTAAACAACAAAAATGGTTATCCGAATTCTGTGTAAAAATTCATAGGGTCGCTAGCAAAAATTAGGGTAGGTCGGGTGACCGTAAACACACATATTTTTTTTTTGCCTAATAACACTTTCTATATTAGCCTAATAACGCCATTAAGTCACGCCCCTTACCGGAAATACTATTGAGGTATCAATGGGGTTTCCCGTTATCTTTTTTTTTTAATTATTAAATTAATTAACATTTTTTTTGCAAATTTTATTGCAGGATAAATACAATATTGGTGTATTGATGGTAAATATAGAATTTATGTGGCGAGACTTAGAAACGGGGGAAAGACGAGCTTTTCTAATCTAAAATAAATATTTTAATGAAATAACAAAGACTTACTTTTGTAGACCTTGTTTTACTAAAAACATTCCAAAAACGTAGTGTCTCATCTCCAGCTCCTGTTACTATTGCTTCACCATCTGGAGACATTGCCTAAAACAAAAATGATAAAATATTAAATTCAAGACATAATGTATACAATGAGTAATAATAAAAGTGTGATAACTGATTCCTTCACTTAGTATCCCTCCTTGTTAAATAAACAGATAATGAAATACAGGACAATATAGTTTTTCCTAGATTGATTACATGTGTGTAAGGTCAATGACATTGATCTTTGAACTATACTAGTAACCTACATTTGTACAAGGATAAATCAGTGTATACTAATTTTATGAAATAGACAATAATACTTTGTTATAGTGTACCACATGATTATGTACAGACACATTTGGCATAAAGTAGATTTTGATGACTTTTACAAAACAGGGGATTTAAAAATGAAACATGGTAAACAATGTACTCTATAATTACTTTTACTTTTGAGGAACATACCTTGTATAGTCAAACCAGCTTTAGTGAACACCTCTAATAGACAATAACTTGAATTATGTGACCTTAATTTCAATTTACCTTCACAGTGCATTTCATATTAAATAAATGTGTATTTAGCGACCACCTGTTTTATGTGAACCTATTTTAATGTTCCCTTGGAACGTCACAAAAGACAGGTAAGGTTTGACTATATTTCCTATATAAAATGTAGGAGGATTTGCATTTGTGTGTGCACATTTGTTGATATATTCTAAGTAAAAAAAAAAGGGGGATATAAATGAAATTTCACTATTCAGTAATTGGGAGAATATATAGGGTAAAAGTAAAGTGTACTTGTGTCACTGTCTTAATAAATTATATCCAGTGTATTTACATCTGCAATTTATTGAAAAGTACAGAGCATGTATTTACTGTACTTAGATGTTAAAACCTTAACACCACAACAAAACAAAACTTAAGTGCAAAAGAACATATTATATATGTCACGGTCTGCCAACAGAGTAGGGCAATATACCTACTCAACAAGCTCATGATGAATTCATGTTTATGATTGATGCATGCATGTCAATTTCAGTGAAACATTACATCAGTTTGTTTACACTTAGAATGCTTATCTTGACACAGCTGATAAACATCAGTATGATAACATGTGACTGAATAGTGGGAAAATTCATTCCAGTATAAAGTGTTATATTAATATCTATCTCTTCACTTTATCTTGATATGGCAATCACAACTATAAGTATAGAACCCTGGATGGATGGCCATGAATATCCACATTGACTTCTATTTATACATCTTAAAAAAAACTTAATGACAGAACAAAAAACAGAGGTCAACAAAGTAAAAGTCTAGTGCATAATACATTTAATTTTTATAACTGAACAGGTGGACCTCAAGGAACAGGTACATTGCAGACCTCAAGGAGATTCCAAAGAATTAAAATTAAATCAAAGTTGTTGTCTATCGAGCATAAAATAATTAGTTTTAGGCTAAGAAGATGGGAATCATGGCTATAAAGTGTTGTAAATATTTTATCCATAAACAATGCTTACAAAAAATTAGTGAATTTATTCTATTGTATCTAACATTATCTGGATTATATTATATACTCCTATACAATATACTGTTCTTTACAACTGTCAAATAATAAGAATCACATGTCTGAACTCCATGTTGTACTAACTTCACTAAGAATACCCCAACTTATTTGTCATGTTTACTTTTGATCTGACTGAGTGACTCCAAATTTAAAGGCATGGTCCTGTTGAGCATGTACCAAATAAGCATAACTGCCATAAGTATATATATCTTCTACAAAGTTGGCATTTGAAAAAGGGCAACAAAACCCACATAATTGCAGGGTTTTTGTTAGACCTAAAAAGGTTAAGGCCAATTGTCCTTAAAGCAGTATTTCTTATCAGGCATTCCCTATAGTATTTACTTAACTTCAACTAAATATTTGTCCTAAAAGTCTAGAAAATTCCCCAAACTGAAACCGTGAATTGGTACATGTATGTGAACAAGTACAGACACAGATCTATGTCTGATATGCCACCAGCAAATTGAAGTCAAGGTCAGGCAACACATGCCTGGCTGAAATGTATCCTCTATGATTAATGTGTGGACCAAATATGGCGAACTTAAGTTGTATGGAAATATGGTGAAACTGCACAAGTCCTAATCAAGAAAACTTAACATAAATTTAACAAAATAATTTGACTATTAAATTGAGATCAATGCCAGATGACACATTCCTGGCTGACATGTATCCCCATGATTCATGTGTGGACCAAGTATGATGAGCCTAGGCTGTATTTTAATGAAGAAACTGACCTAATCAGGAAAAGTTGATGTAAATCTAACAAAGTCAGTAGACCTTGAAAATGAGGTCACAGTCAGATGACTAATGCCTGACTGACATGTACCCCCATGATACATGTGTGGACCAAGTATGATGAGCCTAGCTAGTAGTAGCATGCTAATGGAGAAACTGACAATCACAAAAAGCTGACATAAATCTAACAAAGTCAGTAGACCATGAAAATGAGGTCACAGACAGA
Organism: Bathymodiolus brooksi; assembly: GCA_963680875.1. Lineage (NCBI taxonomy): Eukaryota > Metazoa > Mollusca > Bivalvia > Mytilida > Modiolidae > Bathymodiolus > Bathymodiolus brooksi. The sequence goes on along the minus strand of OY804575.1, from coordinate 98,790,779 downwards.
TGACTAATGTCTGGCTGTCATGTACATGCACTCCTCCATAATCAATGTGTGAACCAAATATTGTGAGCATAGGTGGAATGGTAAAAGAGAAACCAACCAATCATGAACACTTTACATAAATTTAAACAAATCTAACAACCTCAGTAGACCATCAAAATGAGGTCAATGTCAGGTGACACATTGCCTTGCTGACATGTACACATTATGATCAATATATGGACCAAGTATGGTGAGCCAAGGTTGTATGATTCTGGAGAAACTGATGTAATGACAAAAACTTGACACTCTTACATGTAACGCCGCCAGTGGAAAGGCCATACCCAAGTCTGGCCTTCAGCAATTTTTGTCGCAGGTGAGAGAAAAATCATTATTACACACAAAGTATATATATATATATATATACGGGCAAACTCATATCATACCAAAACATCATTACCAAATATGAACAAGTTCCATCAAAAGATAAAAGATAATACTGTGTGTCATGGCTAAAGATTTTCAAAAATTTGCACTTTCTTTGAAATTACTGTTATCAAATAATAAGAATATTTGTATGTACACATGTACTTAGTTATATCAAGGTGAATAACTGCATTGTTTAAGGGATGACGAAGAAATTCATCATATTACGACAACTGATTGATTTTCATTTGCCTATAGATGGAGATTAAACACAGAGCTCTCAACCATTGTTGACACCTGATATGTATCAAAGGAGAATTCAATTACAACATAAAAACTCTCGAGCTGGCTGACTGAATTTTTTTCAATTCATCATCGCATTTGAAGGGCTTTGCATCAAAAAAGGCATAGAATGTTATTCAATGAAACAAGTCGTCTTAGAGTGGCTAATGGACATGCTATGTAACAAGTGATTACTTGTAGACAATAACGACTCCCATTAGTTCTAACTTGGCGACAGAAAATTGTTGAAGTATGCAATGTTAAATCTGATTTAGACTTGTCAAGAAAATACTTTTAACACATCCTTTTCCAAAACCAATAAAAATATACAATAGTGTTATTTCAATATGATACCATCAAATATTTTTTTTGAATTTTTTCCAAGTTCAGGATGCATACAGGTATCTGAAGTAACTAAAAAAAGGACATTTAGGATATTTCAAAATACAAATGTATCATATTTAATCGAGATAATTGTATCAGATATTTTAAACCACACTGTATTAACAGACAAACTTACATAAGCTAAAATCAGAACATATTAGTATAAGGTATAGTAGTCCATTATCATCATACCATACCTAAGATTGACTACTTTTTCAGTTCAACGGTAGTTAATTATATTTATAGCAGCAACTTTTGACGAATCTTTTCAGTAGTTAATGACAGAAAATCAATTCTAAATACATGTAGACAGTACTTAATTTAAAAACCAATTCTTAACATTAACTTAAAATAAACAAATACTCACAAGATATAATACTCTGTATGTGTGTCCTGTCAATTTGGCTATTTGAACAAGTGAAGGATATTTCCATACTAAAATTTGATTTTGTGAATAACCATGTGTACTAACCTGGAAATATAAGAAACATGCATTTTTAATTTACTTCAAATTGTGATGTTTATATTGTCATATTTAAAATTATACAAACATGTAAACCTGGAATTGAAAATTAAAAAATTAAAAAACTAGAGGCTCAGCCCACTGAGCCTATATCGCTCACCTGACAATAGAATGATACTGAAGCAAATTTCAAAGGGAGATAATCATTACCTTAAAAAACAGCAGCCATCTTGAATGGAGGGTGGGGCTGTCGGACACAATTTTGAAAGGGACACACCCAGGGACCATCTATGCCAAGTTTGGCTCCATTTGGCCAAGCTGTTTCAGAGGAGAAGATTTTTTTAACATTAGCCAATCAGAAAAAAGAATTAATCTTGGCGGCCATGTTTGTAGGCCGAATGGAACCAAATGAGGAAGCTTTATAGAGGATCTTACATAGATGCTTCCTGCCAAGTTTGGCTCCATTTTGCCAAGCAGTTTCAGAGGAGAAGATTTTTTTAAACAGTAGCCAATCAGAAACAAGAATTGCCCTTGGCGGCCATATTTGTTGGTGGAACGGAACGAAATGGAGAAATTTTATAGAGGACCTTACATAGATGCTTACTGCCAAATTTGGTTTCATTTGGCCAGGTTGTTTCAGAGGAGAAGATTAAAATATGAAAAAGTTAACGGACGGACGACGGATGCCAAGTGATGGCAATACCTCACATGGCCCTTTGGGTCAGGTGAGCTAAAAAATGATGAAAAAAGGGCAATAACTCCTAGACGGATAATCAGCAGGGCATGTAGATCTTGACAAGCTGAACATGTTTTCAGTTTACACTCAACATATATCTCTTATAGTTTTTGAAATAAAGGATGAAAAGTATTAACATTTTTAAAATTTGATGAAAAAAGGGCAATAACTCCACATTGGGTACTCAGATTAACTTCAAAATTGCAGGGTAGGTAGATCTTAATATGCTGAACATTTTTGCAATTTAAACTTAACCTTTATCTCTAATAGTTTTTGAAATATCAGACAAAAATGATTAAATTAAAAAAAATAAAATAAAAAAGGGCAATAACTCCTAGACGGGTAATCAGATTTACTTCAAAATTGCAGGGCATGTAGATCTTGACATGCTGCACATGTTTGCTGTTTAAATTTAACGTCTATCTCTTATAGTTTTTGAAATAAAAAACGAAAAGTATTAAAATTTTGAAAATTTGATGAAAAAAAGGGCAATAACTCCAAGATAGGTAATCAGATTTTCTTCAAAATTTCAGGGTAGTTAGATCTTGCTGTGCTGATCATTTTTACCCCGTCAGATTTCTGATATTATTAACGGTTTTTGAGTTATTACCAAAAACGTGTTAATTTTACCATATGTTCTATTTTTAGTAACAGCGGCCATGTTTGTTGGTCGAATGGAAATAAATGAAGAAGTTTTATAGAGGATCTTACATAGATGCTTCCTGCCAAGTTTGGCTCCATTTGGCCAAACAGTTTCAGAGGAGAAGATTTTTTTAACATTAGCCAATCAGAAACAAGAATTGTCCTTGGCGGCCATATTTGTTGGCGAAATGGGACGAAATGAAGAAATTTTATAGAGGACCTTATATAGATGCTTTCTGCCAAGTTTGGTTCCATTTGGTCCAGTTGTTTCAGAGGAGTAGATTAAAATATGAAAAGTTAACGGACGGACGACGGACGCCAAGTGATGGCAATGTACAGGCATAACTAAATATATAGTGACACATCATGAAAATGAAAAGATAGGACATTTTGTATTGTTGTACCATATATATTGGGTTTTTTTCAGCTAAAAATTTCCCCAAAATATACATGTATATCATATGTCTCCCTTTAAACATGGCATATACAGCTCAGAATATAAATATCTGTTAATTAAAAGTGAATATGTTGATAATCAAAAGGTATTAAATTGTAAAATACAATGTACATGTATTATAAAATCAGTCTTGTATGTTGAATGGATTTGGCTTCATGTTGTTGATGAAAGTATTTTAGTGTATGCAAATTCAAAATTACTGTAAAATGGATAATTTGAATGCAGAGGCAAAAAAAGTGTTGGAAAGTCCTAAGCCATTGTATCATGAGAAAGATGCAACACATTTTCTAAATAACTGAAAAATGGGGAAATATTCTGACTAGTGCTACATTTAATAATCCCATATGAAATATGTATTCCACTTGTCTCTGTTGTATGAAATAAAATTTAAATGCAAAAATTAAACTTGTCAACTTTGTCAAAAAAATGTCAAGAAAAAACCTGAGATGCAGTTCTGAATGAAGGGGAGATAATTTGGTATGTACTCTCTTAATCCAATAGTGGTTTGGCTATGTTATTCTTCCATATTTAATGCAGTAATTTTTGCTTTAATTACTCCCATCATAAAGGATTAGGATTATGAATGTAAACACCACTAATAACAATTTTCCCATTATATTATGAAGGTCAATAACATTGGTGGAGTAGTCTGAAAACTTGCTGTGAGTAAATGACAAACTTTAATACAAAATTATGTCTAGTAAACCTTGTCATACAAGAAATACACGAGTCGAACTCACAAACTAAGGTGGTGGTAGGCATGTAAATCTAACTACAATATGATTACGACCATGTCAGACTTTGCTAACATAATATAAAACATTCATAGAAAATAGACATAAGCAAATTACATTAGTTAAAATTAAGTGTATCAATATAAGAATTTGCTCATCTGTAAACTCTTTTGTACAGTGGATGCAAGTACTTTTCTCAAATTTGTTCATTTTTTTTTTTTTTTTAAAGTAGGGTCTAGACTGTATGAAAAATGTCACACTTTAAGTATACTCCTCATCACAAAACATAACTTTTTTTGACAGAAAAGATGAAAAAAATTTGTCATTAAAAAATATGAAACAAAATAATATACAAATAGGATTAGTTGAAACTTACAATTTCATTTGAGTGCTTCGACCAGGCTAAATTACAAACTTGTGACCCTGTGTCCACACATTGTAATGGTTGACAAGTTAACGTATTCCAGAATCGTATGCACCGATCAGCAGTACCTCCCCCACTAGCTAATAGTCCATGTTGGTGAGGTGACCACGCGATAGCTTTCACTGCAGCTAAATGTTCATTATACGTTTGAACTGGTATTGTACTTGTCATATTCCATACAAATAGTTTATTATCGTTGCCACCTGACGCCAAATGTTGGTGATCAGGTGACCACTTGAGTCCACACACTTCCTGTTTGTGTCCCGTTAATTTACGTTCTGGCACAATAGATGGTGTACGAATATCTCTTTGTAATATCAGTCTGTCCCTGCTTCCTGAAGATAATACATCACCATTCCAAGCTAATGCTCCTTAAAATCATAAACAAAATATTTATATAAGACATAATGTAACAATTAATAGCAAACTATAATACACTGTACAAGAAAAAAAAAATGTTTAACAAAATATCCATTTAACAATATTGTTTATTGAGTGAAAGATTATAAAAATGTAAAGGACCATGAGATATGTGAGAGCTTATAAAATTACTTGTATTACATAAAAAATTAAACAGGTTTCCACATCGACAAATTTAGAAAAAAAATTATGACAATCAAAATCGGTCTTATGATTTCAAAATTTTCTTTGGATTTTTTTACCTTTCTGTCAGTGCTGGACCCTAGTTACTGACTCACAAATGAGCTGGAAACTATTATTTTTTAAGTTTTCAACAACCAACTTTTCTTGTACAATTAAATTTCAAAACATTTTTTTCAGGATAATATTTTTAGGTAATATAGTTAGTAAGCTTACATCATTTCTTTCCCTATTTAGAAACTCATGGCCAACATTACTGGGCCATACATGAGAAGAAATCTCCTTGTATGTGGCCTTCCCCTTCCAGGTAAAATTAAATGAATTTGCCCCCATTTTTCCCCAGTTCAGTAGTTGCTCAATATTTTTTCATAGAAACTTTTTATTTCTTCTATTTTAACTTTTTCTATTTGTAAGTGCTGCCAATGCAATGGACATAATCATGCAAAGTGTGATGGGAAATGTTGAGCTAAGAGAGCTTTAGCCAATAAATTAATGATTAAATTTTAATGTAATCTGTTGATCAAAACCAAATGTCCTTTTTTTCAATTTCTTATTAGATATTACATTTAATGGATATTGCTAAAATTATAGTTCATCTTCTGCTGCCACAGTGTAAACATTAACTTATACATGCAAGTCTATACTTGAGGCTACCTTGAACTTACCTTGCTAAAATATAATTTGCTTTCCAAAACTAATGTACACCAAAAACAAATATTTTCTTACCTACTCTAGCACTATGACCTGCTAATGTATTAATTTTCTTATTTGCTGCCACATCCCATATTTGTACAAATCCTTTATGTGTACCTACAGATACCAAATGTCCCTGAAACAAAATCATATCAGATAATAACTAGAGCTAATTTTGTTAAAGTATATCATTAGATGATCTGCCATGAATTGGAAATCTTAATAAAATGCCTTAAAATAACGATATGCTATGCAAATGAATTTATTGGTCATCTCATGTGACCAACCTTTTCTATAAAGATGAAGGACATAGGAAGATAATTTTCAACTCAAAGATATTAAATAGGACATTATGTTCTCTTAGCTGGCTATACTACCATAGCAGGCTTTGTCCTGCAATGGTGGTCATCTTGGAATTTAAATCGACATATTAAACATAGACATTGTTGAGGTCATGTTAGGAATATTACTACCATGTAACATTTCCACCATATCGGTTTAGGAGAAGAAGAGATTTGAAATTTCGGCCAATCAGAGAGCAGAATAGGTCTAATTGAATTTCCAAAATAGAACAAAAATCTTATAAAGTGTTCCATTTGGTAAAGTGGTTTGTGAGAAAATGATTTAAAGGTGGAAAGATTATGGACAACAGAAGAAGTGAGGTGAATTAGTTCAGGTGAGCTATTAAAGGCTTCCTTTGCTGATTTACAATTTGTATGATTTTTATTTACATACCCTTTCTGACCATGACACTGAAGTAACTGTATCCCCATCACTAGATAAATCACATAATCTGGTAACCTGCAAAACAACGCAATTATCATCAATGACATCAATGTTAAAACATTGAAACCTATCTATAACAGAACATACATGGAACCCACTTTCTTGTTCTGAATAGACAGGTATTTAAATTAGACAGATTAAATTAAAAAAGATTTCAGACAATTAAGCTTGGTTTAAATAAGATTCTAGCTTATTTAGACAGGTTTCATGTACATATGTGAAATGAAATGAAATACTTTATTAAAGAAAGCTCAATAATTGAACATTAAGGTTGACAAAGATTATGAGATAGTACATGAAAGAATGACATAATAAAATAACAAATAAAATTATATGTTATAGTTTGCATTGGGAGACAATGAATTTTTGTTTATATATCTCTAAGATAACAAAACTTTTGGTTTTATTAATATGAAACAACTGCTGCTTGACTTGTCAATCGTCAAGGTAATAAGAAATGTATTCTATATTTACCTGACTAGTACATGCACTCCATAAATAAACACATGTACCAAGTCCAACACTTAGTACATTCTGTGAAGACCAATCGACTAAATTTAAATAGAAATCATCCTGTAATTCAGGAGCATCTAACACTTTGAATGGTATCTTTGATATCTTCCTTACAGCCTACAATTAATAAATATAAAATACTACACACTCAACTATAATGACATTTAAGATAATCTTAGCTTATAGAAATTATTTTTAAACCTTGACACCTCATTCACAAATCTTTGACTGACCCCCTGTCTTACGGCAGTAAACAATCCATTCAGCCTCACTTACAATATTTTCTATCGTTGTCATCGATTGTTAGATCAGTATATGGTACGTTTATCAATTGACAATTATATTTAAATGTCATCACACAACATTTCTAGTATTAAGGCCAGAGAGGCATGTGATTTTATATCTCTTTTAAGATAACCTGATGTAGTATTTATTGCCCAGTGAGGTAAAAAATAACATGAAGCTGTTGGAAAATATTCTTCAAATAAACTTCAAAATATATATCATGAAAATCAATTCAAATAATTAACTGGTAATAGAAATTATGATGCCTACAATAGGTTACTGAATAAATATAGCACTCAAAAACAATGTTTTACTTCTGTTGCTGATATATGTCCTGCTATATTCAAAGATTTTATATGTAACAAACAGAAATTCATTTGATATTATACATGAAAAATGTCCACAAAAATGCTGATATCAAACAAGAGAAAGGCAATTTATGTAACTTCTTGTGTCAAGTAAAGTGGACCCAGATCAAAGATGTTCCAAGTCGATTTCCGAACAATACAACTATAAAATATTTGCTCAACAAAGAACTTTTACAACCTCATTGAATGAAGCTACATGTAAACAACAGTCTGCAGGTAGACATGTCACTTCTACCGGACACATTTTTCTGATTCCTAGCCAACCCATATTTACTCCTTTACGCTGCATGCTTAGCAGAGAGGTAGCAAATACCAATTTTATAGTCTTTGGTTTGACCTAACCAGAGCTTGAACCAAACAACCTACCACATTTGAGGCGAGCATGATAACCATATAACAATTTTAATGCACTTGATGCATTTTTTTTGTGTGTATTTGTGAGATGTGACATGAATGATATAATTTAGTCTACAAACAATAAAAGACTGTTAGGTGATAAGCCTATACCTTTCTTGGTGATCTTAGCAGCCTTTGACTTTTACTTCCAACAGGTGACAATGAATATGGAGATGAATCACTAAAATCTAGACTTCTTCTAGGTACATGATACTGTAATACAAAACCAATTTACTTAAAAAAACAAAAATCATAAAAAGAAAGATAATATACTGTACAATTATAGCCTTTTGATGAGGTCAATAAATGGTTTATCAACCCGATGAAACAAACATGTTTTGGTCGATATGAATAGGCAATAATTTTTTTTATTATAATATTTAACTTAACAGTTGTGATTTATAAAATCCATGATAGCATTCATATTTTGAAATAAATAACGATAATAGCATTGAAACATAACATTTGTTAAGCAACAACAACTGTGGCTCTCTCCGTGTTGTACGATTCCACATTCTAAAAAAGTTCTTTGAAATTCACTTTTAAAGTGTCAAATCGACTGCCTTCGCTTTCTGCTGCCATTTTTTTTTGCAAGTCCAATTTTTTTTAAAATCAAAAACCAAAAAAAGCTATTGTATGCTGGATTTTATAATCTATTTTTAGTAATCTAAGATTAATAAATATTATTTTGTGCATGCTTTATTAATAAATCTGATCATGTGACATGAATTGATACATCACAACTTTTAAATTATATGATATTATAATAAGATTTATTACAAATATTTTCCCCCCTACATGTAATCATGGATATGATTTGAATGACTCATTGTAATGTATATTTCCTGAGATAGACAAGTTATATTTTGTTGGAATTGAAAACATGATAATGGACGTGTACATGTAGGTGTGACTGGTAAGTCTGTCTACATTGGTTGTAATCTATTTTGTCTGATAATGTAAGTGTATGACATAATCTTGTCACACCTGTCAACAACTTCTCTGTTAGACATTAGTAACTACAAATAACAAGTTTGCAAGTAGCCCTTTAGCCTTAGGTCATTTTTAATAAATGCATGTAGAAGAGTACTTTTAAAAAAAAACTACAAATAATTTTCTTCTTCTATTGAAATCTAATTAATTAACATTTGGTGATTTCATGTCACGTTAAATTCTTTATTAACAATAATTAAAATCTGATCATGAAAGGGCTTAATTAAATTTGAGGTAATAAATTTCAACTGTCATATTTAGAACAGGTTTGCACAAACTTTAATTAAATTTAAGTGTTGATTAATCCTTAATTGACACTTAAAATTACATGTAATGTAAATGAAATTAATTTACACTTAAGGTGTAAATGAGACTTAATTTTTATATCACAACAGATCATATTATAATCTATTGTATTATTAAACACTTACACGAAATAAATTTTTACTTTCTTTTGGAACTAGAATTCTACGTTCATCTGTCTGTTGATCCTACAAAATTAGATTTAACAATTAGTGAGGACACATTAATAATTGTACAACTAAAGTCACTTTCTCATAAAAAAATGTTCAGTTCATTGCCTGTTATTTTATAAGATAATATAAAACTTGTTAAAAGTTAAACCACTTACAGAAATACTGTGGTGTCTTAAGTTTAATAATAAAATTTGTTCAAGCCATGATATATCTGAAATATTGCTAACATTGGCATTAAACACCAATCAATCAATCAGAAATACTGTAAATTCACAAATTTACATGTTAATGTAAATCATAGACAACTCACTCAAGTACATTATCAGTATGATACACATTCCAGCTATAAATAAAGTGCTAGCAGTGGAAGCATTTTAACAAATCATTTCCTTTTTATTATGATAACTTTCCCAGGGACAGCTGTTCACATCCTTATACTTACTTAATCTATTTGCAATGTCTATACACAATCAAAGGGAGACAAATCATGCACTTACAAAGAAAATATAAGAAGGTTTAAATAATGTGATCTTTGTCTCATCACATTTTTCATAGTAATAAAAAAATGAATTAACATGTGAATTTACATAATTTTTTTTTACCTTTCTGATATCTGATGCTATAAATAATTAATAAAAATATGAAACATTGGGTTTCTACAATTTAAAGTTGCTACCCAACTAATAAAAAAAAAGAAATCCTGTTTATTTTACCTTCAAATCTTCAATGCCTGCTGATAACAGCTCATTTTTTAGTAAACATGAATAAGCTAGACCATCTTTACTAGTATCTGCTGTAGGTTCCTTAGATTTACTACTAGATTGTGATGGGGATGATGTTGGACTACTCTGAAATAAAATTAAATATCTTTTGTAATTAGGGTTCACCACAATTACAATATCTTGTTAATGTCTTCTGTATTTAACTTAAAATAATCATGGTTTTGTATTAGTGTTATTGTTGTTCAGCTTATACACTTTATTTGTTGACATCTGTTTATATTCATTTCATCTCTTGAAATTCGCATTCATTAACATCAAAACATTTTTATTTCCTTTCATTTCTTCTACCCTTAAAAACACAGCCATGTATAAAACTGGGTAGGTTTGATTGTTGAACTTTTATATTTACTGTAAATATTTAAAAAAAAAAAAAATATTAAAGTATAAAAATATTATATGCCATAGTTTCTAGCGATTCAATTACAAGTCTCCTTTGAAAAAATTCTTTTTAAATCATATCTTTTGTTGAAGCATGTTTCTAGATCAAAGACTATTATAATTATTAAACTTAAATTTTCTTAACAATTCTTACTTTTGGAATATTGAAGTTGATGTGCCAACTAGCTCCAGCTCTACTTGGTATAAACCTGTCTCCATACTTGTCTTTACTTGGTGAAGCTACTGGGCTCATAGGACTTAAACTCAAAGGCTGTAGAACAACAAATAAATGTCAATTAGTATATATGTCTTTACATTCAAACAAACAAATGAACACAATAGAATTGTTACATTGATGTCTACATGCTATACATAATCAAATATGACTCTCATTGAGATGTTCATTAAAATCTATATCCTTTAAAGACCCTTCTAGGTAATATATGGCAAATAATACAACTTCTACACATCAACAGTATTGGTTTACAAATAAACTAAATAAAAAAATGTAGAATTTTCTAGTGATGTTTTCACGAAATAAATCTGGAAAAAGTTTGTCTTATACATTACTGTACTTCAAAAACGGTCCATTTGATGTTGATTTGCGTTTTTAATATATTTCAAGTTAAAATATTTATGTCGAAAAAATTTAATAAAAAACAAATTGCACACTATATATACATTTGACATTTTACTAAGTTGATACATATATGTAATATTTTTTAATTTTTTTTTATATTTGTATATAAAATACAATTATGATATCATAATATCTGACTTACTGAATTATATGGAGAAACTTGACCATTTTGTTGTCTTAGTAACCGCTTCTCATACTCAGGATCCATCATCCAGCTTTAAAATTTAATTATTTATTTTTACACCTTCATTCTGTGTTGATTTGTATAGTTGTATATCTTTATCTCTGAGTAAAGAAGTCAGCTACAAATATATGAAAGAATTATAATTCAACCACTTCACTTTTAACTTATCAAAAGGTTAAATGTATGATGATTGATGTACATCATACATAATTCTTGTTGATGAGTTTTGATCAGAATTATTATTTGTGAAATTTAATAATTCATTTAACATGATATAGTTACTGGACTCCTGACTCAATATTACCAATAGTGGAAGCAGGCACTACTAAATTTTTAGCCAAATTTAACAGTTCAGATATTTATCAGGATTTACATAAAAACTTGCATAAATCTTAATTGATTTGAAACTATATAGATTTTAAATTTCCACAATACCTTTCTTAGGGCTTGTGTCTACACTTGACTGGAAATACAGAAAAAAAATTTTCTTTGGAAGTCAAATCTCAATTAGGTTAGAAGTAAATGACCGTAACCACTCATTCATCAATGATATGACCCTTTAATTACTTCAATTATCATCCTTATATTGTTGATCTACATCATACACTATACATGTTGATGTACATAAAAACACTGATGGTGGTGGGACAAAAAAAATATCTGATCTGATGCCAATTGCCATTTAATAGCAACAAATGTCTGCATGCAGTTTCAGTATAGACACCAAATTGACATGCATTTCCTTTAAAATATTACTAAAATTAACTTGTGGATCTTCACTGACATACATGTACAAAAATGCTTTTATTATTTGTTTAAAAATGATATAAATAATTCATAAGTAGACATTTCAATATTTTTTATATTTCATAGAAAGCTTACCTTTATCAAAACCCTTTAGAACTACGTTTATGTTAGACAAATACCGTTATGTCATTACAATGTCTTACATGGTGTTATGATTAGTTTATTACCCTAGGGATAAATGGCTTCCTTCTTTAGTATATTTATATGCATACAACTTATTACAAGACAAATTCACGATCGAGACATCCTGCAGGCTGCAACTCGACTCTCGAGTGTAGCATAAACAAAGCGCTTTGTGTACAATATTTAGAAAAATTAAACACTCTTAATAATCTTAGATACTTCTGTTATTACTTAAAATACATATTTGATACATTTTTGCTTTTTCAAGTTAATATTACCAGTTTTCTCTTTGCTTGTTTTGAAAATTTAAACGTAGTTGTTTTGAACGGATCTCGTTTCTTGTTTTTTCAAGATGGATCCTGTCCCGTTGCATCCTGGGAAAGCGTCGGAGGAAAAAAAATAAACAAACAAACATTTTGCCATCGTTGAATTATTTTTTTTGATTGAAATTTTTAATTTCGTTGATGCATGACAGTTAATTAAATTCATGAATTACTAAAAAATAATGTTTTATTTTTATTTTATTGCATCGGTATACTTAGCAACCATGTAAACCATAATCCACTTCCGGTAGAACTGATCAAAACATTTCCAGGTTTGAGAATGGCTGGAACAAAAACAGAGCGAGAGCCGCCAAATTTTGTGCATCAAAATGCAATTTTATGTGAAACAATAATGAAAGAACAAAGGCATCAAAAATTATATACAAACTACAGTGTTAATCCATTCAAAAAATGTAAGATGTTCAAATTATAATATGATCGATATACCGACCAGCTACCGTATCCTATATATGACATTACTACATCATGACATTACTTCATGACATTACTACATCATGACATTACTTCATTACGACATTAGTCATTACATCAATACATGTACACAATACACATAATAGACAGTTTAGACATATTTTAGTCGATTCGGCCACATTTTTAAATTAAATACTTTTGAACTGAAATACACTGCATAACATCTTAGTCGACTGTCAATATGGTTTTCGTGCAAAAAGGAGTTGTGAAACACAATTACTCACACTCAGCCATGAACTGCTCAGTAACCTACACTCTAGCATTCAAACTGACTTGATAATACTTGACTTTTCTAAGGCATTTGACAAGGTACCTCATAAGAAATTACTATGGAAGCTTAACAATTATGGAATAAGAGGGAACACCTGGAAGTGGGTCTCAGCTTTCTTGAGTAACAGAATGCAGCAAGTAGCTTTGGATGGGGAGGTATCTGGTCAACTGCCTGTAGTAAGTGGAGTACCTCAGGGATCGGTCTTGGGTCCACTGCTTTTTCTTATATTCATAAATGATCTTCCAGTTGCAGTAACATCAAAAACTAGATTATTTGCAGATGATTGTATTCTATACAGACAAATCTATTATCATGATGATTCAATCACTTTACAACAAGACTTGGACAACTTGGCAGCTTGGGAAAAAATGTGGGGTATGCAATTTCATCCAGAAAAATGCATCTCATTAAGTGTCACAAGATCACAAAAACCATTTCACACCAGCTACACCCTCAAAGGTCATACCCTTGAATCGGTTACAACTGCAAAATATCTGGGCATAACAATCTCAAATGACATGAACTGGGACACTTATATCAATAACATCACCTCAAAAGCAAACAAGATCATAGGCTTCTTGAGACGAAACCTACCAATTCAAAACACTGAAACTAAAACTTTGGCATATAAATCCATGGTCAGATAAAATCTGGAATACTGCGCAAGTGTCTGGTCACCTCACACAGAAAAACTAAAAAGTAAATTAGAGCAAGTTCAGCGCAGAGCAGCAAGATATGTGACAAACCGCTATCACAATACCAGCAGTGTTTCGGCAATGCTTAACCATCTTCAATTGCCAACTCTCGAACACCGTAGGAACTTAAACAGAATTACAATGCTTTATAAAATCACCAACAACCTTATTGCAGTGGATCCAAAACTTTACCTTACTACTCAACCTTATCTCAGTACAAGAAACAATAACCCATTACAATATCAAATTATATCCACCAGGACAAACTATTATAAATACAGTTTTTTCCCACATGCAGTAGTACTCTGGAACGCACTACCTTATACAGTTGTTAATGCTGGGTCCCTGGATCAGTTTAAACAACTGATCCAATGTCAGAACATCTAACATCTTAGTTGGTCTGTAAATACCTGTAAATGTGTTAAATTTTTGCACCTGTTTTTGTTAATTTTTGATTTCACTTATTTTCATGCAATATTTGTAGATAATTTTTATTTATTATTATTATAAATATATATATATATTTTGTTTTTTAATGTCTGTTTGCGCAGCGCCGACGTGTAGTCATTAGAGTTTTGATGGATCATCGTACTATGTAGATGTATGTAGATGAAGTGTTTATCATTTCAAAATGTTTTTGATCGATTTGAATTTTAAAAATTCAAACATTAGAATTTTTTGTGTGTAATCAAGAAATCAATGTAGCGATACTCGTTAAATAAATATATTTATTACAATTAAATGATGATTATAGTTTATACAGCAGTTAGTACTGATTTAGTGTACAAGTCTTTGACATTGAGGAACATTCCAAAATGAAGTTTTCGAAATCTTAACAGTAAATTAATACATGTATCCTGAATATGCACAAGTCCTTACGTTTGATTCATGGCTTTTATATCTAATTAATTATTTGGTGATGGGCATCTCTCTCATTGTCTCGTTTGAAAGGAAAAAATAGCAAATGGATGTACTAAAGATTGCTGAACAATTATTATACCTTAAGTTTTTGTTTTAAGACCTTTTCCTTTACCTACACTGCTAATTTAGACCTCATTTTCCATAATTAATAAGATGGCTATAATTGGGACTGTCCCCTTCCTATTAACTGAAAAAAATCGACAACTTTACAAAGGGTCCCTTTTATGCATGTGTACAGACAAATTAAAACTGTTTGCATCAAAGGTTAGTCTAAGGCTAACGTTTAAAATAACCAGTCATTTAAAAGGATATACTGAACGATATAGAAATAATCTGACAAAAATAAGTAAAAAATGGTGATAATTGGTCCTCAGCCAGTATGGTGTATTATTGGTGGGGGAAACTGGAGTACCCTTAGAAAACCACCAACCTGCTGCAAGTCACTGACAATCTATAATATCACATAATGTTGTATTGAGTACACCTTGCAGATATCTTATTTAGATACAGAGTTTTACTGTTAATTATAATGCAGTTTAATCAATACTTTTACTGTAGAATACAAAATCCTTTTTTCTGTCAAGCGAGAACATATGGCATTGAACTTCTGAAAAATG
Source organism: Bathymodiolus brooksi (assembly GCA_963680875.1). NCBI lineage: Eukaryota > Metazoa > Mollusca > Bivalvia > Mytilida > Modiolidae > Bathymodiolus > Bathymodiolus brooksi. The sequence continues at coordinate 98,774,912 of OY804575.1, read as the reverse complement.
TTTGGTCAAATAATTTACACGTAACAATCTGATAAATTTTTTTTAGTAAGAATTGTTCCAACACCAGTATACTGGGTAATTTATAAAAAAAAATCAATGTTTACAATAGAACTGAAATTTGTATCTTTGTCAATAATTCATATTTTTTTCTTAATAAAAAGTTGCTGTAAAAAAACAAACGTATAATGATTCAAATTGAAAGAAAGTAATTACATTTCACTTAACTTGAATCTGTTTATATACAAGTTATACCTTATAAAAAGTTATTGCAGGGCATTACAATAGGAAGCAGGACAATTGACATAAATTAGAAATAAATTTCTACATATAGGATTATGATGAATTAATTATTTATCAAGATTTCACATCCATCCTGCTTGAAGTGTCACCAGGGGCCCTTGTGGTCGTTATTGCATGGTAGTTGGATTTACAACTACTTATGCAATCAGTGCCTATCAACACTAACGTTGTGAGTTTGAATCCCACTCAGGCGAGGTGTACTCGACACAACATAATGTGATAAAGTTTGACTTGTGGCAGGTTGATGGTTTTCTCCACCAATAAAACTGATCGCCACGTTTTATCTGAAATATTGTTAAAAGTTGCATTAAACACTATAACAACCGCCCCACTGCCATAACAAAAGTACAATAGATAAAAAATAGGATGGAGTAATTGACCCAAGTCTTGAGAATATTAATAGTACATTTTACTCTTAGTCAGTTGCATCCATGTATATATTTATCACGTTTGATATCAAGTGTCTCAAGAAAGGTTTGAAGATACCGAAGGGGTAATCAGAAGCTGTAAATCAAAATGGAAAAGACAATACAATGGCCTAAAAAAAAAGATGTAATAGAGAGATTGAATAATGAATCAACCATAGGAATTAGTACTGTTAGTGTTGATGGGTTATGCACTCTGTTTTTATTGACTTCTTTACACTACAGTAGTAATTTTATTAACAGTTAAGGTTTATAAAGTCCTGAGGTGTTGCAAGTACTAATCCTTATTGTTATCAGACACTATTCTTCTCATGAATTTTGCATGATCAATTTATAATCATGACATTTACATTAAAATAATGTATGAATTTTCCTCCTGCTATTAATTATTAACTGCTTCCGTTCTATTTACAGTACATGTTCTTTCTGGTAAACCAAATTCAAGACATGATACAGAGGATGGCGAGGAAGATCGTAAGTTCATTTAAGTAACATCTTAAATATTTTCATTGGTGTATTTACTGGTACTTCAATTTTTGTTGTATTTAGACCTATGTTTACACATAACACACTTAGATAGATAAAAGTTCATAAAACGAGAGAGTAAAATTTCAAAAAAAAATTCTTCATCTGTAAATATATTACGATGAAATCTGTTTAAATGCAACCTATATCTTATGACCAGTAAACCGGAGAACTGTCATTTTCAGTTTCCATATATGTACATTATTATATATAAAAATTCTGACAGATGAAATCTCGCTATCAAAGAAGTTACCACAGGTATATATAATTTCTTCCAGTGGCATTGAGTGTATATGTTTTGTGATCAGGTCTTTTTCTAACAACCATACATATATACATATCATAGGTTCACACATTTATACTGATGGACAACATTTTTAAGATCCATTAGCTTTGTTAATTTTGGTCAAAATTGTATCATGTTTTCGTGACATGTACCAGTAACTATTAGTCTCCATGGCCTCCTTTTAAAGCTACCGGTACTTTGGGTTTACTGAATGTGTATCAAGTTTTCATGATTAGATGAGTAGGTCTCTACATTGTAGTTTAACAGTATTTGGTTTTCACTTAAATAATAGGGCAAACATGTAGGCCATTCAAATATCACTAATTACATGTAATCCTGACCTCATTTAAATATACATGTATTCACAAGTAATAAATGAGTTGTTATTCACCATTCACTTCATTGTTCACACAATAACAGCCTGGACAGAAGAGACTCAATAGCTCAAAAGTGTTTAAAATACAATAATGGTCCTTAAATGCAACCTCATAATGCAAATTTATAGACTTCATCTATTTATACATTCCATGTATTATATTTATTATCTAGTTGACTACTTAAAATATGTTCTTGAGGATGTGTTAAATGATTTAAATGATATATTGAGAAGTATAAAAAAAAATCAATATCAACATTAGGAATAACATTGCTGTACATACCTAGTAGACACATAACATAATTTCAACAATGCTGAAATGTCGTGATGTTGCTTCAACATTATTTCAATGCTGAAATGTTGATATGTGTCTGCTTGATCTCTTCTCCTTACATTCATCACAATTGGCATTAAATTAAATGAATACACATGTATTACCACATTGTAATGTTTTGATACCTTTATTTTCAGAACATTTTTTAAAAGTTATAAACAGAGCCAATCAAGAGCCAGTAAAGAAATACACTTATCCTCAAACAGAATCACAAGAATATGGCTGGATAACCAAACCTTTGGTAAGTAATCAAACCAGATTTATACAATTACTAAATTGATACTATTGTATCGAGCTATATCTCTTCCGAAACCTGGTACATGTAATTGATTTCTAAAAAAAGTGGATAATGTGCAAGAAACCCAATTCTTTTCAGTGAGAGTAAAAACAAATATGAATTTAATCAAGTTGAGTTGTTTGTCACTGATGCACAATTTCACGCCCGGGGTCCATGTGAGTCTGGTCATTCCTATATATATACTGAAATTTGAAAACTTTGGTTGTAATTGAAGGAAAATTTTCCGTATTGAACTCTTGATAATTATTCATTAATGAAAACGTATTGTCGACTCGGAATTAATAATGTGTTGTTGACAGAATTCAGACCCCCCCAAAAAAATAGTTAGAGGCATTAGCTACAATTTTGACCAAATAAATTATGTTTTGGAAATTGGTAAATAGTTTTAAAATGATGAAATAAAGGTAAATATTTCATATTAAACAGCTTATCGTACCACTTTTCGCCTTTTGAGAACGAAAATTACCATCGATTTATTATTTCCTTGCAAGCAAATAATTTTACCTAGCTTTCTCTGTATGCAACTGACCTTACTAGTGACAGGTAAAAACGAATAATTTGTATTTTGTCGCTTATTAACTGCAAACTTGCATGGTTCTTTGTCCGTAATTAACGCCAACTAAAAGCAGATTCACAGAAAATAAGAAATAAGTGCATTGTTGTACTGATTTAATGACGATTCGGCAAACTCCGTAAACAATGCCGATAATTAATAAGATGGCGTCCATTTCTTGAGCGATCTCAAAACACGATCAGTTGCACCTTTTTTCCCAGATGCGTGTACATTTCATAACATTTATAAGTTACAGAAACACGTTTTATTAAGGCATCAATCATATCTGATAGTTTTTATGGGCAACAAAAATTTACGATTTTGGCAGATAATGCCCCTTTAAGTACCAAGAAACCTCTTGGGAACATGCAAACAAAAAACAATACAAAACCAAAAATAAAGAAAAATAAAATCAGTTAAGTACAAAGAAATTTCTTGCGAACATGTTAAAAAAAACCAATACAAAACAAAAAATAAAGAAAACAAAACAGGTGAATGATTAAGTGTAAATGGGAAAGGTTTGAAATTTTCCTCGAGTCTCTTTAGCTATGATCACATAATGCACCTGTTTTCACCACTAATATTATGGCAGACTTCTCACATCCATAACACAGCAATTAAAAAGTAATAAATCTGTCAGTTAATTATGAAAGGTTGGTGGTTTTATACAGGCATTCTTGTATCATCCAGCAATTATACCCGTCACTTTCGGAGTGAGTGAGTGATTGTAGTTTAATGCCAATTCAGCAATTTTTCAGCTATATCATGGCGAGAACAAGTTAATTTTCAATGAGATGATGATGAGGTCCGCTTTGTACTAGACCAACATGCTGAATTGGATTTTTTTAGTGCTAGCTCACTGAAACAACAATTCGCGGGTAGACATGTTGCTCCACTCGAACACATTATTCCGATTCCAATCCAACCAGTCTGCTCTTTTTCCTTAAAGCTGCATGCTTAGCGGAGAAGCAACAAATACCAATTTTATAGTCTTTTGTTTGACCCGACTGGGGCTTGAACCCACAATCTACCGCACTCGAGGGAAGCACGTTAATCATTACGCCACCGATGCTGTTCCTGTCACTTGCATATAAATATCCCAAACACCAAATAATGATAAAATGGTAATAGTTTTCAGAGGAACTTGACTGCCTGAAAAAGAAGCTTTCTTTCTATTACTTTTCCTTGTACCATTTTGGCAGGGGTATGATGAGTTATAATCCTGATTTCCTGTTGAAATCCAGAAATCCTGTGAAATAAAACACTCAATCCGGATGTCCTGAAAAATGTCCTTCTGCCCCAAATTTTGTAATGCGATTTTGTAAATAACAAATTAAAATATTTTGTAATTGTAGATTGATACAGACAGATCAGACAGAAGAATTAATTTCCCAAGACAAAACACTGCTATCACAAAATATATGGATGCTGCTTGGAGGGTAAAGGAACAGACAGAGAATATGAATTAGTGACAATATGTTGACTAAATTATTGTTTGATACTGCTGAAATTGTTTAATGGAAACACACTGCAATATTTTAAACAAAATACAAATCCCGAATGAGAAAAAATATCTTTTTTTGATTATAAACATGTTATTATCTCCCCTTTATTATCAACCATAGTGGAATGATAATTTCTTCAGCACAAATTTAGCACGAGTGTGTCTTATTTTAACATGGAAATCATAAGATTTTGACTAAAGAATGTAAAAAGTAACATTTTATTAATTTAAAACAATTATATAAAGGATGTAATAATATTAAATGTCTGTTAACACCTGGTCTTAAAAAACTACATGGAATTTTAATCCATATTACAGGCACATGTATTTTATAACAGCATTTACATGTATGAATTTAGTTTTTAAATTGTATTTATATTGACTGTTTATTTTTACTAAATAAATTAATGTTTTTATAAAGCATATGTTTGTTTGTTAATTAACAGAAAGATTGTATTGTGATGACAAGCAATTTTACCAACAAAAGAAATACAAATAACTCCCTCGAACTGTATATTCCCCCAAATATACACACAACCAACATGAAAACAACAACAAATATAATGTTGTTGAAACAAGATGAACTGTGAGCTAATGCTCACTTATGATACCCCCACCGCTTCCCACGATATGGGGTACCTATATGAAGCTTGTGACCAAATATCAGATTTCTGCCATCAATAGTTGCTGAGAAAAATGCGACGAAAAATGAGCATATATCTTCAATGTGTATAAAAATCAACAAAGTCGGCAAGCAGGAAGTAGGAATCTGATGGGTTCAAAAACGCTTCCCACGATATGGGGTACCTATATGAAGGTTGTGACCAAATATCAGATTTCTGCCATCAATAGTTGCTGAGAAAAATGTGACGAAAAATGTGCATATATGTTCAATGTGTATAAAAACCAACTAAGTCGGCAAACAGGAAGTAGGAATCTGACGGGTCCAAAAACGCTTCCCACAATATGGCATACCTATATGAAGCTTGTGACCAAATATCAGATTTCTGCCATCAATAGTTGCTGAAAAAAATGTGACGAAAAATATCTTGGAACGGACGGAAGGACGGACAGAGTTAAAACAGTATACCCCCTCCGGCGGGGGTATAATAATAATCCAAATAAAAAATGTACTAACATTGGCAAATTTCATTTAGAATATGTATCTGCTTTGTTTTAGCTTTCAACATCTGAATAAATCATTAAAAAATTCAAATAAGACAAGAATATAGAGTTTACCACCTCGTTTGATTGATTGATTATTGCTTAACATCCAACAAGCAGTATTTCAGCTATATACAGGAGGAATTTGGTAATGATGAAATATTTATTACTGTTATGTTGTAGCAGGTACAATGGGTCTACTCTTTTGAAATCTACAAAAGAGGTCTTATAACATGCAGGAAGCGTGGCACTGTCCAAACACGTTTCTCGCAGTGGTCCACCATCACGCTTTCCATATTATAACCCATCGAGAGGGCCCCCCCTATCTACCACCCGAGGACACTTTGAGCAGCTCTGTAGGAATGAGCCCATCACCAGTACCCAGCTATCTCATTAATTTTTCACATTAAATGTTACAATTATCATTAAATGCTACATCAGGCTATGTATATGTCTGGAACCGATAAATATATATCTCGTGATCAAATGATTAAAAATGTCAATCACCTGCCAGTTTTAGCATGGGTTTTCTATCATATTACGGCTTACCAAGTCATTTCATTGTACTGATTGGTAAAATAAACATGTTTTTCCATAAAAATTTAGGATGGAGCTGAAATGTCATTGCTATGAGGTAATGAATGTTGAAGTTATTAACATATTCTACCTTACAAAAATGATGTGTGATACCGAAACAGATTGTCTCTGTTGTTGCTTATATAAAAAGCTAATAACAATTAATCTCAAACACATAGTAGACCCCAAAAATATATACCAATAGGACTCACAACAGAAAACAAAATATTTAGGACCAAATGGACATCCAGGCCTAACACACTTTAAAACATTTGATGTACAGTTTTTGTGAAAGGTTCTGGACAACTTTATAATGGAGCTGAAAGAAAGAATAATTAATCAAAAATAAGTAGAAGCCGACAAAAATAATTATTCTCCAAAAGTTGTTTGGGAGACAATTAAATTGCATGGATCTATGGCTGTTCAATGTTGCCTTCAGTTAAATTGTGAGTGTTTTATTGATAGAAAAACATGGAAAATACCACAGGTGCATTTCATAAGGTTGTAATTCTTTGAAACATTTTAGATTTATGCCATTTTCTCTCTGTTATGTCTCTCTCGATAAGGGATCAAATTCCATTTTTACAAATCTAAATATCCACTTCCCAATGATCAACAGAACACAGTTTGTTCTGTTTGGCTGAATAGTTCTTCAGAAGAAGAATCAAACACACAAAAGAAATGACATATGGATAGATGGATAACAGACACAAAGTAACAACAAAACTTCATTGGACCCCTGAACCATTTTTGTTGTAAAGCAATCTTTCAACAACTTCACAAGACAAAATATGCAGTTTACACATTCTTTAAGATCTTAAATTGCTTTGACAGTAAATACATTTTATTCTTTTATAACTTGTATTTACTCTACATGTTTTACTCTGACCTAAATTAAGATAAAAGACAAAACTGTTGATAAAGATTATGTCTTTACAAGATAAGGTTAAAGTCTTAAAAAAATGCTAAACAATTGCACTTCAATATTCAGGGATAATTCTGGTTAGAAAATAAAATAATTGCAAATCAATGAAAAATAGCTGAAACAATCTACACCCTCATTTTTAACCTGTTCTGCAACTTTTGGATATTTTTTTATCAGACGAAAATAGCTGAAATCAATTAAATAACTAAAAAAAATCATCCCTTAACACCTAGCAATAAAGGTCAACTGTGTCACTGTTTAAGACCAGGTTTTATTTTTTCATGATTGTGTTAGTTATGCAGAACGACCAACATTGGATCAGACCAAGTTTTCAACAAATATCAAGGAAATCTGATATGGACTTATTCCTTCTTGTTTTGAGAATATATGATGGAAGTACAGCGTGTCAAAAAACATGGTGAACAATTCATGTCCTGTTGTATTGGATTAAATAAACTTTCACAGAATAAAGAGTTCTGCTAATGGAGCATTATACAACTAGATTGGTTTTTTTGTAGTTGTTGCAGGTTTATAAGAGACTGGTAGATTTGAGATATATGACTTGTATTCATAAGGGCAGAATAAAAAAGGTAGAAATAAAATGGTTAAATGTTGTAAGATTTTCTAAACACAAAACATCAATTACATTCATTATTTTGTATTAAAACAAAACAAGTTACATTATTTCACATATTTCTATATAGGCTTTCATCAGTCATCAACTGTCCATTCCTTCTTCACATATGTTCAAATTATCCAATATTTAACATGGTGGTGACAAAAACAGTTCAGTATTTAACACTTATGATTGTTTTAGAAGGTCTTTTTTTTTCTTCATCTTTTGCGATTTTTCATTTTCTGTCTTTTTGATTTTCCTGGTCTCTCTTGCTTGGTCTATAAAGAAAAAATACAGGTTAGGTTACTGGTGTTTAACATCACTTTCAACAATATTTCAGATATATCGTGGCTGTCAGTTTTATTGGTGGAGGAAACCGGAGTACCCTGGGAAAACCATCGACCTGTCACAAGTCACTGACAAACTTTAATGTTGTATCGAGTACACCTCGCCATGAACAGGGTTCGAACTCACAACGTTAGCAGTGATAGGCACTGATTGCATAGGTAGCTATAAATCCAACTACCATACGATCGCAACGGTCCCCAACATTGTAAACTATACACTGACAATTACGGTAGCTGTTGTATCTGAGGATCAACATGAAATGAAAAAACTCAACAACAATGGAAAATGTCATAAATACATCTTTTTTCTGTAAGTCCTGACTTTTTTTTTATTACTTTCTTTAGGTGCTTTTCCAATCAAATGTCAATAAGATCTTTTATATGTTATTGCAACAGAACCAATTAAAATAGTTTTAATTCTGAAATATTGCCCAAAAAAGCTTTTTCACTATGGAGCATGATATGAGTATGAGTGTAATAATGTTTGTCACTGATATTAATATTTAAAAAATTCCGAAAATCACACCTCTCTCCTAGTTTTCATCAGTTCAAAATCGGTGCATTCAGTTTAAATCTTTTTCTCTGTATTGTCCCCCTTTAAATCAACAAGAAATATAGTGCCATTTTGAAAATGATATGTAGATTTAATCATTTTGTAGGCTTAGTTTCTCTGTACCTGTTTCATTTTATATCCTGGCCTTTTCTGGTTGACCTTTGGATTAAAATCTGACACATCTCCAGCACTTTGAGATGTATTATATTTGCCTCTCTTTTTTTGACCACCAAATCCAAACTTTTTATTCTTATATTCCCTTTTCTTATTAGGTCTGAAAATAAAAATAAAATATCAGTAACTAGAAGTACTGTGAGCAAAGCTTGTGCAATAATACCACTACCTCTCTGTTTTCAGTTAAACATACTTATAATTAAATAAAAAATAAAAATACCATTGTTTTATTGAACTAAAACATATGTCTCCCCTTCATTAGGTACTCGAGACCCAACAAAAATACATTAATCCATACGTCAATTATTTGACCTTGTGGTTGCAAGTCAAGGTCACAGTGGCCTCATTTTTATAGTATATGATTTTTCAATTGTACTGCTGCTGATTACACCTGCATTTTCTCGATGGCTCCGAAAAGGATAGTGGCACCAGTCGTGTTAAAAATCCAGTGATAAGTCATGAAGGGGAAAAAGGACGAGATTGTCACTACAACAAACGAAACATATCCAGAATCATCAGTGTCACAGATATTCTGTAATAGTTAACCAAGTCTTGATGATGACCATCAAATTTTGGAGTGAGACATGAAGGGATTTTTTTCTGATGTCTTTGTTCAATATATAATTTTACTAAGTTATGGAAGAAATGTAATTTTTAAAACATGTAAAAACCTTCATATGGGCAAAGAATATAATGCAAATGTGTACAGAAGTAAATATAGATTACCTAAACTCCTTTTTGTCCTTCTGTTTACCTCCCTGTTGTTTAGATGCTGGTTTATCAAGATCCTCTAGGAAATCTAACTTATCTTTCTGACCTGTAAAATTCAAAACATTTTAGCTTTAATCATTGCATACAGTCAAACCTGTATTAAGAGGTCACATTTGGGGCAAAGAAAAAGTGGCCTCCTAAAACAGATGACCTCTTAATAGAGGTTAAATTCATATTAAATTTTTTATGACAGGACAAGAAAAATGTGACCTTTTAATACAGGTGACCACATGGGCAGGTTTGATTGTATTTTAATATTTTTACATAGAGAATACAGTGGAATTGTCATTCTGAATATATGTATCAGGTATCATCTGAAATTGTCAGCATGTCGTAAAGTACCAGAATATTAGTGTAACCTAAAAGTCATATTTGGTGCTGACCAAAAAATTTCAAGCTGTTACAGTACAGGTTGAAAAGTCTAGGACTCTCGCCACCTTCAAATTAGAGGGAGAAGTGACTTCTTTTTCAAAGGGTTGTTTTCTCTCTGTTGTTTCCTATATCTCCTCGCAAGGAGATATAGGAAACAACAGAGAGAAAATTATCAAATGGTTTTAAAGCAGTCAAGATTGCTCCATTTTTTTGTCCTCCAACTTACCTAATGCATGCCTGAGAATTATAATATGTAGAAAAAAATTCCACCTTTTGACCTTGAGTAACATTAAATGTAATAACTCATAACTTTAAGTGTATTACTGTCAATATATATATTCTTGCCAATATTACCTTTACGATACTTTTTAACTGCCTCCAACATTTCTTTTTTATCTTTCTGTCGCTTTAATAATATTTCTTGTTGAACCTAAAAAACAAATAATAAGTACCATTATCCTTTGTTTGAAACTCCATTAGTTACTGAATAATTTATGATAAAAATCATTTAGGGTAATGGTTATGGTCCACTTTCAACAATATTTCAGTTATATCGTGGCGGATAAAAGTGGAGTACCCAAAGAAAACCACCAAACTACTGCAAATCACTGACAAACTTTATCACATAATGTTGTATCTAGTACACATCGGCATGAGCGGGATTTGAACTCACAACTTTAGTGATGATAGGCACTGCTTGCACAGGTAGTTGTATATTCAACTACTATACGATCACGACCACAACATTCCCCAAAATATTTTAGGAATATGGATTATGGGTGTATAACACACTTTTAACAATATTAAAAATATATCATGTTATATTAAGAAACCTATGAATTTTATTCCATATTCTATTACAGAATTGGAGGAATGTTGAAACACTTAATTAATAAATTAATTAGTCCAAATAATTGTATAATGAACTTCAAACAATGATAATAAAATAAGTGTAGAAATTAAGTTTGTCACTATAGTCTAGAATTATATTAAGTTCATAATCTTTCCTCTTTTTTAACTTCTATTTCTGATTAGACAGGCCCTAATCTTCAAATGGTTAAAAATTTGGTACCCAGCTTACAATTTTATTATTCTATATTTCAAGAAACTAATAAACGTTGCTCCACCATATATCCCTTCAATCATTTATTTCCGACCATGTTGTTTTAATCTGTTTTACAGATCATGTGTTTACAAACAGTTTCAGAATGGTTGCTATTCAGTGCATATGTAATGGAAACGAAATTTTATCTACACACAGGAATGGACCTAGTTTTTCAGAATCATTTCAATGTTAGCTCTGCATACAAGATGAATCTAAAACTTTAAATTTGCCCATGTTTGGGTACATGTGTGGAACCAGTATAAGAACTTACACATCACACTTCAAATAGTATGACCACATGGGTACAGTTATATGTTACTGGAACATGAAAAACTTGTACAAATCCTTCCATTTCAGTAATGGGAGATCAATCTCTACAAATTTATGATTGACCAGCAATTATTCTTTCATAAAATCATTATATCACTTGTCCTATCAAAAAAGTGACCGAAAGAGGTTACTTGTGTGACCAATTTTTGAACTGGTCCCGAAAAAGCAGGAAAATGTTATTGTTGAGGCCTGAAAAGCAGATAGTGCTGCTAGACTACAGGTTAAGAGGTGCTTCACAGTCACTTCTGGTCATCAGTTATGTGGATTATTGTGATTGTGAGATAAAAATCAATCATAAAAATGTTTCTCAATGGCAAAAATAAGTGTATAATGAATTTCTAATAATAACTACAACTGTGAGTGACCTCACTGAGTGATAGTCCCCGCTTGCAATACTATGATGTTCAAACTTTGGAATACAGGTATATTAGCAAGTTACCTATGAAAAAAGAACGGATATGGAGTAATGTCAAGGAGACAACATCCCATCTCCAAAATAAACTAACCAAGAACATACATCTAGTGGTCGCCACAAGGTCTTCAACAAAGTGGGATTGTTTAAAACCAATACGGTTTCATCAGTATACATGAGGATTACAACATTTCCTAACTTTTGTACAAGAGGATATAGGTCACATCAAATGTTATTGATTCAAAATTAATTATTTATTCTTGAGTAGTTTTTATATTGCAAATATCCAGATGTGAAAAGGTCAATTAAAATTTATTTCATTCAGGAATAGTTAAACTTACATCACCTTCCAAATTTTTGACAGGAACCATATTCCTTCATGCACATCTGCAGGCAGTGTATTACAACTGTGTAAAGTTTCATTTAAATCCAATGAGCCGTTTAGGAGGAGTTGCGCTTACAAGCCCATCTGTCCATACAGAACGTATTTCAGAGTATAAGTTAAATTATCCCCCCTTCCAAATTTTGGACAGCAACCATATTCCTTCATTCACATCTGCAGGTAGTGTATTACAACTGTGTAAAGTTTCATAAAAATCCAATAAGCTGTTTAGGAGGAGTTGCGCTTACTAGGTACATGCCCTCCTTCTTTTCGTGAAAGTACAAGTTGAATTATCTCCCCTTCCAAATTTTGGACAGCGACCAAATTTCTTCATGCACATCTGCAGGTAGTGTACTACAACTGTGTAAAGTTTCACAAAAATCCAATAAGCCGTTTAGGAGGAGTTGCGCTTACAAGGTACACGACCCCCCTTTTCGTGAAAGTATAAGTTGAATTATCTCCCCTTCTAAATTTTAGACAGCAACGGTATTCCTTCATGCACATCTGCAGGTAGTGTACTACAAATGTGCAAAGTTTCATAAAAATCCAATAAGTCGTTTAGGAGGAGTTGCACTTACAAGGTACATGCCCTCCCCCCCCTTTTCGTGAAAGTATAAGTTGAATTATCCTGCCTTTTAAATTTTGGACAGCAACCATATTCCTTCATGCACATCTGCAGGTAGTGTACTACAAATGTGTAAAGTTTCATTTAAATCCAATGAGCCGTTTAGGAGGAGTTGCGCTTACAAGCCCATCTGTCCATACAGAACGTATTTCAGAGTATAAGTTAAATTATCCCCCCTTCCAAATTTTGGACAGCAACCATATTCCTTCATTCACATCTGCAGGTAGTGTATTACAACTGTGTAAAGTTTCATAAAAATCCAATAAGCTGTTTAGGAGGAGTTGCGCTTACTAGGTACATGCCCTCCTTCTTTTCGTGAAAGTACAAGTTGAATTATCTCCCCTTCCAAATTTTGGACAGCGACCAAATTTCTTCATGCACATCTGCAGGTAGTGTACTACAACTGTGTAAAGTTTCACAAAAATCCAATAAGCCGTTTAGGAGGAGTTGCGCTTACAAGGTACACGACCCCCCTTTTCGTGAAAGTATAAGTTGAATTATCTCCCCTTCTAAATTTTAGACAGCAACGGTATTCCTTCATGCACATCTGCAGGTAGTGTACTACAAATGTGCAAAGTTTCATAAAAATTCAATAAGTCGTTTAGGAGGAGTTGCACTTACAAGGTACATGCCCTCCCCCCCCTTTTCGTGAAAGTATAAGTTGAATTATCCTGCCTTTTAAATTTTGGACAGCAACCATATTCCTTCATGCACATCTGCAGGTAGTGTACTACAAATGTGTAAAGTTTCATAAAACTCCAATAAATCGTTCAGGAGGAGTTGCGCTTACAAGGTACATGCCCCCCCCCCCCCCCCCCCCCTTGGTGAAAGTATAAGTTGAATTATCTCGCCTTTTCAATTTTGGACAGCAACCATATCCCTTCATGCACATCTGCAGGTAGTGTACTGCAAATGTGTAAAGTTTCATAAAAATCCAATAAGTCCTTTAGGAGGAGTTGCACTTACAAGGTACATGGACGGACGGACAGGGCGATTCCTATATACCCCCCTTAACTTTGCTTGCAGGCCTCGACATTAACGTTTGTCCGATACCAGTGAAAACTGACGTCGGACAAGTAGATCTTGTATTACGGTTGTCCGACGGGACAAGTGAAAAAGTCAGATTCCCAAACGTGCTGGTACGACGGACAAATCTATTTCCACTGGTATAAAATACTGGGTTTGTTGTATAAAAGAGCCCTGTTCGATCTCCAATTTGTCCATAATTTATTTTGATTAAAACTAAAGTGAAACGCCAGATCAAAACTCTGTTTATTGTATCGTTTATCGTTCTCCATGCTGTGATGAAGTTCAAGGACATTGACAAAATTAAAATCGCAATCTCAGAAACGCTTTAATAAATGGAAATATCAATATTTGAAATATAAGAACAAGAATCACTCCAGAACGAACACGTAAAAATTATCGGATATCAATTTGGCACCAAATTTAAACTTGTCTTTTGTGCAAAATACGATAGAGGACTTGATTTAGGCTTTTGGGAAATATTGCAACCTTTGAAATGGACAAATATTACAAGCTTTTTCCTTATCTGGTTGAAAAGATCCACTAAAATTTTTATTTCTCTGTGAAGTTAAATAAAATACTTTGCTTTATTTATATTACAGGCACTTGTTTCTGTTAAAAAAAATATACCTAGATACCGGTATGTATAGTATCTAGGTATATTTTTGTTTTACCAGAAACAAGGATTTATATAACACAAATATGAGTTATTACAATTTGTGTGGTATTGAATCACAACACAGTAATATTTCAAAAGGTAAAGGGGGGGGGGGGGGGGGTACACATATAATTCACTGGTATGCAAGACTCCAATCAAGATAGACAGAAATAAAAATGTGACATTGAATATATGTCCTTAAGATAGTTATGAATAAAAAAACCCCAGAACAATTCAGTTCAGGCAGCTTTAACTATTTACTTAATTTGGGCAGGGTAAAGTCAGAGGGGTCGCGAAACAATGTTTTGATTGATAGCAATTGACTTCTCCCAGAAGTCTCCATACTTCTCTCTGTTGTCTCCCACTTCTCCCTGTGAGCTCTCTGAAAGAGAAGTCACTTCTCCCTCTAATTTGAAAGTAGTGAGAGCCCTGGATAATTATTCTCTAGTTTTTGTAATTTTTATTAATTTTTTCAGACAACTAAAAGATTGAGTCGGAAAAGTACTTTTTTTAGTTAGTTGTCCGAAGGGACAAGTTGAAAAATATGTTAATGTAGAGGCCTGGTTTGCAGGGGGTATAATAATAAAATGAGGAATCAACTATTTAACTTTTAGAGTGGGCACTATGTTTTTCCCCTGAGCCAGAAAATGTTTTCATGCAAATCAAAAATCAAATTATTTTCATTTTGGGACATGAAATCCCTTAAAAGTTAAATGGTTGCTCCCTAAGTTTGAATATGATGCTTGTCACTGTAGTCAAGAATTGAACCGAGTTTATAACACTTCCTCTTTTTAACTGATATTTCTGATTAAATAGGCCCAAATCTTCAAAATGGTTCCAAATATGAAACCCTTTAACAATTGTACCTATGACAACTTACCTTTTTACCATATTTACGAAGTTCTCTAAGTTTCTTGGCTTTATCTGATTTTTCCATTGAAAGCTGTTTATGTAATAATCTTTCTCTAACCTGTAAAAAAACAGCTCTGACAGTAAATATTACTTCTCAAAAGATATCTTTTTACTACTCATATTGCTTTATTATTCAGAGTATATACATGTAATCAAACCTGTATTTATTGGCCACTTAAGGGAACCTGAAAATGTGCCCTTTATATACAGGTTAAAATTATATGCATTATTCATTAATGGGAAAAATTAGACTGCCCTTTATAGACAGTGATTTGTTATATAGAGGTGCCCTTTAAGACAGGTTTGACTGTACGTATAAAGATATTATAAGGAAATATAGCATCAACATGAGATTCAAATATAAGCCAGAGAGTCATAGTCTGAGTGTTAAGGTGGAGAGAGAAAGAAAAATACAAAATATAAATAACAGATGTTTTTTTTTTTAATATCCACAATCAGAAACATAAATGTCAGCTCCTTATAGATGCCACCATGACAGTAACTTGACAAGGCTGTTAGTAATGATACGTTTTCAAATTGAAAATTAGATCAAAATAACAATGAAATATACATACATAGATGGAAATGGATGCCCAGATGAAAGAGATTACCAGCTGTTTTTATTAGCACTAACACAGAACTCCTTATTCACATTTAGTTCAATGTCCATTACATAAAACATATGTACAAATTTATACTATAGCTGGCTATGATTTAATAGTTCAATTATGAATTACTTCAATTATTTTATGGCTCTAAATTTCATTTGTGGAGAAAACCAGAGTACCTGAATAAAACCACAGACCTTCTGCAAGTAACTGGCAAACTTGATCACCTAATATACTATCAGGTACCCCTTGTTATGTAAGGTATTTATAATTGAAAATATTATTGATGATAAACATTAATTGCATAGGTAGTAAAACAAATTCAACTTTTATATGATAATATCCAAAGTTTTGCCTTCTTTTTAATTTACATTGTCACCTAATATGTTCACCATTTATGAATTGAAAACGATTACAAAGATCTTATAACTTAAACTGAACATCTTTACAAGATCAAGAAAAAATGGAAGAAAATACCAAAGGGGATCAGAAGCCGTCAAATCAAAGAACAAATATACAAACAATGGTTTAGAAAATAAAAGAGTAAACAACAGGAACCCTACAGAAAACTTGAACTCTGGTATTCTGTATATAGGTAGGTAAGAAGTTCCTGCTCCACTAGTGGCACCAGTCATGTGACTCATGTTAAAAATAGGGTTATAAGACACAAACGAGGAAAGGAGGATGGAATTGTGTCTACAACAAATGGAACATATCTGTGGTCATCCATTACACAGAGCCTCATGTCCGTTGTTAATATAAAATATGTACATTGAACTACTATTGAGATAAATTTAATGGTTGGTTTTAATGCCGCTTTCAACAATACTTTAGCTATATCTTGGCGGTCAGTTTTACTGGTAGAGGAAACCATCGACCTGTCATAAGTCACTGACAAACTTATCACATAATGTTGTATTGAGTACACCTCGGCATGAACAGGGTTCGAACTCAAAACTTTAGTGGTGATAGGCACCGATTGCACAGGTAGTAAATCCAACTATAAAATGCACCATACGATCCAGACCACAACAGCCCTTTAAATTTAATGGAACTTAAATACACTTTGATTGATAATTATATTTCTTTACCCTTTTCATATGGTCATCTGTTTTAGCCATCTGTGCAAAATAATCTTCCGGTCTTTTAGTTTTCAAACCAAGTTTGTGAAGTTTAGGTATAGCTGATAATACTGTGGCTTGTGCTTGTCTGTAACTAAAAAAATAATATACATGTTAACAATAGTATTATTGTGGACAATTCAGAAACAAATTCGTTAAAGGTAAACATGTGTTAAGGAATGATCACCACACACCTCTCCCTCCCCCTCCTCCAAATCATTCATGAGAAAGACAGCATTAGAGTCTTTCAACAGTATTTCAGTATATTATGGAAGTCAGTATTAGTGGTGAGGAATGGAAACTAAAGTATCCAGGTAAAAGCACCAACCTGAAACAAGCAACCGACCAAATTTATCAAGTTTATCACATAAACTTGTATCAAGTACATGTACCATGAGTTGGAAATAAACTTACAAACATTGGTGGTGATAGGAATAATCCATTGACATAGTATCACATTCCTATCTTGAAATCATTGTAAAGATTTCAAAGGAATTGTAAAAAAAAAAAATCAACATTGCTTAACTCCCTTTATATATTTTCATCCTCTGTATTGGTTAGGGTGCTTAATGCCACTTTCAACAATATTTCAGTTATATCGTGGCAGTCAGTTTTATTGGTGGAGTAGCTGGAAAAACCCACTGACAAATTCTATCACATAATGTTGTATCGAGTACACCTCGCTATGAGCGGGATTCAAACTCACAACTTAAGTGGTGATAGGCACTGATTGCATAGGTAGTTGTAAACCCAAGTACCATACGATCACGATCATGACAGCCTGGTAAACAAGATGAACTGTGAGCTAATGCTCACCTATGATACCCCTGCTCTTCGGCAAACAGGAAGTAGGAATCCATGGGTTCAAAAATGCTTCCCACGATATGGGGTACCTATACGAAGCTTGTGACCAAATATCAGATTTCTGCCATCAATAGTTGCTGAGAAAAATGTGACGAAAAATGTGCATATATGTTCAATGTGTATAAAAACCAACTAAGTCGGCAAACAGGAAGTAGGAATCCGATGGGTCCAAAAACGCTTCCCACAATATGGGGTACCTATATGATGCTTGTGACCAAATATCAGATCTCTGTCATCAATAGTTGCTGAGAAAAATGTGACGAAAAATGTGCATATATGTTCAATGTGTATAAAAACCAACTAAGTCGGCAACCAGGAAGTAGGAATCTGATGGGTCCAAAAACGCTTCCCACGATATGGGGTACCTATATGAAGCTTGTGACCAAATATCAGATCTCTGTCATCAATAGTTGCTGAGAAAAATGTGACAAAAAATGTGCATATATGTTCAATGTGTATAAAAACCAACTAAGTCGGCAAACAGGAAGTAGGAATCTGATGGGTCCAAAAACGCTTCCCACGATATGGGGTACCTATATGAAGCTTGTGACCAAATATCAGATCTCTGTCATCAATAGTTGCTGAGAAAAATGTGCATATATGTTCAATGTGTATAAAAACCAACTAAGTCGGCAAACAGGAAGTAGGAATCCGACGGGTCCAAAAACGCTACCCACAATATGGTATACCTATATGATGCTTGTGACCAAATATCAGATTTCTGCCATCAACAGTTACTGAGAAAAATGCGACGAAAAATATCTTGGACGGACGGAAGGACAGAGGTAAAACAGTATACCGCCCTCCCCCTTCGGGGAGCAGGGGTATAAAAACAGATATGTTGTACTTTTTTTTTTATTTAATATGAAATAATTGATGAACATTTTAATTATTTATTTCATACATGTGAAATAAATAATTAAAGTGTTCGTCTGATATAAAATTTCAAAGCCTTACTGACTGTATGTTTCAGCAAAAAGCAAATACTTTTCTTATCTATTTAGACACAATCTATGAAAACAAAATGGTCATTTTTCCAAATTCAAAAACAACTTTTTAAAACAAAAATAATATTTTTACATGTATTGAAATAAATTATCACATTTCAGACAGAGGGCATTAAAACATTTATGTATACAAATTCTTACAATATCATTTCTCTCCTAAAATCATTGTGTATGTCATCGTCTCCATGCATCTCTGTGCCAGGAGGTGGTGGAGCTGGTTCATTTGTTGTATCTAATCTCTCAATCCAATCTAAACTTGACTTCAATTCATCAAGCTTTCTCTTCATCCCAGTCTGAAATGTTTGAAATTAAAATTGAAATACCGGTACATTAAATTAAACAAATTCTTTGTCACTCAGATCAGCTGCTAAAACATTATAAAAATATCTTCAGGAAGATTTAAAATTAAACCTTATTGCTTATACATGTAGTCAGGCAAATTGTCTAAAATGTCTAAACATTTCCTAAGAAAGCAGAGGAAAAGAAAATAATGAAAAACTGGATATCAAATGATTGTGGACATGTTATACATATTTCTTTATAATAAAGCTTAAAATCTTTACAAATATTCACATTCCTCTATAGACTATTCTGTTGTAACCAATCATGTGCTTATCTCTATCTTATGTTATTCGGAATTTTGCCATATTTGTACATTTTACATCTTCTCTTGTCTTTTACTGTTTGCTATTGAAGACCTTATCGATTCTGACCATAGCACTAAGAACAGCAATCAGAGACTCTCATGAGTTATTAAGAGTTAAGATGAACAGTAGCCCCCTCTTATCAGACGAGATTTCATATACTAATATCTGGTACAAACTACTTCTGAATGTCCCCCTCCAGAAAGTCCACTTTTTCATTGCAGTAGGGATGGCATTATAAGAGGGGAACTAATATACAAGTTTATTGATCACTGGAGCATGTAAGAAATTATAATGCAATTATTATACAACACGTTTTTACACTGTCTAATGTCTGACATGCCATAACTAAGGATTCTAATGCGAATAAGCATCCATATAATATTGAATTCTTGAAATCCAACATGTCAATTAATACATTATGATAGAAAACAAAGATACCGCCTATTTTCTAAATAATTTCTTGTAGGATTTATCAAAAAATGAAGCGTACATGTTGCAAAATAACATACAGTATTTATGTTTTACACTGAAAAGCTTCATATGATGTCACAAGATTTTATGATGTTCAAGTGCCAAAGTAATCGATATATATTTCGCAGCATTTTATTTTTGCAATTTTTATACCATTTCTTAAGCCCAAATAGAGATATATTTGTTTTGCATTCAAATAAAAATAACTCTATTGTATTTGAATAGTTGCAGCCATCAAGTGAAACTCAATTTTTGACTGTCAAATCCCCAATTGATGCCAGCAACTATTCAAATACAACACAGTTATTTTTTAATTCTACATTGTTAATAACCATCAACCCTAATTTCAAGTAATTTGTTAATGCAAAATGAAAATCTTCAAGATCATGTAGCTAACAATAATATATGCCTTAACAATAAATTATAAACATGAAAAGTTGTCTATATGTTTATCAAATGATAGTACCACATTGTTCACAAAGCCTTTCTCAACACTTGCAGGGAGGGCTACATTTAATCCAGGTTTTAGTTTTCCAGCTGCAAAATCTTTTTGTAGCTATAATGTATAAAAAAAAAATATACATGAAATATAACTGACACAAATCAATGTTTTACTATATATATGCACTGTAACCTATTATACAATGTACGTACGGTAAGTACAATGCATCATGGCACAGAATGAGTGAGTGAAGCTTGTTTAACGCCAAATGAGCAATTTTTCAGCTATATCATTCCGAAAACAAGCTACATTTCGAGGAAATGACGAGGCTGATGTCCGGTTTGTACTACATGTACCGTAGATCAAAACACTTTTTGGATTTTTATAATACTAGCTCACTAAAACAACAGTCCTCTGGTAGAAATGTCACATCACTCAGACACATTATCCTGATTCTAAGCCAACCATTCTTTGCTCTTACTCCTTAATGCTACATGCTTAGTGGAAAAACAGCAAATACCAATTTTACAAGTCCTTGGTTTGACCCAACCAGGCCTGAACCAAGGATCTACCACACCCAACCAGGCCTGAACCAAGGATCTACCACACCCAACCAGGCCTGAACCAAGGATCTACCGCACTCAACCAGGCCTGAACCAAGGATCTACCACCCAACCAGGCCTGAACCAAGGATCTACCACACTCAACCAGGCCTGAACCAAGGATCTACCACACCCAACCAGGCCTGAACCAAGGATCTACCACACTCAACCAGGCCTGAACCAAGGATCTACCGCACTCAACCAGGCCTGAACCAAGGATCTACCACACCCAACCAGGCCTGAACCAAGGATCTACCGCACTCAACCAGGCCTGAACCAAGGATCTACCACACCCAACCAGGCCTGAACCAAGGATCTACCACACCCAACCAGGCCTGAACCAAGGATCTACCGCACTCAACCAGGCCTGAACCAAGGATCTACCACACCCAACCAGGCCTGAACCAAGGATCTACCACACCTAACCAGGCCTGAACCAAGGATCTACCGCACTCAACCAGGCCTGAACCAAGGATCTGCCGCACCCAACCAGGCCTGAACCAAGGATCTACCGCACCCAACCAAGGATCTACCACACTCAACCAGGCCTGAACCAAGGATCTACCGCACTCAACCAGGCCTGAACCAAGGATCTACCACACCCAACCAGGCCTGAACCAAGGATCTACCGCACTCAACCAGGCCTGAACCAAGAATCTACCACACCCAACCGGGCCTGAACCAAGGATCTACCACACTCAACCAGGCCTGAACCAAGGATCTACCACACTCAACCAGGCCTGAACCAAGGATCTACCACACTCAATCAGGCCTGAACCAAGGATCTACCACACCCAACCAGGCCTGAACCAAGGATCTACCACACTCAACCAGGCCTGAACCAAGGATCTGCCGCACCCAACCAGGCCTGAACCAAGGATCTACCACACTCAACCAGGCCTGAACCAAGGATCTACCACACCCAACCAGGCCTGAACTAAGGATCTACCGTACTCAACCAGGCCTGAACCAAGAATCTACCGCACCCAACCAGGCCTGAACCAAGGATCTACCACACCCAACCAGGCCTGAACCAAGGATCTACCACACCCAACCAGGCCTGAATCAAGGATCTACTGCACCCAACCAGGCCTGAACCAAAGATCTACTGCACCCAACCAGGTCTGAACCAAGGATCTACCACACTCAACCAGGCCTGAACCAAGGATCTGACGCACCCAACCAGGCCTGAACCAAGGATCTACCGCACCCAACCAGGCCTGAACCAAGAATCTACTGCACCCAACCAGGCTTGAACCAAGGAACTACTGCACTCAACCAGGCCTGAACCAAGGATCTACTGCACTCAACCAGGCCTGAACCAAGGATTTACCACACTCAAGATGAGCATGTACAGCCACAGGGACTTGCTGCCTACCACTAAATTTGCTCCACTGAATTTTTTTTACTGTCCATGTATACTTCCTCGATTCAACTTGTTCTATTTTTATTTCTCTTCAATTTCCCACCTTATCGCTTGTACGGATCTTTTAAATAATCCCTTTTGCAATGATTTGTCACATAATTTATCCTTTGGAAAGGCACCGAAAGTTTCCGAACATCTTGTGTCCAAGAGGTTGTCCTTTTTGGAACTTTTCAATGTTTGAATCGATAATTGGGTGTGTGTTAAGGTTCCCAAAGGAAAAATTATGTGACAAATCATTGCAAAAGGGATTATTTAAAAGATCAGTATGGTGGTCTTAGGTATTTTCGATAGGTTAAAAGAAAATGTTGCATTTTCTTTCTGTGAATTTGATATCATTAAAGTCAACTTTACTTTTAATATTTATATATAAATCCTCCCTTGTGATTTTTAAGTGGGTAATACATTGACAGTAAACAAAATTAAGTGGGGCAAATTTAGTGGCCGGCAGCAATACCCTGTCACGGCCTGTGGCTGTGTACAATTAATCTTGTTGAGATTAGGATTCCGAAGAAATTTTCTGTCTGTTCTTCATCCTAATCTCGTTTCAAGCCCTATCAAGGGTATTCTGGAAATTTAAAATTTGACCCCCTGGTGCATTCCGATGGATATTTTGGCATGGACGGATTGTGTCAGATCAAGTGCAGGTAAGATTTCATATATAGACATATTTTCTAGTTCAAATCTGCAAAAATATTGATATTTCCTTACCTTTTGCAGCGTATTTCCGATAAAATAATCCAAAATCCACTTCGAAGTGTCCGCCATTTTAGTGAACTCATGAACTACACCACGTGATCAAAATCGTCACAGATTTTGATACAGCCTGTTTCTAGATTCAAGATGTCGATGTCAAATATTATATTATAATTTAAAAATCCCATATACATGACTTTCAAGAACTTTTTAAATTTTGTTATAAATATTTTATTAAAACCAATCAACAGCCCATAAAGGATATGTTTGCATATACACAATAAATATTTGACATTGACCTTTAATTTAGAAACAGGCTGTAACAAAATCCGTGACAATTTTAATCACGTGGTGTAGTTCATGAGTTCACTAAAATGGCGGACACTTCGAAGTGGATTTTGGATTATTTTATCGGAAATACACTGCAAAAGGTAAGGAAATATCAATATTTTTGCAGATTACCTGCACTTGATCTGACACAATCCGACCATGCCAAAATATCCATCGGATTACACCGAGGGTCAAATTTTAAATTTCCAGAATACCCTTGATAGGGCTTGAAACGAGATTAGGATGAAGAACAGACAGAAAATTTCTTTGGAATCCTAATCTCAACGAGATTAGTGTACAACTACAAGTTACAACCTATTATTACCTAACCATATTTACACCACTGGTGTGCTTCATCGATATCATGGTACCGAGTATTAACAAATCTCTTGAACTTTATGATCGTAATACTTGCTATACGACGGACAACAGACAGATGATGGATGATAAGTGATGGCAAAAGCTAACCCTAACAGTAACACTAACAAATAACCCTAAACCTTACCCTATATTAGGGTTGCGATCATAAAGTTCAAGAGAGCCGTATTAGCATTCATAAAATATAATGCGTCAACTGTAGATATCCATAGTCAAACTATCGTATATTTTCTAAACTCAATACTCATATAACATGTAATAGAACTGTGAAACTGACGAAAGCCAATTTCAATTTTCATACCAATTAAAAGGCAATTTCCATAAAAGCTTAAACATATTTCTGGCAATGTTGGGACAATATAAAAATAAAATAGCACATTTTGAAGAACATGTTTTACCTGAGAATCAGAATCAATGCTTTCTGAATCAGAAGATTCTATATCTGACATGATATTGTAATATTATTTGTGCACGTGTGAATCTGGAAAGAAAAACAAAATACAAACTAATATTCTTTTCAATGACGGGAAGGAAACGTCATATTTACGGGTGATATCTTATAAAATTTATAAAGTCAGAGACTTTAAACCAATTATTGGTTTACATGTCTCTGATAAAATCAGAGAAAAATATGTTTCCAATAAAAATAAGAATATCCAACCAGAGACATATGTAAGAATTTCCAGTTTGGAACGAGTTTTTTTTTATATTACGAGTATAATTGTAAAAAGTGCAATCATTTAGAATTTTAAATTTAAAGTGTATTTGGTCTTCACACGATGTCATTAGAAAGGTTTTCATCAATGTTTTCAATCCGTCAAGGAATTACGAGATGCTTACCGACAGAAACGACCGGCCTTTTCACTAAGTTTAAGATAACAAAATTGTGATAAAGCCCCCTCCGCCGTAACTGTCAATTTTTTAGGGAATTACTATAAATGTGAAATTTGCAAGTGTTTTTGATTATGCATCAATTCCGTAACTATCCAGTCGAGTCGGAACCATCGGAAGAAAGCTTAATCAATAATACGGTTACTCGGGTACAGAATAACGAACATTGTATTTTAACTATGTTCCCTCACATGCAGGTTGGTTCAAATTGACTAATAAAGGTAATAACAAAATTACCGAACTCCGAACAATCTTATAAAGGGAAAGTCAAAACTCATAATTATATAAACAGACAAAATCAGTCAACAACCGGAAAACTGTGAAAACCGTAATGACCCTGACTTGGTACAGGCATTTCTAAAGAAATGGTGGGTTGAATCAGATTTTAAGGCGCCAAACCTCCCGCTCTCATTACGGTTCAAAGATTCCGGCTGTCACTGTAACAGTATTTAAATACAGGAACAAAATAGGTAAAATAGTTGTCAAAGCAGTACCATATTCGGTGACGTAAATGTCAAAAATACTTTTACGTCACACATTGACAAAAAAATTCTTGACATTTTGGACTTCTTTATCTTTATACATTTTCACTATATGAAAATGCATCGCTTATAATTGTTTCTGCAGAGACGGAATATATTTCGACAAGATATTGGTATCGGAATATAAACTTTTTAAGAGATCGAATAAGGCGAATCTTTTTATAGCCCTGGTCCAGTAGCCTGTTTCTCAGATGAAGATGACGTTTCAGGAAATCAGAATAATTGCTACTGGCCCTTGCATAGCGAATCAATTGCGAGATGTAAACACCATATGCAGGAGAAGCTGGTATATTGCTGCACATGTTTGGAAAATTTATGATTTTAAAATTGAAGTCGTCCCGCTTATCATAAATTTTAGTACTGAGTTGACCACTGTCGTCAAATTCGAGGTATAAGTCCAAAAATGATGCGGACGAAGCTGTATCGGTGGTCTCTTTAACTTCCAGCTCTGGAGGATATATCAATGGAAGAAATTCTGCAAATCTAGAATTATTGATAGATAAAACGTC
Organism: Bathymodiolus brooksi; assembly: GCA_963680875.1. Lineage (NCBI taxonomy): Eukaryota > Metazoa > Mollusca > Bivalvia > Mytilida > Modiolidae > Bathymodiolus > Bathymodiolus brooksi. The sequence continues at coordinate 98,748,832 of OY804575.1, read as the reverse complement.
ATCAATATACCTGTATGTGAAATTAAAGGCTCTAGCCTCATGAATCTTCTTATCTTTTACAAGCTTTTGAAGAAACTCCGACTCATGAGTATAAAAATAAATCGGCTAGAAGAGGGGCACAATTCGTACCCATTGGTATGCCGACGACCTGCTGAAACAGTGTCCCTCCAAAGGAGACAAACATGTTATCGATGAGGGTTCAGAGAAGATGGTCGCTTTGCTTAAATATTCCATATTGCCGTAATTTTCAAAAGTCGACGCGATTGTAATTAAAAATACCAGAATACTATACACATTAAAGTTAACAAATAAAAAAACAAAAACAAAAACAAAAACAATAAATTTAAAAGTGCTAATAACTGTGCACTCGCAGCAATACTACTAATGAAAATTCCAGTTGATATTGTCAAGTTGCCATAGATCTTTGACATCTATTATAAATGAGTTTGAACTAATAAAATATTTGTGTTGTTATGTATTATTGTATTCATCTTGTTAACCGTCTAGATGTGCTTAAGATAATTAACAAAGTTCTATATTCTAGTTCCTATGATATATGCATAGGAATGGTTTTTGAGTTAATAACATCGTAAAGTTTAGAGTGAGTGAGTGATTGCTGTTTAACGCCAAGTCAGCAATTTTTCAGCTATATCATGGCGAGAACAAGTTAATTTTCAATGAGATGATGATGATGTCCGCTTTGTACTAGACCAACACGCTCAGTTTGCTTTTTATGGTGCTTAATTCACTGAATCAACAGTCAATGGATAGACATGCCCACTCGAACCAACCAGCCTTCGATCTTTCTCCTTAATGCTGCGTGCTTAGCAGAGAAGCAACTCAGTAATACCAATCGGTTTGACTCGATCGGGTCTCGAACCCATGATCTACCGCACTCGAGACGAGCACGCGAACCATTACACCAACGATGACATGTGGTTGTAAACTTTAAACGTCATAACTAAATACAAATGTAAATAGGAAGCATTTTCGCTAAAACAGAAACAAACGTATAAAAGTCACAACCGAGTAAATTGACGTGACTTTTAAGTCATGTTGTCTTGTTCAGTTCCAAATTGTCTTTTTTAATGTACGAAATGAACGAATTCGAGGCTTACCATTTTTTCATGATAAGTGAAGATTAACGGAGTATGATCAGCAATGAGTTACCGACGATGTCATTTTACTCAGTTATTTTTGAATGCACACCAGGACTCTATATATATTTTTCAACGGTTTGATTTTTAAGTTTTTCATTGAGCTTTTTGATATAACTGAAATATTGCTAAAGTAAGCGTTAAACACAAATCAATCAATCAATCAATCAATCAATCAATCAATCAATCAATCAATCAATCAATCAATCAATCAATCAATCAATCAATCAATCAATCAATCAATCAATCAATCAATCAATCAATCAATCAATCAATCAATCTTTAAGCTTTTGGTTTACCTCTGAGTAAAGTAAATTTTCCAAATGAATGTCTAATAGCTTCAACATAATGAAAAGATTACAATACCGTGTGGTTTTTTTTCTTGGACATGAAATGATTTAGTGTAAAAGAGCATTAATTAGGCAATAATTAAATGTCTCTGATTCTTATCATCCGGTTTAGTAATTAGATTCGCTGAAATAATCTGGAGACTCCTGATATTTTATTTTCAAGTATAACTTACTAATTTAGCAGTTTTAAATATGCATTTTTAAAAACCATTATATTTTGCCAAAAAAAAAATGAAGATACGAAATGGGCATTTTACTGGCATATATCGAAGATGGACAGATGACACAATGGTGAAAAGAAAAATGACAGGAAGACAAACAATGGTCCACTAAGCACGATATAGAAATTTAGCAACAAGAACTCACAAAAAGTAGGGGGGTGTGTGAAATCAGGTGATCCGGAAGGGTCAGCGGTTCCTGCTGCTCCAGTGACAAACCATCATAAAGATGGAAATCAATGTTATGCTTGGAATGTAAAAATGTATATATAGGTTAAGAACGAGAGGGTGGACAACTGAAAAGGAATATGATAGAAGAGTAGGAGAAGGGATTTTGATTAGTGAGCGAGTGAGCTATTACTGTTTTCAGCCTATATCATGGCGAGAACAAGTCACATTTCAATGAGATGATGATAACGTCCTCTTTGTACTTAGCCAGACAGAGTCGTAGGAGTGGGGGGAGGGGGGTCTTAAGTTTTAGGAGTGGACCGAATAGTAAGGACAAGTTTTGGGAAATGACCAAAAATTGTGGAGGGCGTTTTCAAACTGTCAAAAAAAAAGAAGATTTATTTAATTAGTTTCAAACTATACCCTAATAAAGCAGTTTTTACTCCTATGTTAATACCGAGTGCCTAGAGGTTAAGCAGTCAATACAAACTTTATAGTCTTATGTTTAACACGATCCGGACTTGAACTCATGATTTACTGCACTCGAGAGCATGTTAACCATTACACCATCGATGTGGTTGTGTATGGATATGGGAGAAACTTGCATGTATATAGACTGTGGAAATCAAAAAAAGACAATTATATGCAGTCAGTGGACAAAAGTAATCTAAAAATTTCCATTTTTTCTATATATTTCATATAACGCTACAATTATTCTAAATATCATATTGAAGTTAATTCTTGTAAAATTTTGATAATTTTTCTATTAAGTTACAATGAAGGAATTTAGTACGTACAACATGTACATTTGTAGTTTATATTAGTAATTTTCAAATGCTTTTCAGAGGCCTGTTTTTCAAATACTCAGGATTTAAACACACACTTGATATATTTGTATACAAAAGATGTGCTATCAATGTATTGTGCTTAGAACGAAATTATCTCAGTTTCGTGTTTAATTTGTGTATCCCCAATTTCTAGTTAAACATAAATAGACCAAAACTACATTTAATTATTATTTTATTTTAACAAAATCGGACATGAATTGATAGTTTCGTATAGTTTAATATCAAATATATAGGGAAAATAGACGTTTCGGAATGCTTTTTTTTCTGAGGAAGACAGCATACATTCTTTTGTTGGTCTAACCACAGGGCCAATCCGGCATAGAATCAGGAAAAAATACAAGTCACTTACTCATTTACAAATATAATAATGCACTCATACACCAAACACACCCAGTGATTAGGGCTGATTTGATACAATACAATACAATACAATACAATACAATATTTTTATTCCAATTAGGGTCCCTCAAGGGGCAATAACAAATATACATTCATAATTATATCAACAGTTACAACAATACAGAATGGAGATATATGTTTTTAAACAAGACAATTCTAACTATTTAAATGATATATGTTACAAAAAATATATAAATAAATAAATAAATAGGCCGTGTGCGGCAGCACGACCTGAGGAGAGGCAATGAGTAATGTATAGTTGCAGTGTATCATATGGTTGAAGAATGGACTACATGTATGCGATTACTTAGCTGGAGGAGACATCAGGGGACGATGCTTAAGAATTGTGTTTTGATTCTCCCCGTGTCTGATCCAGCAAAGCAAGCGGTTCAAGTAGTAAAACATCATGTGTTTGATGAAAGGACTGTGATTACTTAGCTGGAGGAGACACCAGGGGACGGTGCTTAAAAATCGCATTTCGATTCTCCCCGTGTCTGATCCAGGAAAGCAAGCAGTTCAAGTAATAAACTAAAATGGGAATAAATAGATGTATCGTTTATCTGCAACAGACACCAAGGGACAGTGCTTCAGGAAATGTATTGCATCTACTAAGATTAGCAATGAGCATTCCTCCTCGTTTCTAGTGCAGACAAACAATAATATATTTTAGACATTAATATGTAGATTTTGTTAATAAAATTGAAGCAGTGTTATTCAGTTATTTAAATTATCTGCAGTATTTATAAATAAAGTGACACAACTCTTTCAAAACTGATACATCTTCACAGGTCATTAACCAGTAAAATTTTTCTCGAGGATTTAATTGTAGAAAATTGTTACACGATTGAGATATTGTTTTGAACAGCTGTTGTCGCTCCTCTCTAAATTTGCTGCAGCAAAGTAGAAAATGAATTTCATCTTCTACCTCTCCCGAGTCGCACTGCTCACACAACCTTTGGTGTGGAGGGATACCCTGGTATCTACCAGTCTCAATATGTAGACGATGTGCTGAGATTCTATGCTCAAAATTACCGATAACAGATACAAATAAACACACACAAGTAATAAAAAAGTATATTTTTGAGTACTTTAACAAAGAGAGATAATTCAGATCTATACTGTATAAAATGTATATTCATAGTTGGGGATTGTAGCTGGGGAATTTGTATCTTATTAATAAATTGTGTGTGTCTGTATTTTTGCTTACCGAGTTTCACGAAGGACCTAATACTGATTGAATTTTGATTTGCTTTTGAAAAAAGTACAACTTAACAATCCTTTAAATAGCGTAAATTTTGAATACACCCGATATTGGTTTTCTAATATACATTGTATAGAGCTGGTTTCCGTGTAATCCAGTCTTTATATTGCGCAATAACAGATAAACGTGGTATTGCATCACGAATTTATTACAATATCAAGTAACAAATAATTACATTAAATTAGAAATCAACATATGTATTTATTTCAATATCATTGTTATAAGCGTTCCGTTGTGGCAACTAGAATACTTGTTATGTCTCTATAAGTGAAAAAAGGAGTAAAATACGACACTACTATTTATATGCTGATCTTCACGTGCACATTTTGATATAGAAATGATTCGAGAATATTCCAAAATATATTATATACTAAGTAAGTTCATTACGTCATTTATTAATATACATGTACCACGTCTGCTCACTTAAAAATAGACTGCAATACTAAAAATTTTCCAATTAAGTCACTCACATTTAGAATGAATCAGTTTGGAATGATCCCAAAATAATTGCATTGATAAAGCACTGAAGTTTCATAAAGTCCTCAAAATAAACCTAGCACGAAAATGGGAAGGTCCTCGGAAGATCAAAAGGTAAGATATTAAATATTTCAAATGTTTTTGGGACAGGTGTTGTAAAATGGTATGTATTGTCTTTATGGAGGTTTGAAGACTTGCCCCATGAAAGGGAGTGTCCAAATATTTAGATAATTGTAATCATATATACTCGAAAGATTCATGAAAATTATGAAATACGTTTTAAAAGGTAATAACTTGCCTCTTCTTCAAATCAAATATAGATGGTTAATTCATACTTTACCTACATTTTTATATGTATTTTAGTAAAATATACTCCTTATTCGACGAATATTCAAGACATTCGCCAACACACAACGAAATTTAAGAGTTAATGAAAAATACCCTCCACATTTTTTTTTTTGGGACAAAATACAAAATAGCTTTTCCATGCTTGCCAAAATGAAATATTGTTTTATTTTCACACAAAAGAATATTTTCAAATGGTACAGAAAATCAATCATTTAGGATTTAATGAAATGTCTGATTGAAATTCTATTTGATCCCTTAGTTCCTTTTTATTATTAGGAAAATTAAACCCAAGGATCACAAGAAAGGACCCATTGTATTTAAGGTCTACCGAATGGTCTATAGTATTCAATATTTGTGAGGAAATTTTAGAATTACACTATATATGTATGAACTAAAGGTTTCAATAACTTTCAGACATTCAGTTGTCACAAGGGGAATATCCAATTTAACCTATGAATAGCGTTCTTAAAAGGGGGAAACGACGAAACTAAATATTATTGATGGTCTATCGTATTCTCTAAATACCATTCATTTCCTTATATTAAACTGATTGTATTTACAGAAACGTGGGTGTGATGAATACAGATGCGATTCTTTAATAAAACAACAACAAAAATTAAGTGAGTTACCAGATCCGGAAACCCATGGCATATTTGTGATCAAGGAAGACGGAATAATTATATATGTCGGTCAGTCAGGAGATTGCATGCGAGAAAGGATGCTAAGTCATCTTTCAGGATATGATGCACAAAATGTCGGGAAATATATGAAAACAATGAGTAAAGAATATAGACAAGAACATATAACTGTTGGCTGGGTACAGATTGAAAATCCAAAGTTCGAAGATCATCACTATTTATCATGTTTAGCTGAATGACAGAAGATATGGCCTAGATGTAATCTTAAAAGAGGAAGACCACCTACAAGACTTCAATTTGAAACTCATGAACATTTGAAATGATCTGTTCAACAATTAAGCAGAACAGAATAACACAAATAGCAACATAAGCAACATGTACTCTGAAACTACATCTTCACGAGAATCTATACCATTAAAGGATGTATAAAAACATTAATTAACAAGAGGAGTATTATTTTCCATACAAGACAAAGAATCAAGTATAAAAATATGTCACGGCTTCAGATGGTGTGAAAGACTAAAGAAATCCACTAAATACAATTTTAATACATGTATTACAAATTGAATTATAATGTATAATACACAATGTTTCAGTTTGTTAGTGCCCACGAACGGGAATTTATAGGATGATCACATTCAGTCCCACTCAAATAGTTCGCACTTTACACACAATGAACAACCACACAAAATTATAAAATATTTCGTTGATAGCTTCATACATATGTTTGTTGTATTGATCGCCAAGGCTGGTTGCTTATAAACGAACAAACGAATAAAATATCTATTATATTACTTTGAATCTATTCGCACAGACATTTTCAATGTAGGAGTGAGTGATTGTTTGTTGTTTAACGCCAACTGAACAATTTTTCAGCTATATCACAGCGAGAACAAGTTACATTTCGATGAGGTGATGATCGATGTTGTCCGCTTTGTTAACTAGACCAATATGCTTAGTTGGATTTTTGGAGTGCGAGTTCACCGACAGAAAAGGGAAGACATGTCGCTCCACCCGAATCTGCGCCAACCAGCTTAATGATGGATGTTTATTGGAAAAAACATCAAATACCAATATTACTATCTTTGGTTTAATCCAAATATCACTCGAACCCATGATGTACCCACACTCTTTTTAAATTTAGAGATTGATACGGAAGCGTGTGAACATGAATGACAATCCGTCGTGTGTAACGCGGATAAAACTTCTATTTTCGTTCTTATGTAACAACCACCCTACCGATGAGATTCAGTGACATTACTGTATTTGTGTGGCGGAGGGTAGAGTTATGGTAAAATATTGATTGTTGAACGTCAAGTGACCAGTACAGTATCAGCAATATTCATGACGAATACAGGTTGATAAGCAATAGATCATGCAATTTGGAATTTATTAGTTCACACTCGGATGGGCTTAAATTAATACCAGATGCAACTTTGGTCCCTCTACCACGGAGGCCATCATGGTCGTGATCGTATGGCACCGTAAACGGCTTCTTTCACCAATAAAACTGACCGCCACGATATAACTGAGATATTGTTTAAAGTGGTATTGAACACCATAACCCTAACCCTAACCCCTCTGCGGTGACCACTGTTTAATAATATCGTTCCTATGGATGATATATCACCACCAATCCAATGATCTAAAAAATGAATTAAGATGCATTACTTTGCTATGACTTTAGTTAAACATTTGCCAATGTGTCTGTAGGACATGGAACCTGGCCAAAAATGATAAGTGACAGATAATTAATTAAAAACATCATCTGCCAATCTAAGTTTATTAATTGCGTTGTGAAGCCAATGAGCTTATCATCTGATGAACATGAGTCAACACCATTATTTGCAGATTGTGGCATCTCTTAAACATAATATGTTTATAAAGTAGCCTTGCTTTGAGATTGTTTTTTTTTCAATTGAAGATACTTTCCTATTGGTACATATATATATAATTTCTTACCGGGAAGTTTTTGTACCAGTAATCTATACCCGATCAAGGAAGCTTAAATATGATTGGTGGTTAATATTCAGGATAACGGAACCAACAACACGATGAAGAGAATATTAAAAACACCGTACACAATATTGACATACCATGTACATACATCAGTAATAGGATTTCAAAGGCTGTTTCACTAAGTTTAAGATAACAAAATTGTGATAAAGCCCCCTCCGCCGTAACTGTCAATTTTTTAGGGAATTACTATAAATGTGAAATTTGCAAGTGTTTTTGATTATGCATCAATTCCGTAACTATCCAGTCGAGTCGGAACCATCGGAAGAAAGCTTAATCAATAATACGGTTACTCGGGTACAGAATAACGAACATTGTATTTTAACTATGTTCCCTCACATGCAGGTTGGTTCAAATTGACTAAGTGGGTTCAGAGAAGATGGTCGCTTTGCTTAAATATTCCATATTGCCGTAATTTTCAAAAGTCGACGCGATTATAATTAAAAATACCAGAATACTATACACATTAAAGTTAACAAATAAAAAAACAAAAACAAAAACAAAAACAATAAATTTAAAAGTGCTAATAACTGTGCACTCGCAGCAATACTACTAATGAAAATTCCAGTTGATATTGTCAAGTTGCCATAGATCTTTGACATCTATTATAAATGAGTTTGAACTAATAAAATATTTGTGTTGTTATGTATTATTGTATTCATCTTGTTAACCGTCTAGATGTGCTTAAGATAATTAACAAAGTTCTATATTCTAGTTCCTATGATATATGCATAGGAATGGTTTTTGAGTTAATGACATCGTAAAGTTTAGAGTGAGTGAGTGATTGCTGTTTAACGCCAAGTCAGCAATTTTTCAGCTATATCATGGCGAGAACAAGTTAATTTTCAATGAGATGATGATGATGTCCGCTTTGTACTAGACCAACACGCTCAGTTTGCTTTTTATGGTGCTTAATTCACTGAATCAACAGTCAATGGATAGACATGCCCACTCGAACCAACCAGCCTTCGATCTTTCTCCTTAATGCTGCGTGCTTAGCAGAGAAGCAACTCAGTAATACCAATCGGTTTGACTCGATCGGGTCTCGAACCCATGATCTACCGCACTCGAGACGAGCACGCGAACCATTACACCAACGATGACATGTGGTTGTAAACTTTAAACGTCATAACTAAATACAAATGTAAATAGGAAGCATTTTCGCTAAAACAGAAACAAACGTATAAAAGTCACAACCGAGTAAATTGACGTGACTTTTAAGTCATGTTGTCTTGTTCAGTTCCAAATTGTCTTTTTTAATGTACGAAATGAACGAATTCGAGGCTTACCATTTTTTCATGATAAGTGAAGATTAACGGAGTATGATCAGCAATGAGTTACCGACGATGTCATTTTACTCAGTTATTTTTGAATGCACACCAGGACTCTATATATATTTTTCAACGGTTTGATTTTTAAGTTTTTCATTGAGCTTTTTGATATAACTGAAATATTGCTAAAGTAAGCGTTAAACACAAATCAATCAATCAATCAATCAATCAATCAATCAATCAATCAATCAATCAATCAATCAATCAATCAATCAATCAATCAATCAATCAATCAATCAATCAATCAATCAATCTTTAAGCTTTTGGTTTACCTCTGAGTAAAGTAAATTTTCCAAATGAATGTCTAATAGCTTCAACATAATGAAAAGATTACAATACCGTGTGGTTTTTTTTCTGGGACATGAAATGATTTAGTGTAAAAGAGCATTAATTAGGCAATAATTAAATGTCTCTGATTCTTATCATCCGGTTTAGTAATTAGATTCGCTGAAATAATCTGGAGACTCCTGATATTTTATTTTCAAGTATAACTTACTAATTTAGCAGTTTTAAATATGCATTTTTAAAAACCATTATATTTTGCCCAAAAAAAAATGAAGATACGAAATGGGCATTTTACAGGCATATATCGAAGATGGACAGATGACACAATGGTGAAAAGAAAAATGACAGGAAGACAAACAATGGTCCACTAAGCACGATATAGAAATTTAGCAACAAGAACTCACAAAAAGTAGGGGTGTGTGTGAAATCAGGTGATCCGGAAGGGTCAGCGGTTCCTGCTGCTCCAGTGACAAACCATCATAAAGATGGAAATCAATGTTATGCTTGGAATGTAAAAATGTATATATAGGTTAAGAACGAGAGGGTGGACAACTGAAAAGGAATATGATAGAAGAGTAGGAGAAGGGATTTTGATTAGTGAGCGAGTGAGCTATTACTGTTTTCAGCCTATATCATGGCGAGAACAAGTCACATTTCAATGAGATGATGATAACGTCCTCTTTGTACTTAGCCAGACAGAGTCGTAGGAGTGGGGGGAGGGGGGTCTTAAGTTTTAGGAGTGGACCGAATAGTAAGGACAAGTTTTGGGAAATGACCAAAAATTGTGGAGGGCGTTTTCAAACTGTCAAAAAAAAAGAAGATTTATTTAATTAGTTTCAAACTATACCCTAATAAAGCAGTTTTTACTCCTATGTTAATACCGAGTGCCTAGAGGTTAAGCAGTCAATACAAACTTTATAGTCTTATGTTTAACACGATCCGGACTTGAACTCATGATTTACTGCACTCGAGAGCATGTTAACCATTACACCATCGATGTGGTTGTGTATGGATATGGGAGAAACTTGCATGTATATAGACTGTGGAAATCAAAAAAAGACAATTATATGCAGTCAGTGGACAAAAGTAATCTAAAAATTTCCATTTTTTCTATATATTTCATATAACGCTACAATTATTCTAAATATCATATTGAAGTTAATTCTTGTAAAATTTTGATAATTTTTCTATTAAGTTACAATGAAGGAATTTAGTACGTACAACATGTACATTTGTAGTTTATATTAGTAATTTTCAAATGCTTTTCAGAGGCCTGTTTTTCAAATACTCAGGATTTAAACACACACTTGATATATTTGTATACAAAAGATGTGCTATCAATGTATTGTGCTTAGAACGAAATTATCTCAGTTTCGTGTTTAATTTGTGTATCCCCAATTTCTAGTTAAACATAAATAGACCAAAACTACATTTAATTATTATTTTTTTTTAACAAAATCGGACATGAATTGATAGTTTCGTATAGTTTAATATCAAATATATAGGGAAAATAGACGTTTCGGAATGCTTTTTTTTCTGAGGAAGACAGCATACATTCTTTTGTTGGGCTAACCACAGGGCCAATCCGGCATAGAATCAGGAAAAAATACAAGTCACTTACTCATTTACAAATATAATAATGCACTCATACACCAAACACACCCAGTGATTAGGGCTGATTTGATACAATACAATACAATACAATACAATATTTTTATTCCAATTAGGGTCCCTCAAGGGGCAATAACAAATATACATTCATAATTATATCAACAGTTACAACAATACAGAATGGAGATATATGTTTTTAAACAAGACAATTCTAACTATTTAAATGATATATGTTACAAAAAATATATAAATAAATAAATAAATAGGCCGTGTGCGGCAGCACGACCTGAGGAGAGGCAATGAGTAATGTATAGTTGCAGTGTATCATATGGTTGAAGAATGGACTACATGTATGCGATTACTTAGCTGGAGGAGACATCAGGGGACGATGCTTAAGAATTGTGTTTTGATTCTCCCCGTGTCTGATCCAGCAAAGCAAGCGGTTCAAGTAGTAAAACATCATGTGTTTGATGAAAGGACTGTGATTACTTAGCTGGAGGAGACACCAGGGGACGGTGCTTAAAAATCGCATTTCGATTCTCCCCGTGTCTGATCCAGGAAAGCAAGCAGTTCAAGTAATAAACTAAAATGGGAATAAATAGATGTATCGTTTATCTGCAACAGACACCAAGGGACAGTGCTTCAGGAAATGTATTGCATCTACTAAGATTAGCAATGAGCATTCCTCCTCGTTTCTAGTGCAGACAAACAATAATATATTTTAGACATTAATATGTAGATTTTGTTAATAAAATTGAAGCAGTGTTATTCAGTTATTTAAATTATCTGCAGTATTTATAAATAAAGTGACACAACTCTTTCAAAACTGATACATCTTCACAGGTCATTAACCAGTAAAATTTTTCTCGAGGATTTAATTGTAGAAAATTGTTACACGATTGAGATATTGTTTTGAACAGCTGTTGTCGCTTCTCTCTAAATTTGCTGCAGCAAAGTAGAAAATGAATTTCATCTTCTACCTCTCCCGAGTCGCACTGCTCACACAACCTTTGGTGTGGAGGGATACCCTGGTATCTACCAGTCTCAATATGTAGACGATGTGCTGAGATTCTATGCTCAAAATTACCGATAACAGATACAAATAAACACACACAAGTAATAAAAAAGTATATTTTTGAGTACTTTAACAAAGAGAGATAATTCAGATCTATACTGTATAAAATGTATATTCATAGTTGGGGATTGTAGCTGGGGAATTTGTATCTTATTAATAAATTGTGTGTGTCTGTATTTTTGCTTACCGAGTTTCACGAAGGACCTAATACTGATTGAATTTTGATTTGCTTTTGAAAAAAGTACAACTTAACAATCCTTTAAATAGCGTAAATTTTGAATACACCCGATATTGGTTTTCTAATATACATTGTATAGAGCTGGTTTCCGTGTAATCCAGTCTTTATATTGCGCAATAACAGATAAACGTGGTATTGCATCACGAATTTATTACAATATCAAGTAACAAATAATTACATTAAATTAGAAATCAACATATGTATTTATTTCAATATCATTGTTATAAGCGTTCCGTTGTGGCAACTAGAATACTTGTTATGTCTCTATAAGTGAAAAAAGGAGTAAAATACGACACTACTATTTATATGCTGATCTTCACGTGCACATTTTGATATAGAAATGATTCGAGAATATTCCAAAATATATTATATACTAAGTAAGTTCATTACGTCATTTATTAATATACATGTACCACGTCTGCTCACTTAAAAATAGACCGCAATACTAAAAATTTTCCAATTAAGTCACTCACATTTAGAATGAATCAGTTTGGAATGATCCCAAAATAATTGCATTGATAAAGCACTGAAGTTTCATAAAGTCCTCAAAATAAACCTAACACGAAAATGGGAAGGTCCTCGGAAGATCAAAAGGTAAGATATTAAATATTTCAAATGTTTTTGGGACAGGTGTTGTAAAATGGTATGTATTGTCTTTATGGAGGTTTGAAGACTTGCCCCATGAAAGGGAGTGTCCAAATATTTAGATAATTGTAATCATATATACTCGAAAGATTCATGAAAATTATGAAATACGTTTTAAAAGGTAATAACTTGCCTCTTCTTCAAATCAAATATAGATGGTTAATTCATACTTTACCTACATTTTTATATGTATTTTAGTAAAATATACTCCTTATTCGACGAATATTCAAGACATTCGCCAACACACAACGAAATTTAAGAGTTAATGAAAAATACCCTCCACATTTTTTTTTTTTTGGGACAAAATACAAAATAGCTTTTCCATGCTTGCCAAAATGAAATATTGTTTTATTTTCACACAAAAGAATATTTTCAAATGGTACAGAAAATCAATCATTTAGGATTTAATGAAATGTCTGATTGAAATTCTATTTGATCCCTTAGTTCCTTTTTATCATTAGGAAAATTAAACCCAAGGATCACAAGAAAGGACCCATTGTATTTAAGGTCTACCGAATGGTCTATAGTATTCAATATTTGTGGGGAAATTTTAGAATTACACTATATATGTATGAACTAAAGGTTTCAATAACTTTCAGACATTCAGTTGTCACAAGGGGAATATCCAATTTAACCTATGAATAGCGTTCTTAAAAGGGGGAAACGACGAAACTAAATATTATTGATGGTCTATCGTATTCTCTAAATACCATTCATTTCCTTATATTAAACTGATTGTATTTAAAGACACGTGGGTGTGATGAATACAGATGCGATTCTTTAATAAAACAACAACAAAAATTAAGTGAGTTACCAGATCCGGAAACCCATGGCATATTTGTGATCAAGGAAGACGGAATAATTATATATGTCGGTCAGTCAGGAGATTGCATGCGAGAAAGGATGCTAAGTCATCTTTCAGGATATGATGCACAAAATGTCGGGAAATATATGAAAACAATGAGTAAAGAATATAGACAAGAACATATAACTGTTGGCTGGGTACAGATTGAAAATCCAAAGTTCGAAGATCATCACTATTTATCATGTTTAGCTGAACGACAGAAGATATGGCCTAGATGTAATCTTAAAAGAGGAAGACCACCTACAAGACTTCAATTTGAAACTCATGAACATTTGAAATGATCTGTTCAACAATTAAGCAGAACAGAATAACACAAATAGCAACATAAGCAACATGTACTCTGAAACTACATCTTCACGAGAATCTATACCATTAAAGGATGTATAAAAACATTAATTAACAAGAGGAGTATTATTTTCCATACAAGACAAAGAATCAAGTATAAAAATATGTCACGGCTTCAGATGGTGTGAAAGACTAAAGAAATCCACTAAATACAATTTTAATACATGTATTACAAATTGAATTATAATGTATAATACACAATGTTTCAGTTTGTTAGTGCCCACGAACGGGAATTTATAGGATGATCACATTCAGGCCCACTCAAATAGTTCGCACTTTACACACAATGAACAACCACACAAAATTATAAAATATTTCGTTGATAGCTTCATACATATGTTTGTTGTATTGATCGCCAAGGCTGGTTGCTTATAAACGAACAAACGAATAAAATATCTATTATATTACTTTGAATCTATTCGCACAGACATTTTCAATGTAGGAGTGAGTGATTGTTTGTTGTTTAACGCCAACTGAACAATTTTTCAGCTATATCACAGCGAGAACAAGTTACATTTCGATGAGGTGATGATCGATGTTGTCCGCTTTGTTAACTAGACCAATATGCTTAGTTGGATTTTTGGAGTGCGAGTTCACCGACAGAAAAGGGAAGACATGTCGCTCCACCCGAATCTGCGCCAACCAGCTTAATGATGGATGTTTATTGGAAAAAACATCAAATACCAATATTACTATCTTTGGTTTAATCCAAATATCACTCGAACCCATGATGTACCCACACTCTTTTTAAATTTAGAGATTGATACGGAAGCGTGTGAACATGAATGACAATCCGTCGTGTGTAACGCGGATAAAACTTCTATTTTCGTTCTTATGTAACAACCACCCTACCGATGAGATTCAGTGACATTACTGTATTTGTGTGGCGGAGGGTAGAGTTATGGTAAAATATTGATTGTTGAACGTCAAGTGACCAGTACAGTATCAGCAATATTCATGACGAATACAGGTTGATAAGCAATAGATCATGCAATTTGGAATTTATTAGTTCACACTCGGATGGGCTTAAATTAATACCAGATGCAACTTTGGTCCCTCTACCACGGAGGCCATCATGGTCGTGATCGTATGGCACCGTAAACGGCTTCTTTCACCAATAAAACTGACCGCCACGATATAACTGAGATATTGTTTAAAGTGGTATTGAACACCATAACCCTAACCCTAACCCCTCTGCGGTGACCACTGTTTAATAATATCGTTCCTATGGATGATATATCACCACCAATCCAATGATCTAAAAAATGAATTAAGATGCATTACTTTGCTATGACTTTAGTTAAACATTTGCCAATGTGTCTGTAGGACATGGAACCTGGCCAAAAATGATAAGTGACAGATAATTAATTAAAAACATCATCTGCCAATCTAAGTTTATTAATTGCGTTGTGAAGCCAATGAGCTTATCATCTGATGAACATGAGTCAACACCATTATTTGCAGATTGTGGCATCTCTTAAACATAATATGTTTATAAAGTAGCCTTGCTTTGAGATTGTTTTTTTTTCAATTGAAGATACTTTCCTATTGGTACATATATATATAATTTCTTACCGGGAAGTTTTTGTACCAGTAATCTATACCCGATCAAGGAAGCTTAAATATGATTGGTGGTTAATATTCAGGATAACGGAACCAACAACACGATGAAGAGAATATTAAAAACACCGTACACAATATTGACATACCATGTACATACATCAGTAATAGGATTTCAAAGGCTGTTTCACTAAGTTTAAGATAACAAAATTGTGATAAAGCCCCCTCCGCCGTAACTGTCAATTTTTTAGGGAATTACTATAAATGTGAAATTTGCAAGTGTTTTTGATTATGCATCAATTCCGTAACTATCCAGTCGAGTCGGAACCATCGGAAGAAAGCTTAATCAATAATACGGTTACTCGGGTACAGAATAACGAACATTGTATTTTAACTATGTTCCCTCACATGCAGGTTGGTTCAAATTGACTAAGTGGGTTCAGAGAAGATGGTCGCTTTGCTTAAATATTCCATATTGCCGTAATTTTCAAAAGTCGACGCGATTATAATTAAAAATACCAGAATACTATACACATTAAAGTTAACAAATAAAAAAACAAAAACAAAAACAAAAACAATAAATTTAAAAGTGCTAATAACTGTGCACTCGCAGCAATACTACTAATGAAAATTCCAGTTGATATTGTCAAGTTGCCATAGATCTTTGACATCTATTATAAATGAGTTTGAGCTAATAAAATATTTGTGTTGTTATGTATTATTGTATTCATCTTGTTAACCGTCTAGATGTGCTTAAGATAATTAACAAAGTTCTATATTCTAGTTCCTATGATATATGCATAGGAATGGTTTTTGAGTTAATGACATCGTAAAGTTTAGAGTGAGTGAGTGATTGCTGTTTAACGCCAAGTCAGCAATTTTTCAGCTATATCATGGCGAGAATAAGTTAATTTTCAATGAGATGATGATGATGTCCGCTTTGTACTAGACCAACACGCTCAGTTTGCTTTTTATGGTGCTTAATTCACTGAATCAACAGTCAATGGATAGACATGCCCACTCGAACCAACCAGCCTTCGATCTTTCTCCTTAATGCTGCGTGCTTAGCAGAGAAGCAACTCAGTAATACCAATCGGTTTGACTCGATCGGGTCTCGAACCCACGATCTACCGCACTCGAGACGAGCACGCGAACCATTACACCAACGATGACATGTGGTTGTAAACTTTAAACGTCATAACTAAATACAAATGTAAATAGGAAGCATTTTCGCTAAAACAGAAACAAACGTATAAAAGTCACAACCGAGTAAATTGACGTGACTTTTAAGTCATGTTGTCTTGTTCAGTTCCAAATTGTCTTTTTTAATGTACGAAATGAACGAATTCGAGGCTTACCATTTTTTCATGATAAGTGAAGATTAACGGAGTATGATCAGCAATGAGTTACCGACGATGTCATTTTACTCAGTTATTTTTGAATGCACACCAGGATTCTATATATATTTTTCAACGGTTTGATTTTTAAGTTTTTCATTGAGCTTTTTGATATAACTGAAATATTGCTAAAGTAAGCGTTAAACACAAATCAATCAATCAATCAATCAATCAATCAATCAATCAATCAATCAATCAATCAATCAATCAATCAACCAATAAATCAATCAATCAATCAATCAATCAATCAATCAATCAATCAATCAATCAATCAATCAATCAATCAATCAATCAATCAATCAATCAATCAATCAATCAATCAATCAATCAATCAATCAACCAATCAATCAATCAATAAATCAATCAATCAATCAATCAATCAATCAATCTTTAAGCTTTTGGTTTACCTCTGAATAAAGTAATTTTTCCAAATGAATGTCTAATAGCTTCAACATAATGAAAAGATTACAATACCGTGTGGGTTTTTTTCTTGGACATGAAATGATTTAGTGTAAAAGAGCATTAATTAGGCAATAATTAAATGTCTCTGATTCTTATCATCCGGTTTAGTAATTAGATTCGCTGAAATAATCCGGAGACTCCTGATAATTTATTTTCAAGTATAACTTACTAATTTAGCAGTTTTAAATATGCATTTTTAAAAACCATTATATTTTGCCCAAAAAAAAATGAAGATACGAAATGGGCATTTTACTGGCATATATCGAAGATGGACAGATGATACAATGGTGAAAAGAAAAATGACAGGAAGACAAACAATGGTCCACTAAGCACGATATAGAAATTTAGCAACAAGAACTCACAAAAAGTAGGGGTGTGTGTGAAATAAGGTGATCCGGAAGGGTCAGCGGTTCCTGCTGCTCCAGTGACAAACCATCATAAAGATGGAAATCAATGTTATGCTTGGAATGTAAAAATGTATATATAGGTTAAGAACGAGAGGGTGGACAACTGAAAAGGAATATGATAGAAGAGTAGGAGAAGGGATTTTGATTAGTGAGCGAGTGAGCTATTACTGTTTTCAGCCTATATCATGGCGAGAACAAGTCACATTTCAATGAGATGATGATAACGTCCTCTTTGTACTTAGCCAGACAGAGTCGTAGGAGTGGGGGGAGGGGGGTCTTAAGTTTTAGGAGTGGACCGAATAGTAAGGACAAGTTTTGGGAAATGACTAAAAATTGTGGAGGGCGTTTTCAAGCTGTCAAAAAAAAAGAAGATTTATTTAATTAGTTTCAAACTATACCCTAATAAAGCAGTTTTTACTCCTATGTTAATACCGAGTGCCTAGAGGTTAAGCAGTCAATACAAACTTTATAGTCTTATGTTTAACACGATCCGGACTTGAACTCATGATTTACTGCACTCGAGAGCATGTTAACCATTACACCATCGATGTGGTTGTGTATGGATATGGGAGAAACTTGCATGTATATAGACTGTGGAAATCAAAAAAAGACAATTATATGCAGTCAGTGGACAAAAGTAATCTAAAAATTTCCATTTTTTCTATATATTTCATATAACGCTACAATTATTCTAAATATCATATTGAAGTTAATTCTTGTAAAATTTTGATAATTTTTCTATTAAGTTACAATGAAGGAATTTAGTACGTACAACATGTACATTTGTAGTTTATATTAGTAATTTTCAAATGCTTTTCAGAGGCCTGTTTTTCAAATACTCAGGATTTAAACACACACTTGATATATTTGTATACAAAATATGTGCTATCAATGTATTGTGCTTAGAACGAAATTATCTCAGTTTCGTGTTTAATTTGTGTATCCCCAATTTCTAGTTAAACATAAATAGACCAAAACTACATTTAATTATTATTTTTTTTTAACAAAATCGGACATGAATTGATAATTTCGTATAGTTTAATATCAAATATATAGGGAAAATAGACGTTTCGGAATGCTTTTTTTTCTGAGGAAGACAGCATACATTCTTTTGTTGGTCTAACCACAGGGCCAATCCGGCATAGAATCAGGAAAAAATACAAGTCACTTACTCATTTACAAATATAATAATGCACTCATACACCAAACACACCCAGTGATTAGGGCTGATTTGATACAATACAATACAATACAATACAATATTTTTATTCCAATTAGGGTCCCTCAAGGGGCAATAACAAATATACATTCATAATTATATCAACAGTTACAACAATACAGAATGGAGATATATGTTTTTAAACAAGACAATTCTAACTATTTAAATGATATATGTTACAAAAAATATATAAATAAATAAATAAATAGGCCGTGTGCGGCAGCACGACCTGAGGAGAGGCAATGAGTAATGTATAGTTGCAGTGTATCATATGGTTGAAGAATGGACTACATGTATGCGATTACTTAGCTGGAGGAGACATCAGGGGACGATGCTTAAGAATTGTGTTTTGATTCTCCCCGTGTCTGATCCAGCAAAGCAAGCGGTTCAAGTAGTAAAACATCATGTGTTTGATGAAAGGACTGTGATTACTTAGCTGGAGGAGACACCAGGGGACGGTGCTTAAAAATCGCATTTCGATTCTCCCCGTGTCTGATCCAGGAAAGCAAGCAGTTCAAGTAATAAACTAAAATGGGAATAAATAGATGTATCGTTTATCTGCAACAGACACCAAGGGACAGTGCTTCAGGAAATGTATTGCATCTACTAAGATTAGCAATGAGCATTCCTCCTCGTTTCTAGTGCAGACAAACAATAATATATTTTAGACATTAATATGTAGATTTTGTTAATAAAATTGAAGCAGTGTTATTCAGTTATTTAAATTATCTGCAGTATTTATAAATAAAGTGACACAACTCTTTCAAAACTGATACATCTTCACAGGTCATTAACCAGTAAAATTTTTCTCGAGGATTTAATTGTAGAAAATTGTTACACGATTGAGATATTGTTTTGAACAGCTGTTGTCGCTTCTCTCTAAATTTGCTGCAGCAAAGTAGAAAATGAATTTCATCTTCTACCTCTCCCGAGTCGCACTGCTCACACAACCTTTGGTGTGGAGGGATACCCTGGTATCTACCAGTCTCAATATGTAGACGATGTGCTGAGATTCTATGCTCAAAATTACCGATAACAGATACAAATAAACACACACAAGTAATAAAAAAGTATATTTTTGAGTACTTTAACAAAGAGAGATAATTCAGATCTATACTGTATAAAATGTATATTCATAGTTGGGGATTGTAGCTGGGGAATTTGTATCTTATTAATAAATTGTGTGTGTCTGTATTTTTGCTTACCGAGTTTCACGAAGGACCTAATACTGATTGAATTTTGATTTGCTTTTGAAAAAAGTACAACTTAACAATCCTTTAAATAGCGTAAATTTTGAATACACCCGATATTGGTTTTCTAATATACATTGTATAGAGCTGGTTTCCGTGTAATCCAGTCTTTATATTGCGCAATAACAGATAAACGTGGTATTGCATCACGAATTTATTACAATATCAAGTAACAAATAATTACATTAAATTAGAAATCAACATATGTATTTATTTCAATATCATTGTTATAAGCGTTCCGTTGTGGCAACTAGAATACTTGTTATGTCTCTATAAGTGAAAAAAGGAGTAAAATACGACACTACTATTTATATGCTGATCTTCACGTGCACATTTTGATATAGAAATGATTCGAGAATATTCCAAAATATATTATATACTAAGTAAGTTCATTACGTCATTTATTAATATACATGTACCACGTCTGCTCACTTAAAAATAGACCGCAATACTAAAAATTTTCCAATTAAGTCACTCACATTTAGAATGAATCAGTTTGGAATGATCCCAAAATAATTGCATTGATAAAGCACTGAAGTTTCATAAAGTCCTCAAAATAAACCTAACACGAAAATGGGAAGGTCCTCGGAAGATCAAAAGGTAAGATATTAAATATTTCAAATGTTTTTGGGACAGGTGTTGTAAAATGGTATGTATTGTCTTTATGGAGGTTTGAAGACTTGCCCCATGAAAGGGAGTGTCCAAATATTTAGATAATTGTAATCATATATACTCGAAAGATTCATGAAAATTATGAAATACGTTTTAAAAGGTAATAACTTGCCTCTTCTTCAAATCAAATATAGATGGTTAATTCATACTTTACCTACATTTTTATATGTATTTTAGTAAAATATACTCCTTATTCGACGAATATTCAAGACATTCGCCAACACACAACGAAATTTAAGAGTTAATGAAAAATACCCTCCACATTTTTTTTTTTTTGGGACAAAATACAAAATAGCTTTTCCATGCTTGCCAAAATGAAATATTGTTTTATTTTCACACAAAAGAATATTTTCAAATGGTACAGAAAATCAATCATTTAGGATTTAATGAAATGTCTGATTGAAATTCTATTTGATCCCTTAGTTCCTTTTTATCATTAGGAAAATTAAACCCAAGGATCACAAGAAAGGACCCATTGTATTTAAGGTCTACCGAATGGTCTATAGTATTCAATATTTGTGGGGAAATTTTAGAATTACACTATATATGTATGAACTAAAGGTTTCAATAACTTTCAGACATTCAGTTGTCACAAGGGGAATATCCAATTTAACCTATGAATAGCGTTCTTAAAAGGGGGAAACGACGAAACTAAATATTATTGATGGTCTATCGTATTCTCTAAATACCATTCATTTCCTTATATTAAACTGATTGTATTTACAGACACGTGGGTGTGATGAATACAGATGCGATTCTTTAATAAAACAACAACAAAAATTAAGTGAGTTACCAGATCCGGAAACCCATGGCATATTTGTGATCAAGGAAGACGGAATAATTATATATGTCGGTCAGTCAGGAGATTGCATGCGAGAAAGGATGCTAAGTCATCTTTCAGGATATGATGCACAAAATGTCGGGAAATATATGAAAACAATGAGTAAAGAATATAGACAAGAACATATAACTGTTGGCTGGGTACAGATTGAAAATCCAAAGTTCGAAGATCATCACTATTTATCATGTTTAGCTGAACGACAGAAGATATGGCCTAGATGTAATCTTAAAAGAGGAAGACCACCTACAAGACTTCAATTTGAAACTCATGAACATTTGAAATGATCTGTTCAACAATTAAGCAGAACAGAATAACACAAATAGCAACATAAGCAACATGTACTCTGAAACTACATCTTCACGAGAATCTATACCATTAAAGGATGTATAAAAACATTAATTAACAAGAGGAGTATTATTTTCCATACAAGACAAAGAATCAAGTATAAAAATATGTCACGGCTTCAGATGGTGTGAAAGACTAAAGAAATCCACTAAATACAATTTTAATACATGTATTACAAATTGAATTATAATGTATAATACACAATGTTTCAGTTTGTTAGTGCCCACGAACGGGAATTTATAGGATGATCACATTCAGGCCCACTCAAATAGTTCGCACTTTACACACAATGAACAACCACACAAAATTATAAAATATTTCGTTGATAGCTTCATACATATGTTTGTTGTATTGATCGCCAAGGCTGGTTGCTTATAAACGAACAAACGAATAAAATATCTATTATATTACTTTGAATCTATTCGCACAGACATTTTCAATGTAGGAGTGAGTGATTGTTTGTTGTTTAACGCCAACTGAACAATTTTTCAGCTATATCACAGCGAGAACAAGTTACATTTCGATGAGGTGATGATCGATGTTGTCCGCTTTGTTAACTAGACCAATATGCTTAGTTGGATTTTTGGAGTGCGAGTTCACCGACAGAAAAGGGAAGACATGTCGCTCCACCCGAATCTGCGCCAACCAGCTTAATGATGGATGTTTATTGGAAAAAACATCAAATACCAATATTACTATCTTTGGTTTAATCCAAATATCACTCGAACCCATGATGTACCCACACTATTTTTAAATTTAGAGATTGATACGGAAGCGTGTGAACATGAATGACAATCCGTCGTGTGTAACGCGGATAAAACTTCTATTTTCGTTCTTATGTAACAACCACCCTACCGATGAGATTCAGTGACATTACTGTATTTGTGTGGCGGAGGGTAGAGTTATGGTAAAATATTGATTGTTGAACGTCAAGTGACCAGTACAGTATCAGCAATATTCATGACGAATACAGGTTGATAAGCAATAGATCATGCAATTTGGAATTTATTAGTTCACACTCGGATGGGCTTAAATTAATACCAGATGCAACTTTGGTCCCTCTACCACGGAGGCCATCATGGTCGTGATCGTATGGCACCGTAAACGGCTTCTTTCACCAATAAAACTGACCGCCACGATATAACTGAGATATTGTTTAAAGTGGTATTGAACACCATAACCCTAACCCTAACCCCTCTGCGGTGACCACTGTTTAATAATATCGTTCCTATGGATGATATATCACCACCAATCCAATGATCTAAAAAATGAATTAAGATGCATTACTTTGCTATGACTTTAGTTAAACATTTGCCAATGTGTCTGTAGGACATGGAACCTGGCCAAAAATGATAAGTGACAGATAATTAATTAAAAACATCATCTGCCAATCTAAGTTTATTAA
The DNA here is from genome assembly GCA_963680875.1 of Bathymodiolus brooksi. NCBI lineage: Eukaryota > Metazoa > Mollusca > Bivalvia > Mytilida > Modiolidae > Bathymodiolus > Bathymodiolus brooksi. The sequence goes on along the minus strand of OY804575.1, from coordinate 98,724,999 downwards.
TTGCGTTGTGAAGCCAATGAGCTTATCATCTGATGAACATGAGTCAACACCATTATTTGCAGATTGTGGCATCTCTTAAACATAATATGTTTATAAAGTAGCCTTGCTTTGAGATTGTTTTTTTTTCAATTGAAGATACTTTCCTATTGGTACATATATATATAATTTCTTACCGGGAAGTTTTTGTACCAGTAATCTATACCCGATCAAGGAAGCTTAAATATGATTGGTGGTTAATATTCAGGATAACGGAACCAACAACACGATGAAGAGAATATTAAAAACACCGTACACAATATTGACATACCATGTACATACATCAGTAATAGGATTTCAAAGGCTGTTTCACTAAGTTTAAGATAACAAAATTGTGATAAAGCCCCCTCCGCCGTAACTGTCAATTTTTTAGGGAATTACTATAAATGTGAAATTTGCAAGTGTTTTTGATTATGCATCAATTCCGTAACTATCCAGTCGAGTCGGAACCATCGGAAGAAAGCTTAATCAATAATACGGTTACTCGGGTACAGAATAACGAACATTGTATTTTAACTATGTTCCCTCACATGCAGGTTGGTTCAAATTGACTAAGTGGGTTCAGAGAAGATGGTCGCTTTGCTTAAATATTCCATATTGCCGTAATTTTCAAAAGTCGACGCGATTATAATTAAAAATACCAGAATACTATACACATTAAAGTTAACAAATAAAAAAACAAAAACAAAAACAAAAACAATAAATTTAAAAGTGCTAATAACTGTGCACTCGCAGCAATACTACTAATGAAAATTCCAGTTGATATTGTCAAGTTGCCATAGATCTTTGACATCTATTATAAATGAGTTTGAGCTAATAAAATATTTGTGTTGTTATGTATTATTGTATTCATCTTGTTAACCGTCTAGATGTGCTTAAGATAATTAACAAAGTTCTATATTCTAGTTCCTATGATATATGCATAGGAATGGTTTTTGAGTTAATGACATCGTAAAGTTTAGAGTGAGTGAGTGATTGCTGTTTAACGCCAAGTCAGCAATTTTTCAGCTATATCATGGCGAGAATAAGTTAATTTTCAATGAGATGATGATGATGTCCGCTTTGTACTAGACCAACACGCTCAGTTTGCTTTTTATGGTGCTTAATTCACTGAATCAACAGTCAATGGATAGACATGCCCACTCGAACCAACCAGCCTTCGATCTTTCTCCTTAATGCTGCGTGCTTAGCAGAGAAGCAACTCAGTAATACCAATCGGTTTGACTCGATCGGGTCTCGAACCCACGATCTACCGCACTCGAGACGAGCACGCGAACCATTACACCAACGATGACATGTGGTTGTAAACTTTAAACGTCATAACTAAATACAAATGTAAATAGGAAGCATTTTCGCTAAAACAGAAACAAACGTATAAAAGTCACAACCGAGTAAATTGACGTGACTTTTAAGTCATGTTGTCTTGTTCAGTTCCAAATTGTCTTTTTTAATGTACGAAATGAACGAATTCGAGGCTTACCATTTTTTCATGATAAGTGAAGATTAACGGAGTATGATCAGCAATGAGTTACCGACGATGTCATTTTACTCAGTTATTTTTGAATGCACACCAGGATTCTATATATATTTTTCAACGGTTTGATTTTTAAGTTTTTCATTGAGCTTTTTGATATAACTGAAATATTGCTAAAGTAAGCGTTAAACACAAATCAATCAATCAATCAATCAATCAATCAATCAATCAATCAATCAATCAATCAATCAATCAATCAATCAATCAATCAATCAATCAATCAATCAATCAATCAATCAATCAATCAATCAATCAATCAATCAATCAATCAATCAATCAATCTTTAAGCTTTTGGTTTAACTCTGAATAAAGTAAATTTTCCAAATGAATGTCTAATAGCTTCAACATAATGAAAAGATTACAATACCGTGTGGGTTTTTTTCTTGGACATGAAATGATTTAGTGTAAAAGAGCATTAATTAGGCAATAATTAAATGTCTCTGATTCTTATCATCCGGTTTAGTAATTAGATTCGCTGAAATAATCCGGAGACTCCTGATAATTTATTTTCAAGTATAACTTACTAATTTAGCAGTTTTAAATATGCATTTTTAAAAACCATTATATTTTGCCCAAAAAAAAATGAAGATACGAAATGGGCATTTTACTGGCATATATCGAAGATGGACAGATGATACAATGGTGAAAAGAAAAATGACAGGAAGACAAACAATGGTCCACTAAGCACGATATAGAAATTTAGCAACAAGAACTCACAAAAAGTAGGGGTGTGTGTGAAATCAGGTGATCCGGAAGGGTCAGCGGTTCCTGCTGCTCCAGTGACAAACCATCATAAAGATGGAAATCAATGTTATGCTTGGAATGTAAAAATGTATATATAGGTTAAGAACGAGAGGGTGGACAACTGAAAAGGAATATGATAGAAGAGTAGGAGAAGGGATTTTGATTAGTGAGCGAGTGAGCTATTACTGTTTTCAGCCTATATCATGGCGAGAACAAGTCACATTTCAATGAGATGATGATAACGTCCTCTTTGTACTTAGCCAGACAGAGTCGTAGGAGTGGGGGGAGGGGGGTCTTAAGTTTTAGGAGTGGACCGAATAGTAAGGACAAGTTTTGGGAAATGACTAAAAATTGTGGAGGGCGTTTTCAAGCTGTCAAAAAAAAAGAAGATTTATTTAATTAGTTTCAAACTATACCCTAATAAAGCAGTTTTTACTCCTATGTTAATACCGAGTGCCTAGAGGTTAAGCAGTCAATACAAACTTTATAGTCTTATGTTTAACACGATCCGGACTTGAACTCATGATTTACTGCACTCGAGAGCATGTTAACCATTACACCATCGATGTGGTTGTGTATGGATATGGGAGAAACTTGCATGTATATAGACTGTGGAAATCAAAAAAAGACAATTATATGCAGTCAGTGGACAAAAGTAATCTAAAAATTTCCATTTTTTCTATATATTTCATATAACGCTACAATTATTCTAAATATCATATTGAAGTTAATTCTTGTAAAATTTTGATAATTTTTCTATTAAGTTACAATGAAGGAATTTAGTACGTACAACATGTACATTTGTAGTTTATATTAGTAATTTTCAAATGCTTTTCAGAGGCCTGTTTTTCAAATACTCAGGATTTAAACACACACTTGATATATTTGTATACAAAAGATGTGCTATCAATGTATTGTGCTTAGAACGAAATTATCTCAGTTTCGTGTTTAATTTGTGTATCCCCAATTTCTAGTTAAACATAAATAGACCAAAACTACATTTAATTATTATTTTTTTTTAACAAAATCGGACATGAATTGATAGTTTCGTATAGTTTAATATCAAATATATAGGGAAAATAGACGTTTCGGAATGCTTTTTTTTCTGAGGAAGACAGCATACATTCTTTTGTTGGTCTAACCACAGGGCCAATCCGGCATAGAATCAGGAAAAAATACAAGTCACTTACTCATTTACAAATATAATAATGCACTCATACACCAAACACACCCAGTGATTAGGGCTGATTTGATACAATACAATACAATACAATACAATATTTTTATTCCAATTAGGGTCCCTCAAGGGGCAATAACAAATATACATTCATAATTATATCAACAGTTACAACAATACAGAATGGAGATATATGTTTTTAAACAAGACAATTCTAACTATTTAAATGATATATGTTACAAAAAATATATAAATAAATAAATAAATAGGCCGTGTGCGGCAGCACGACCTGAGGAGAGGCAATGAGTAATGTATAGTTGCAGTGTATCATATGGTTGAAGAATGGACTACATGTATGCGATTACTTAGCTGGAGGAGACATCAGGGGACGATGCTTAAGAATTGTGTTTTGATTCTCCCCGTGTCTGATCCAGCAAAGCAAGCGGTTCAAGTAGTAAAACATCATGTGTTTGATGAAAGGACTGTGATTACTTAGCTGGAGGAGACACCAGGGGACGGTGCTTAAAAATCGCATTTCGATTCTCCCCGTGTCTGATCCAGGAAAGCAAGCAGTTCAAGTAATAAACTAAAATGGGAATAAATAGATGTATCGTTTATCTGCAACAGACACCAAGGGACAGTGCTTCAGGAAATGTATTGCATCTACTAAGATTAGCAATGAGCATTCCTCCTCGTTTCTAGTGCAGACAAACAATAATATATTTTAGACATTAATATGTAGATTTTGTTAATAAAATTGAAGCAGTGTTATTCAGTTATTTAAATTATCTGCAGTATTTATAAATAAAGTGACACAACTCTTTCAAAACTGATACATCTTCACAGGTCATTAACCAGTAAAATTTTTCTCGAGGATTTAATTGTAGAAAATTGTTACACGATTGAGATATTGTTTTGAACAGCTGTTGTCGCTTCTCTCTAAATTTGCTGCAGCAAAGTAGAAAATGAATTTCATCTTCTACCTCTCCCGAGTCGCACTGCTCACACAACCTTTGGTGTGGAGGGATACCCTGGTATCTACCAGTCTCAATATGTAGACGATGTGCTGAGATTCTATGCTCAAAATTACCGATAACAGATACAAATAAACACACACAAGTAATAAAAAAGTATATTTTTGAGTACTTTAACAAAGAGAGATAATTCAGATCTATACTGTATAAAATGTATATTCATAGTTGGGGATTGTAGCTGGGGAATTTGTATCTTATTAATAAATTGTGTGTGTCTGTATTTTTGCTTACCGAGTTTCACGAAGGACCTAATACTGATTGAATTTTGATTTGCTTTTGAAAAAAGTACAACTTAACAATCCTTTAAATAGCGTAAATTTTGAATACACCCGATATTGGTTTTCTAATATACATTGTATAGAGCTGGTTTCCGTGTAATCCAGTCTTTATATTGCGCAATAACAGATAAACGTGGTATTGCATCACGAATTTATTACAATATCAAGTAACAAATAATTACATTAAATTAGAAATCAACATATGTATTTATTTCAATATCATTGTTATAAGCGTTCCGTTGTGGCAACTAGAATACTTGTTATGTCTCTATAAGTGAAAAAAGGAGTAAAATACGACACTACTATTTATATGCTGATCTTCACGTGCACATTTTGATATAGAAATGATTCGAGAATATTCCAAAATATATTATATACTAAGTAAGTTCATTACGTCATTTATTAATATACATGTACCACGTCTGCTCACTTAAAAATAGACCGCAATACTAAAAATTTTCCAATTAAGTCACTCACATTTAGAATGAATCAGTTTGGAATGATCCCAAAATAATTGCATTGATAAAGCACTGAAGTTTCATAAAGTCCTCAAAATAAACCTAACACGAAAATGGGAAGGTCCTCGGAAGATCAAAAGGTAAGATATTAAATATTTCAAATGTTTTTGGGACAGGTGTTGTAAAATGGTATGTATTGTCTTTATGGAGGTTTGAAGACTTGCCCCATGAAAGGGAGTGTCCAAATATTTAGATAATTGTAATCATATATACTCGAAAGATTCATGAAAATTATGAAATACGTTTTAAAAGGTAATAACTTGCCTCTTCTTCAAATCAAATATAGATGGTTAATTCATACTTTACCTACATTTTTATATGTATTTTAGTAAAATATACTCCTTATTCGACGAATATTCAAGACATTCGCCAACACACAACGAAATTTAAGAGTTAATGAAAAATACCCTCCACATTTTTTTTTTTTTGGGACAAAATACAAAATAGCTTTTCCATGCTTGCCAAAATGAAATATTGTTTTATTTTCACACAAAAGAATATTTTCAAATGGTACAGAAAATCAATCATTTAGGATTTAATGAAATGTCTGATTGAAATTCTATTTGATCCCTTAGTTCCTTTTTATCATTAGGAAAATTAAACCCAAGGATCACAAGAAAGGACCCATTGTATTTAAGGTCTACCGAATGGTCTATAGTATTCAATATTTGTGGGGAAATTTTAGAATTACACTATATATGTATGAACTAAAGGTTTCAATAACTTCCAGACATTCAGTTGTCACAAGGGGAATATCCAATTTAACCTATGAATAGCGTTCTTAAAAGGGGGAAACGACGAAACTAAATATTATTGATGGTCTATCGTATTCTCTAAATACCATTCATTTCCTTATATTAAACTGATTGTATTTACAGACACGTGGGTGTGATGAATACAGATGCGATTCTTTAATAAAACAACAACAAAAATTAAGTGAGTTACCAGATCCGGAAACCCATGGCATATTTGTGATCAAGGAAGACGGAATAATTATATATGTCGGTCAGTCAGGAGATTGCATGCGAGAAAGGATGCTAAGTCATCTTTCAGGATATGATGCACAAAATGTCGGGAAATATATGAAAACAATGAGTAAAGAATATAGACAAGAACATAAAACTGTTGGCTGGGTACAGATTGAAAATCCAAAGTTCGAAGATCATCACTATTTATCATGTTTAGCTGAACGACAGAAGATATGGCCTAGATGTAATCTTAAAAGAGGAAGACCACCTACAAGACTTCAATTTGAAACTCATGAACATTTGAAATGATCTGTTCAACAATTAAGCAGAACAGAATAACACAAATAGCAACATAAGCAACATGTACTCTGAAACTACATCTTCACGAGAATCTATACCATTAAAGGATGTATAAAAACATTAATTAACAAGAGGAGTATTATTTTCCATACAAGACAAAGAATCAAGTATAAAAATATGTCACGGCTTCAGATGGTGTGAAAGACTAAAGAAATCCACTAAATACAATTTTAATACATGTATTACAAATTGAATTATAATGTATAATACACAATGTTTCAGTTTGTTAGTGCCCACGAACGGGAATTTATAGGATGATCACATTCAGGCCCACTCAAATAGTTCGCACTTTACACACAATGAACAACCACACAAAATTATAAAATATTTCGTTGATAGCTTCATACATATGTTTGTTGTATTGATCGCCAAGGCTGGTTGCTTATAAACGAACAAACGAATAAAATATCTATTATATTACTTTGAATCTATTCGCACAGACATTTTCAATGTAGGAGTGAGTGATTGTTTGTTGTTTAACGCCAACTGAACAATTTTTCAGCTATATCACAGCGAGAACAAGTTACATTTCGATGAGGTGATGATCGATGTTGTCCGCTTTGTTAACTAGACCAATATGCTTAGTTGGATTTTTGGAGTGCGAGTTCACCGACAGAAAAGGGAAGACATGTCGCTCCACCCGAATCTGCGCCAACCAGCTTAATGATGGATGTTTATTGGAAAAAACATCAAATACCAATATTACTATCTTTGGTTTAATCCAAATATCACTCGAACCCATGATGTACCCACACTCTTTTTAAATTTAGAGATTGATACGGAAGCGTGTGAACATGAATGACAATCCGTCGTGTGTAACGCGGATAAAACTTCTATTTTCGTTCTTATGTAACAACCACCCTACCGATGAGATTCAGTGACATTACTGTATTTGTGTGGCGGAGGGTAGAGTTATGGTAAAATATTGATTGTTGAACGTCAAGTGACCAGTACAGTATCAGCAATATTCATGACGAATACAGGTTGATAAGCAATAGATCATGCAATTTGGAATTTATTAGTTCACACTCGGATGGGCTTAAATTAATACCAGATGCAACTTTGGTCCCTCTACCACGGAGGCCATCATGGTCGTGATCGTATGGCACCGTAAACGGCTTCTTTCACCAATAAAACTGACCGCCACGATATAACTGAGATATTGTTTAAAGTGGTATTGAACACCATAACCCTAACCCTAACCCCTCTGCGGTGACCACTGTTTAATAATATCGTTCCTATGGATGATATATCACCACCAATCCAATGATCTAAAAAATGAATTAAGATGCATTACTTTGCTATGACTTTAGTTAAACATTTGCCAATGTGTCTGTAGGACATGGAACCTGGCCAAAAATGATAAGTGACAGATAATTAATTAAAAACATCATCTGCCAATCTAAGTTTATTAATTGCGTTGTGAAGCCAATGAGCTTATCATCTGATGAACATGAGTCAACACCATTATTTGCAGATTGTGGCATCTCTTAAACATAATATGTTTATAAAGTAGCCTTGCTTTGAGATTGTTTTTTTTTCAATTGAAGATACTTTCCTATTGGTACATATATATATAATTTCTTACCGGGAAGTTTTTGTACCAGTAATCTATACCCGATCAAGGAAGCTTAAATATGATTGGTGGTTAATATTCAGGATAACGGAACCAACAACACGATGAAGAGAATATTAAAAACACCGTACACAATATTGACATACCATGTACATACATCAGTAATAGGATTTCAAAGGCTGTTTCACTAAGCTTAAGATAACAAAATTGTGATAAAGCCCCCTCCGCCGTAACTGTCAATTTTTTAGGGAATTACTATAAATGTGAAATTTGCAAGTGTTTTTGATTATGCATCAATTCCGTAACTATCCAGTCGAGTCGGAACCATCGGAAGAAAGCTTAATCAATAATACGGTTACTCGGGTACAGAATAACGAACATTGTATTTTAACTATGTTCCCTCACATGCAGGTTGGTTCAAATTGACTAAGTGGGTTCAGAGAAGATGGTCGCTTTGCTTAAATATTCCATATTGCCGTAATTTTCAAAAGTCGACGCGATTATAATTAAAAATACCAGAATACTATACACATTAAAGTTAACAAATAAAAAAACAAAAACAAAAACAAAAACAATAAATTTAAAAGTGCTAATAACTGTGCACTCGCAGCAATACTACTAATGAAAATTCCAGTTGATATTGTCAAGTTGCCATAGATCTTTGACATCTATTATAAATGAGTTTGAACTAATAAAATATTTGTGTTGTTATGTATTATTGTATTCATCTTGTTAACCGTCTAGATGTGCTTAAGATAATTAACAAAGTTCTATATTCTAGTTCCTATGATATATGCATAGGAATGGTTTTTGAGTTAATGACATCGTAAAGTTTAGAGTGAGTGAGTGATTGCTGTTTAACGCCAAGTCAGCAATTTTTCAGCTATATCATGGCGAGAACAAGTTAATTTTCAATGAGATGATGATGATGTCCGCTTTGTACTAGACCAACACGCTCAGTTTGCTTTTTATGGTGCTTAATTCACTGAATCAACAGTCAATGGATAGACATGCCCACTCGAACCAACCAGCCTTCGATCTTTCTCCTTAATGCTGCGTGCTTAGCAGAGAAGCAACTCAGTAATACCAATCGGTTTGACTCGATCGGGTCTCGAACCCACGATCTACCGCACTCGAGACGAGCACGCGAACCATTACACCAACGATGACATGTGGTTGTAAACTTTAAACGTCATAACTAAATACAAATGTAAATAGGAAGCATTTTCGCTAAAACAGAAACAAACGTATAAAAGTCACAACCGAGTAAATTGACGTGACTTTTAAGTCATGTTGTCTTGTTCAGTTCCAAATTGTCTTTTTTAATGTACGAAATGAACGAATTCGAGGCTTACCATTTTTTCATGATAAGTGAAGATTAACGGAGTATGATCAGCAATGAGTTACCGACGATGTCATTTTACTCAGTTATTTTTGAATGCACACCAGGATTCTATATATATTTTTCAACGGTTTGATTTTTAAGTTTTTCATTGAGCTTTTTGATATAACTGAAATATTGCTAAAGTAAGCGTTAAACACAAATCAATCAATCAATCAATCAATCAATCAATCAATCAATCAATCAATCAATCAATCAATCAATCAATCAATCAATCAATCAATCAATCAATCAATCAATCAATCAATCAATCAATCAATCTTTAAGCTTTTGGTTTACCTCTGAGTAAAGTAAATTTTCCAAATGAATGTCTAATAGCTTCAACATAATGAAAAGATTACAATACCGTGTGGTTTTTTTTCTTGGACATGAAATGATTTAGTGTAAAAGAGCATTAATTAGGCAATAATTAAATGTCTCTGATTCTTATCATCCGGTTTAGTAATTAGATTCGCTGAAATAATCTGGAGACTCCTGATATTTTATTTTCAAGTATAACTTACTAATTTAGCAGTTTTAAATATGCATTTTTAAAAACCATTATATTTTGCCCAAAAAAAAATGAAGATACGAAATGGGCATTTTACAGGCATATATCGAAGATGGACAGATGACACAATGGTGAAAAGAAAAATGACAGGAAGACAAACAATGGTCCACAAACACGATATAGAAATTTAGCAACAAGAACTCACAAAAGTAGGGGGGTGTGTGAAATCAGGTGATCCGGAAGGGTCAGCGGTTCCTGCTGCTCCAGTGACAAACTATCATAAAGATGGAAATCAATGTTATGCTTGGAATGTAAAAATGTATATATAGGTTAAGAACGAGAGGGTGGACAACTGAAAAGGAATATGATAGAAGAGTAGGAGAAGGGATTTTGATTAGTGAGCGAGTGAGCTATTACTGTTTTCAGCCTATATCATGGCGAGAACAAGTCACATTTCAATGAGATGATGATAACGTCCTCTTTGTACTTAGCCAGACAGAGTCGTAGGAGTGGGGGGAGGGGGGTCTTAAGTTTTAGGAGTGGACCGAATAGTAAGGACAAGTTTTGGGAAATGACCAAAAATTGTGGAGGGCGTTTTCAAACTGTCAAAAAAAAAAAGATTTATTTAATTAGTTTCAAACTATACCCTAATAAAGCAGTTTTTACTCCTATGTTAATACCGAGTGCCTAGAGGTTAAGCAGTCAATACAAACTTTAAGTCTTATGTTTAACACGATCCGGACTTGAACTCATGATTTACTGCACTCGAGAGCATGTTAACCATTACACCATCGATGTGGTTGTGTATGGATATGGGAGAAACTTGCATGTATATAGACTGTGGAAAAAAAAAAAGACAATTATATGCAGTCAGTGGACAAAGGTAATCTAAAAATTTCCATTTTTTCTATATATTTCATATAACGCTACAATTATTCTAAATATCATATTGAAGTTAATTCTTGTAAAATTTTGATAATTTTTCTATTAAGTTACAATGAAGGAATTTAGTACGTACAACATGTACATTTGTAGTTTATATTAGTAATTTTCAAATGCTTTTCAGAGGCCTGTTTTTCAAATACTCAGGATTTAAACACACACTTGATATATCTGTATACAAAAGATGTGCTATCAATGTATTGTGCTTAGAACGAAATTATCTCAGTTTCGTGTTTAATTTGTGTATCCCCAATTTCTAGTTAAACATAAATAGACCAAAACTACATTTAATTATTATTTTTTTTTAACAAAATCGGACATGAATTGATAGTTTCGTATAGTTTAATATCAAATATATAGGGAAAATAGACGTTTCGGAATGCTTTTTTTTCTGAGGAAGACAGCATACATTCTTTTGTTGGTCTAACCACAGGGCCAATCCGGCATAGAATCAGGAAAAAATACAAGTCACTTACTCATTTACAAATATAATAATGCACTCATACACCAAACACACCCAGTGATTAGGGCTGATTTGATACAATACAATACAATACAATACAATACAATACAATACAATATTTTTATTCCAATTAGGGTCCCTCAAGGGGCAATAACAAATATACATTCATAATTATATCAACAGTTACAACAATACAGAATGGAGATATATGTTTTTAAACAAGACAATTCTAACTATTTAAATGATATATGTTACAAAAAATATATAAATAAATAAACAAATAGGCCGTGTGCGGCAGCACGACCTGAGGAGAGGCAATGAGTAATGTATAGTTGCAGTGTATCATATGGTTGAAGAATGGACTACATGTATGCGATTACTTAGCTGGAGGAGACATCAGGGGACGATGCTTAAGAATTGTGTTTTGATTCTCCCCGTGTCTGATCCAGCAAAGCAAGCGGTTCAAGTAGTAAAACATCATGTGTTTGATGAAAGGACTGTGATTACTTAGCTGGAGGAGACACCAGGGGACGGTGCTTAAAAATCGCATTTCGATTCTCCCCGTGTCTGATCCAGGAAAGCAAGCAGTTCAAGTAATAAACTAAAATGGGAATAAATAGATGTATCGTTTATCTGCAACAGACACCAAGGGACAGTGCTTCAGGAAATGTATTGCATCTACTAAGATTAGCAATGAGCATTCCTCCTCGTTTCTAGTGCAGACAAACAATAATATATTTTAGACATTAATATGTAGATTTTGTTAATAAAATTGAAGCAGTGTTATTCAGTTATTTAAATTATCTGCAGTATTTATAAATAAAGTGACACAACTCTTTCAAAACTGATACATCTTCACAGGTCATTAACCAGTAAAATTTTTCTCGAGGATTTAATTGTAGAAAATTGTTACACGATTGAGATATTGTTTTGAACAGCTGTTGTCGCTCCTCTCTAAATTTGCTGCAGCAAAGTAGAAAATGAATTTCATCTTCTACCTCTCCCGAGTCGCACTGCTCACACAACCTTTGGTGTGGAGGGATACCCTGGTATCTACCAGTCTCAATATGTAGACGATGTGCTGAGATTCTATGCTCAAAATTACCGATAACAGATACAAATAAACACACACAAGTAATAAAAAAGTATATTTTTGAGTACTTTAACAAAGAGAGATAATTCAGATCTATACTGTATAAAATGTATATTCATAGTTGGGGATTGTAGCTGGGGAGTTTGTATCTTATTAATAAATTGTGTGTGTCTGTATTTTTGCTTACCGAGTTTCACGAAGGACTTAATACTGATTGAATTTTGATTTGCTTTTGAAAAAAGTACAACTTAACAATCCTTTAAATAGCGTAAATTTTGAATACACCCGATATTGGTTTTCTAATATACATTGTATAGAGCTGGTTTCCGTGTAATCCAGTCTTTATATTGCGCAATAACAGATAAACGTGGTATTGCATCACGAATTTATTACAATATCAAGTAACAAATAATTACATTAAATTAGAAATCAACATATGTATTTATTTCAATATCATTGTTATAAGCGTTCCGTTGTGGCAACTAGAATACTTGTTATGTCTCTATAAGTGAAAAAAGGAGTAAAATACGACACTACTATTTATATGCTGATCTTCACGTGCACATTTTGATATAGAAATGATTCGAGAATATTCCAAAATATATTATATACTAAGTAAGTTCATTACGTCATTTATTAATATACATGTACCACGTCTGCTCACTTAAAAATAGACCGCAATACTAAAATTTTTCCAATTAAGTCACTCACATTTAGAATGAATCAGTTTGGAATGATCCCAAAATAATTGCATTGATAAAGCACTGAAGTTTCATAAAGTCCTCAAAATAAACCTAACACGAAAATGGGAAGGTCCTCGGAAGATCAAAAGGTAAGATATTAAATATTTCAAATGTTTTTGGGACAGGTGTTGTAAAATGGTATGTATTGTCTTTATGGAGGTTTGAAGACTTGCCCCATGAAAGGGAGTGTCCAAATATTTAGATAATTGTAATCATATATACTCGAAAGATTCATGAAAATTATGAAATACGTTTTAAAAGGTAATAACTTGCCTCTTCTTCAAATCAAATATAGATGGTTAATTCATACTTTACCTACATTTTTATATTTATTTTAGTAAAATATACTCCTTATTCGACGAATATTCAAGACATTCGCCAACACACAACGAAATTTAAGAGTTAATGAAAAATACCCTCCACATTTTTTTTTTTTTTGGACAAAATACAAAATAGCTTTTCCATGCTTGCCAAAATGAAATATTGTTTTATTTTCACACAAAAGAATATTTTCAAATGGTACAGAAAATCAATCATTTAGGATTTAATGAAATGTCTGATTGAAATTCTATTTGATCCCTTAGTTCCTTTTTATCATTAGGAAAATTAAACCCAAGGATCACAAGAAAGGACCCATTGTATTTAAGGTCTACCGAATGGTCTATAGTATTCAATATTTGTGGGGAAATTTTAGAATTACACTATATATGTATGAACTAAAGGTTTCAATAACTTTCAGACATTCAGTTGTCACAAGGGGAATATCCAATTTAACCTATGAATAGCGTTCTTAAAAGGGGGAAACGACGAAACTAAATATTATTGATGGTCTATCGTATTCTCTAAATACCATTCATTTCCTTATATTAAACTGATTGTATTTACAGACACGTGGGTGTGATGAATACAGATGCGATTCTTTAATAAAACAACAACAAAAATTAAGTGAGTTACCAGATCCGGAAACCCATGGCATATTTGTGATCAAGGAAGACGGAATAATTATATATGTCGGTCAGTCAGGAGATTGCATGCGAGAAAGGATGCTAAGTCATCTTTCAGGATATGATGCACAAAATGTCGGGAAATATATGAAAACAATGAGTAAAGAATATAGACAAGAACATATAACTGTTGGCTGGGTACAGATTGAAAATCCAAAGTTCGAAGATCATCACTATTTATCATGTTTAGCTGAACGACAGAAGATATGGCCTAGATGTAATCTTAAAAGAGGAAGACCACCTACAAGACTTCAATTTGAAACTCATGAACATTTGAAATGATCTGTTCAACAATTAAGCAGAACAGAATAACACAAATAGCAACATAAGCAACATGTACTCTGAAACTACATCTTCACGAGAATCTATACCATTAAAGGATGTATAAAAACATTAATTAACAAGAGGAGTATTATTTTCCATACAAGACAAAGAATCAAGTATAAAAATATGTCACGGCTTCAGATGGTGTGAAAGACTAAAGAAATCCACTAAATACAATTTTAATACATGTATTACAAATTGAATTATAATGTATAATACACAATGTTTCAGTTTGTTAGTGCCCACGAACGGGAATTTATAGGATGATCACATTCAGGCCCACTCAAATAGTTCGCACTTTACACACAATGAACAACCACACAAAATTATAAAATATTTCGTTGATAGCTTCATACATATGTTTGTTGTATTGATCGCCAAGGCTGGTTGCTTATAAACGAACAAACGAATAAAATATCTATTATATTACTTTGAATCTATTCGCACAGACATTTTCAATGTAGGAGTGAGTGATTGTTTGTTGTTTAACGCCAACTGAACAATTTTTCAGCTATATCACAGCGAGAACAAGTTACATTTCGATGAGGTGATGATCGATGTTGTCCGCTTTGTTAACTAGACCAATATGCTTAGTTGGATTTTTGGAGTGCGAGTTCACCGACAGAAAAGGGAAGACATGTCGCTCCACCCGAATCTGCGCCAACCAGCTTAATGATGGATGTTTATTGGAAAAAACATCAAATACCAATATTACTATCTTTGGTTTAATCCAAATATCACTCGAACCCATGATGTACCCACACTCTTTTTAAATTTAGAGATTGATACGGAAGCGTGTGAACATGAATGACAATCCGTCGTGTGTAACGCGGATAAAACTTCTATTTTCGTTCTTATGTAACAACCACCCTACCGATGAGATTCAGTGACATTACTGTATTTGTGTGGCGGAGGGTAGAGTTATGGTAAAATATTGATTGTTGAACGTCAAGTGACCAGTACAGTATCAGCAATATTCATGACGAATACAGGTTGATAAGCAATAGATCATGCAATTTGGAATTTATTAGTTCACACTCGGATGGGCTTAAATTAATACCAGATGCAACTTTGGTCCCTCTACCACGGAGGCCATCATGGTCGTGATCGTATGGCACCGTAAACGGCTTCTTTCACCAATAAAACTGACCGCCACGATATAACTGAGATATTGTTTAAAGTGGTATTGAACACCATAACCCTAACCCTAACCCCTCTGCGGTGACCACTGTTTAATAATATCGTTCCTATGGATGATATATCACCACCAATCCAATGATCTAAAAAATGAATTAAGATGCATTACTTTGCTATGACTTTAGTTAAACATTTGCCAATGTGTCTGTAGGACATGGAACCTGGCCAAAAATGATAAGTGACAGATAATTAATTAAAAACATCATCTGCCAATCTAAGTTTATTAATTGCGTTGTGAAGCCAATGAGCTTATCATCTGATGAACATGAGTCAACACCATTATTTGCAGATTGTGGCATCTCTTAAACATAATATGTTTATAAAGTAGCCTTGCTTTGAGATTGTTTTTTTTTCAATTGAAGATACTTTCCTATTGGTACATATATATATAATTTCTTACCGGGAAGTTTTTGTACCAGTAATCTATACCCGATCAAGGAAGCTTAAATATGATTGGTGGTTAATATTCAGGATAACGGAACCAACAACACGATGAAGAGAATATTAAAAACACCGTACACAATATTGACATACCATGTACATACATCAGTAATAGGATTTCAAAGGCTGTTTCACTAAGTTTAAGATAACAAAATTGTGATAAAGCCCCCTCCGCCGTAACTGTCAATTTTTTAGGGAATTACTATAAATGTGAAATTTGCAAGTGTTTTTGATTATGCATCAATTCCGTAACTATCCAGTCGAGTCGGAACCATCGGAAGAAAGCTTAATCAATAATACGGTTACTCGGGTACAGAATAACGAACATTGTATTTTAACTATGTTCCCTCACATGCAGGTTGGTTCAAATTGACTAAGTGGGTTCAGAGAAGATGGTCGCTTTGCTTAAATATTCCATATTGCCGTAATTTTCAAAAGTCGACGCGATTATAATTAAAAATACCAGAATACTATACACATTAAAGTTAACAAATAAAAAAACAAAAACAAAAACAATAAATTTAAAAGTGCTAATAACTGCACTCGCAGCAATACTACTAATGAAAATTCCAGTTGATATTGTCAAGTTGCCATAGATCTTTGACATCTATTATAAATGAGTTTGAACTAATAAAATATTTGTGTTGTTATGTATTATTGTATTCATCTTGTTAACCGTCTAGATGTGCTTAAGATAATTAACAAAGTTCTATATTCTAGTTCCTATGATATATGCATAGGAATGGTTTTTGAGTTAATGACATCGTAAAGTTTAGAGTGAGTGAGTGATTGCTGTTTAACGCCAAGTCAGCAATTTTTCAGCTATATCATGGCGAGAACAAGTTAATTTTCAATGAGATGATGATGATGTCCGCTTTGTACTAGACCAACACGCTCAGTTTGCTTTTTATGGTGCTTAATTCACTGAATCAACAGTCAATGGATAGACATGCCCACTCGAACCAACCAGCCTTCGATCTTTCTCCTTAATGCTGCGTGCTTAGCAGATAAGCAACTCAGTAATACCAATCGGTTTGACTCGATCGGGTCTCGAACCCATGATCTACCGCACTCGAGACGAGCACGCGAACCATTACACCAACGATGACATGTGGTTGTAAACTTTAAACGTCATAACTAAATACAAATGTAAATAGGAAGCATTTTCGCTAAAACAGAAACAAACGTATAAAAGTCACAACCGAGTAAATTGACGTGACTTTTAAGTCATGTTGTCTTGTTCAGTTCCAAATTGTCTTTTTTAATGTACGAAATGAACGAATTCGAGGCTTACCATTTTTTCATGATAAGTGAAGATTAACGGAGTATGATCAGCAATGAGTTACCGACGATGTCATTTTACTCAGTTATTTTTGAATGCACACCAGGATTCTATATATATTTTTCAACGGTTTGATTTTTAAGTTTTTCATTGAGCTTTTTGATATAACTGAAATATTGCTAAAGTAAGCGTTAAACACAAATCAATCAAAAATCAATCAATCAATCAATCAATCAATCAATCAATCAATCAATCAATCAATCAATCAATCAATCAATCAATCAATCAATCAATCAATCAATCAATCAATCAATCAATCAATCAATCAATCTTTAAGCTTTTGGTTTACCTCTGAATAAAGTAAATTTTCCAAATGAATGTCTAATAGCTTCAACATAATGAAAAGATTACAATACCGTGTGGGTTTTTTTCTTGGACATGAAATGATTTAGTGTAAAAGAGCATTAATTAGGCAATAATTAAATGTCTCTGATTCTTATCATCCGGTTTAGTAATTAGATTCGCTGAAATAATCCGGAGACTCCTGATAATTTATTTTCAAGTATAACTTACTAATTTAGCAGTTTTAAATATGCATTTTTAAAAACCATTATATTTTGCCCAAAAAAAAATGAAGATACGAAATGGGCATTTTACTGGCATATATCGAAGATGGACAGATGATACAATGGTGAAAAGAAAAATGACAGGAAGACAAACAATGGTCCACTAAGCACGATATAGAAATTTAGCAACAAGAACTCACAAAAAGTAGGGGTGTGTGTGAAATCAGGTGATGCGGAAGGGTCAGCGGTTCCTGCTGCTCCAGTGACAAACCATCATAAAGATGGAAATCAATGTTATGCTTGGAATGTAAAAATGTATATATAGGTTAAGAACGAGAGGGTGGACAACTGAAAAGGAATATGATAGAAGAGTAGGAGAAGGGATTTTGATTAGTGAGCGAGTGAGCTATTACTGTTTTCAGCTATATCATGGCGAGAACAAGTCACATTTCAATGAGATGATGATAACGTCCTCTTTGTACTTAGCCAGACAGAGTCGTAGGAGTGGGGGTAGGGGGGTCTTAAGTTTTAGGAGTGGACCGAATAGTAAGGACAAGTTTTGGGAAATGACCAAAAATTGTGGAGGGCGTTTTCAAACTGTCAAAAAAAAAAAGATTTATTTAATTAGTTTCAAACTATACCCTAATAAAGCAGTTTTTACTCCTATGTTAATACCGAGTGCCTAGAGGTTAAGCAGTCAATACAAACTTTATAGTCTTATGTTTAACACGATCCGGACTTGAACTCATGATTTACTGCACTCGAGAGCATGTTAACCATTACACCATCGATGTGGTTGTGTATGGATATGGGAGAAACTTGCATGTATATAGACTGTGGAAATAAAAAAAAGACAATTATATGCAGTCAGTGGACAAAGGTAATCTAAAAATTTCCATTTTTTCTATATATTTCATATAACGCTACAATTATTCTAAATATCATATTGAAGTTAATTCTTGTAAAATTTTGATAATTTTTCTATTAAGTTACAATGAAGGAATTTAGTACGTACAACATGTACATTTGTAGTTTATATTAGTAATTTTCAAATGCTTTTCAGAGGCCTGTTTTTCAAATACTCAGGATTTAAACACACACTTGATATATCTGTATACAAAAGATGTGCTATCAATGTATTGTGCTTAGAACGAAATTATCTCAGTTTCGTGTTTAATTTGTGTATCCCCAATTTCTAGTTAAACATAAATAGACCAAAACTACATTTAAGTCTATTTTTGTTGATAGTTTAATTTTTTTTTTTTTTAACAAAATCGGACATGAATTGATAGTTTCGTATAGTTTAATATCAAATATATAGGGAAAATAGACGTTTCGGAATGCTTTTTTTTCTGAGGAAGACAGCATACATTCTTTTGTTGGTCTAACCACAGGGCCAATCAGGCATAGAATCAGGAAAAAATACAAGTCACTTACTCATTTACAAATATAATAATGCACTCATACACCAAACACACCCAGTGATTAAGGCTGATTTGATACAAATAAACACACACAAGTAATAAACTAGAGGATCCCAGGAGCCTGTATAGCTCACCTGGGTATAATAACAACATCAGTCAATAAAACTTGATAACTTCGGTAAAAAAAATTAACAAATGTAGCCTTCGTCATTGCAGACCCCTTCTACAACAAAATGTGGGCAGGGGTTCCCCCTTTAATGTAAGTTATCAAAATTGCTGTAAAAAAAAACATATATGTCAATGATTCTCAAAATTTAGCTTTTCCTACTTCATATTTTGTAATAGAGTTGCTTCCCTTTGATCATTTGAGTAACCAAAAGCAGTGAGTCAATAAAAAAATGCATTTCAAGAGGAATAACTCTTCACAGTTGTCTCACATTTTCAACTGTGGGAATTTTTTGTAGATCTTGACATACTGAACATTTTTGCAGTTTAAACTTTCCCTCTATCTCTAATAGTTTTTGAGATATAAGATGATAGTATTAAAATTGAGAACATTTTGATGAAAAAAGGGCAATAACTCCAAAATGGGTAATTGGATTTACTTCAAAATTGCAGGGTAGGTAGATCTTGACATGCTGCAAATTTTTGCAATTTAAACTTAACCTTTACCTCTTATAGTTTTTGAAATATAAGACGAAAAGTATTATTTTTTTTTTTATAAATTTGATGAAAAAAGGGCAAGAACTCCAAGATGGGTAATCAGATTTACATCAAAATTGCAGGTAAAAAAAAAATTGATCGAAGGGTCGAACCGCCAGACACATTTTTGGAAGAGAACCATCCAATGACTATTTCATCAAAATTTTTGTTCTTGTTGAGCAAATGGTTTCAGACAAAAAGATTTTCCCATGTCAGATTTTTGATATTACTAACGGTTTTTGAGTTATTACCAAAAACCGGCAATTTTACCATATGTTCTATTTTTAGTAACAGCGGCCATGTTGGTTGGTGCACGGCATCACCGGACACAATTTTGAAACATAGACACCCTAGTAATGATTCAGACCAAGTTTGGTTTCCATTGGTCTAGTACTTTCAGAGGAGAAGATTTTTGAAAAAGTTTACGACGTACGACGGACGACGACGACGGACGCCAATTGATGGGAATAGCTCACATGACCCTTTGGGTTGGGTCAGGTGAGCTAAAAAGTATATTTTTGAGTACTTTAACAGAGAGAGATAATTCAGATCTATACTGTATAAAATGTATATTCATAGTTGGGGATTGTAGCTGGGGAATTTGTATCTTATTAATAAATTGTGTGTGTCTGTATTTTTGCTTACCGAGTTTCACGAAGGACCTGATACTGATTGAACTTTGATTTGCTTTTGAAAAAAGTACAACTTAACAATCCTTTAAATAGCGTAAATTTTTAACACACCCGATATTGATTTTCTAATATACATTGTATAGAGCTGGTTCCCGTGTAATCCAGTCTTTATATTGCGCAATAACAGATAAACGTGGTATTGAATCACGAATTTATTACAATATCAAGTAACAAATAATTACATTAATTTAGAAATCAACATATGGATTTATTTCAATATCATTGTTATAAGCGTTCCGTTGTGGCAACTAGAATACTTGTTATGTCTCTATAAGTGAAAAAAGGAGTAAAATACGACACTACTATTTATATGCTGATCTTCACGTGCACATTTTGATATAGAAATGATTCGAGAATATTCCAAAATATATTATATACTAAGTAAGTTCATTACGTCATTTATTAATATACATGTACCACGTCTGCTCACTTAAAAATAGACCGCAATACTAAAAATTTTCCAATTAAGTCACTCACATTTAGAATGAATCAGTTTGGAATGATCCCAAAATAATTGCATTGATAAAGCACTGAAGTTTCATAAAGTCCTCAAAATAAACCTAGCACGAAAATGGGAAGGTCCTCGGAAGATCAAAAGGTAAGATATTAAATATTTCAAATGTTTTTGGGACAGGTGTTGTAAAATGGTATGTATTGTCTTTATGGAGGTTTGAAGACTTGCCCCATGAAAGGGAGTGTCCAAATATTTAGATAATTGTAATCATATATACTCGAAAGCTTCATGAAAATTATGAAATACGTTTTAAAAGGTAATAACTTGCCTCTTCTTCAAATCAAATATAGATGGTTAATTCATACTTTACCTACATTTTTATATGTATTTTAGTAAAATATACTCCTTATTCGACGAATATTCAAGACATTCGCCAACACACAACGAAATTTAAGAGTTAATGAAAAATACCCTCCACATTTTTTTTTTTGGACAAAATACAAAATAGCTTTTCCATGCTTGCCAAAATGAAATATTGTTTTATTTTCACACAAAAGAATATTTTCAAATGGTACAGAAAATCAATCATTTAGGATTTAATGAAATGTCTGATTGAAATTCTATTTGATCCCTTAGTTCCTTTTTATTATTAGGAAAATTAAACCCAAGGATCACAAGAAAGGACCCATTGTATTTAAGGTCTACCGAATGGTCTATAGTATTCAATATTTGTGGGGAAATTTTAGAATTACACTATATATGTATGAACTAAAGGTTTCAATAACTTTCAGACATTCAGTTGTCACAAGGGGAATATCCAATTTAACCTATGAATAGCGTTCTTAAAAGGGGGAAACGACGAAACTAAATATTATTGATGGTCTATCGTATTCTCTAAATACCATTCATTTCCTTATATTAAACTGATTGTATTTACAGACACGTGGGTGTGATGAATACAGATGCGATTCTTTAATAAAACAACAACAAAAATTAAGTGAGTTACCAGATCCGGAAACCCATGGCATATTTGTGATCAAGGAAGACGGAATAATTATATATGTCGGTCAGTCAGGAGATTGCATGCGAGAAAGGATGCTAAGTCATCTTTCAGGATATGATGCACAAAATGTCGGGAAATATATGAAAACAATGAGTAAAGAATATAGACAAGAACATATAACTGTTGGCTGGGTACAGATTGAAAATCCAAAGTTCGAAGATCATCACTATTTATCATGTTTAGCTGAACGACAGAAGATATGGCCTAGATGTAATCTTAAAAGAGGAAGACCACCTACAAGACTTCAATTTGAAACTCATGAACATTTGAAATGATCTGTTCAACAATTAAGCAGAACAGAATAACACAAATAGCAACATAAGCAACATGTACTCTGAAACTACATCTTCACGAGAATCTATACCATTAAAGGATGTATAAAAACATTAATTAACAAGAGGAGTATTATTTTCCATACAAGACAAAGAATCAAGTATAAAAATATGTCACGGCTTCAGATGGTGTGAAAGACTAAAGAAATCCACTAAATACAATTTTAATACATGTATTACAAATTGAATTATAATGTATAATACACAATGTTTCAGTTTGTTAGTGCCCACGAACGGGAATTTATAGGATGATCACATTCAGGCCCACTCAAATAGTTCGCACTTTACACACAATGAACAACCACACAAAATTATAAAATATTTCGTTGATAGCTTCATACATATGTTTGTTGTATTGATCGCCAAGGCTGGTTGCTTATAAACGAACAAACGAATAAAATATCTATTATATTACTTTGAATCTATTCGCACAGACATTTTCAATGTAGGAGTGAGTGATTGTTTGTTGTTTAACGCCAACTGAACAATTTTTCAGCTATATCACAGCGAGAACAAGTTACATTTCGATGAGGTGATGATCGATGTTGTCCGCTTTGTTAACTAGACCAATATGCTTAGTTGGATTTTTGGAGTGCGAGTTCACCGACAGAAAAGGGAAGACATGTCGCTCCACCCGAATCTGCGCCAACCAGCTTAATGATGGATGTTTATTGGAAAAAACATCAAATACCAATATTACTATCTTTGGTTTAATCCAAATATCACTCGAACCCATGATGTACCCACACTCTTTTTAGCTCACCTGACCCAAAGGCTCATGTGAGGTATTGCCATCACTTGGCGTCCGTCGTCCGTCCGTTAACTTTTCATATTTTAATCTACTCCTCTGAAACAACTGGACCAAATGGAACCAAACTTGGCAGAAAGCATCTATATAAGGTCCTCTATAAAGTTTCTTCATTTCGTCCCATTCCGCCAACAAATATGGCCGCCAAGGGCAATTCTTGTTTCTGATTGGCTAATGTTAAAAAAATCTTCTCCTCTGAAACAGCTTGGCCAAATGGACCCAAACTTGGCAGGAAGCATCTATGTAAGATCCTCTATAAAACTTCTTCATTTAGTTCCATTCGGCCAACAAACATGGCCGCTGTTACTAAAAATAGAACATATGGTAAACTTGCACGTTTTTGGTATCAACTCAAAAACCGTTAATAATATCAGAAATCTGACTGGGCAAAAATAATCAGCACAGGAAGATCTAACTACCCTGAAATTTTGAAGAAAATCTGATCACCTATCTTGGAGTTATTGCCCTTTTTTCATCAAATTTTCAAAATTTTAATACTTTTCGTTTTTTATTTCAAAAACTATAAGAGATAGACGTTAAGTTTAAACAGCAAACATGTGCAGCATGTCAAGATCTACATGCCCTGCAATTGTGAAGTAAATCTGATTACCCGTCTAGGAGTTATTGCCCTTTTTTATTTTAATTTTTTTTAATTTAAACATTTTTGTCTGATATTTCAAAAACTATTAGAGATAAAGGTTAAGTTTAAATTGCAAACATGTGCAGCATATTAAAATCTACATATACTGTAATTTTGAAGTTAATCTGAGTACCCAATTTGGAGTTATTGCCTTTTTTTCGTCAAATTTTCAAAATGTTAATACCTTTTGTCCTTTATTTCAAAAACTATAAGAGATAGATGTTAAGTTTAAACAGCAAACATGTTCATCATGTCAAGATCAACCTAGCCTGCAATTTTAAAGTAAATCTGATTACCCATCTTGAAGTTATTGCCCTTTTTTCATCAAATTTTAAAAATGTTAATACTTTTCATCCTTTATTTCAAAAACTATAAGAGATAGATGTTGAGTGTAAACTGAAAACATGTTCAGCTTGTCAAGATCTACATGCCCTGCAATTTTGAAGTAAATCTGATTACCCGTCTAGGAGTTATTGCCCTTTTTTCATCATTTTTTAGCTCACCTGACCCAAAGGGCCATGTGAGGTATTGCCAAACCAAACTTGGCAGTAAACATCTATGCAAGGTCCTCTATAAAGTTTCTCCATTTAGTCCATTTGGCCTACAAACATGGCCGCCAAGATTAATTCTTTTTTCTGATTGGCTAATGTTAAAAAAATCTTCTCCTCTGAAACAGCTTGGCCAAATGGAGCCAAACTTGGCATAGATGGTCCCTGGGTGTGTCCCTTTCAAAATTGTGTCCGACAGCCCCACCCTCCATTCAAGATGGTTGCTGTTTTTTAAGGTAATGATTATCTCCCTTTGAAATTTGCTTCAATATCATTCTATTGTCAGGTGAGCGATACAGGCTGAGTGGGCTGAGCCTCTAGTTAAATTTAGAGATTGATACGGAAGCGTGTGAACATGAATGACAATCCGTCGTGTGTAACGCGGATAAAACTTCTATTTTCGTTCTTATGTAACAACCACCCTACCGATGAGATTTAGTGACATTACAGTATTTGTGTGGCGGAGGGTAGAGTTATGGTAAAATATTGATTGTTGAACGTCAAGTGACCAGTACAGTATCAGCAATATTCATGACGAATACAGGTTGATAAGCAATAGATCATGCAATTTGGAATTTATTAGTTCACACTCGGATGGGCTTATCGATAGAAGCTTAGACTATGACAAGGTAGAAAAGGACATAAAAGAGGGGAATGGGGAAATTGCTTTGCAACTGGTCATCAACCACCAATCATAACAAACCGTTGTTCATTAGCAGCTGCTGTCAGTTGTCAATTAACGGACGAAAAAAAATTAATACCAGATGCAACTTTGGTCCCTCTACCACGGAGGCCACCATGGTCGTGATAGTATGGCACCGTAAACGGCTTCTTTCACCAATAAAACTGACCGCCACGATATAACTGAGATATTGTTGAAAGTGGTATTGAACACCATAACCCTAACCCTAACCCCTCTGCGGTGACCACTGTTTAATAATATCGTTCCTATGGATGATATATCACCACCAATCCAATGATCTAAAAAATGAATTAAGATGCATTACTTTGCTATGACTTTAGTTAAACATTTGCCAATGTGTCTGTAGGACATGGAACCTGGCCAAAAATGATAAGCGACAGATGATTAATTAAAAACATCATCAGCCAATCTAATAGTTTATTAATTGCGTTGTGAAGCCAATGAGCTTATCATCTGATGAACATGAGTCAACACCATTATTTGCAGATTGTGGCATCTCTTAAACATAATATGTTTATAAAGTAGCCTTGCTTTGAGATTGTTTTTTTTTCAATTGAAGATACTTTCCTATTGGTACATATATTTTTTATTTCCCTTTTATATATATATATATATAAAAGGGAATTAACAAGTATATATATTATTTTTTACCGGGAAGTTTTTGTACCAGTAATCTATACCCGATCAAGGAAGCTTAAATATGATTGGTGGTTAATATTCAGGATAACGGAACCAACAACACGATGAAGAGAATATTAAAAACACCGTACACAATATTGACATACCATGTACATACATCAGTAATAGGATTTCAAAGGCTGTTTACAAGGGAGAAACAATTGAAACATTTGAAAAAAAATATGCTGGAAGGTAGAGAATACCTGTAGAAATATCAATCTCATTCCTATGTTAAAATTCGCCACATCAAGTAAAACATATTTCGGTCACAAAAAAAAATGGAGTGATTGTTGTTTTATGCCAACTTAGTAATTTGTCAGCTATATAATGGAGCAAACAAACTACATTTCGATGATATGGTGATGATTTCCGCTTTGTACTAGACCAGTTGACACGCCTAGTTGGTTTTACAGTGCTAGCACGCAGAATCAAATTTCCACAGGTAGAAATGTTATTCATATCGGACCCATTCAGAGTGTACCAGTCTAAACTCTTATTCCTTATAGCTGTGTGCATAGCGAAAAAGCAGAAAATACCAATTATATTGTCTTTTGTTTGACCCGACCGGGACTACAGCACTCTAACCATTACACCACAGATGTCTTTTGTTTGACCCGACCGGGACTACAGTACTCTAACCATTACACCACAGATGTCTTTTGTTTGACCCGACCGGGACTACAGTACTCTAACCATTACACCACAGATGTCTTTTGTTTGACTCGACCGGGACTACAGCACTCTAACCATTACACCACAGATGTATTTTGTTTAACCCGACCGGGACTACAACATTCTAACCATTACACCACAGATGTCTTTTGTTTGACCCGACCGGGATTACAGTACTCTAACCATTACACCACAGATATCTTTTGCTTGACTCGACCGGGACTACAGTACTCTAACCATTACACCACAGATGTCTTTTGTTTGACCCGACCGGGACTACAACATTCTAACCATTACACCACAGATGTCTTTTGTTTGACCCGACCGGGACTACAGTACTCTAACCATTACACCACAGATGTCTTTTGATTGACCCGACCGGGACTACAGCACTCCAACCATTACACCACAGATGCCTTTTGATTGACCCCACCGGGACTACAACATTCTAACCATTACACCACAGATGTCTTTTGTTTGACCCGACCGGGACTACAGTACTCTAACCATTACACCACAGATGTCTTTTGATTGACCCGACCGGGAATACAGGACTCTAACCATTACACCACAGATGTCTTTTGATTGACCCGACCGGGACTACACACTCTAACCATTACACCACATATGTCTTTTGTGTGACCCGACCGGGACTACAGCACTCTAACCATTACACCACATATATCTTTTGATTGACACGAACGGGACTACAGCACTCTAGCCATTACACCACAGATGTCTTTTGTTTGACTCGACCGGGACTACAGCACTCTAACCATTACACCCACATATGTCTTTTGTTTGACTCGACTGGGACTACAGCACTCTAACCATTACACCACAGATGTCCTTTGTTTGACCCGACCGGGACTACAGCACTCTAACCATTACACCACATATGTCTTTTGTTTGACTCGACCGGGACTACAGCACTCTAACCATTACACCACATATGTCTTTTGTTTGACTCGACCGGGACTACAGCACTCTAACCATTACACCACAGATGTCTTTTGTTTGACCCGACCGGGACTACAGCACTCTAACCAATACACCACATATGTCTTTTGTTTGATTCGACCGGGACTACAGCACTCTAACCATTACACCACAGATGTCTTTTGTTTGACTCAACCGGGACTACAGCACTCTCACCATTACACCACAGATGTCTTTTGCTTGACCCGACCGGGACTACAGTACTCTAAACATTACACCACAGATGTCTTTTGTTTGACTCGACCGGGACTACAGCACTCTAACCATTACACCACAGATGTCTTTTGTTTGACCCGACCGGGACTACACCACTCTCACCATTACACCACAGATGTCTTTTGTTTGAATCGACCGGGACTACAACATTCTAACCATTACACCACAGATGTCTTTTGTTTGACCCGACCTGGATTACAGAACTGCAACCATTACACCACAGATGTCTTTTGTTTGACCCGACCGGGAATACAACACTCTAACCATTACACCACAGATGTCTTTTGTTTGACCCGACCGGGACTATAACACTCTAACCATTACACCACAGATGCCTTTTGTTTGAACCGACCGGGACTACAACACTCTAACCATTACACCACAGATGTCTTTTGTTTGACCCGACCGGGACTACAGCACTCTCACCATTACACCACAGATGTCTTTTGTTTGACCCGACCGGGACTACAGCACTCTCATCATTACACCACATATGTCTTTTGTTTAACCCGACCGGGACTACAACACTCTAACCATTACACCACAGATGTCTTTTGCTTGACTCGACCGGGACTACAGCACTAACCATTACACCACATATGTCTTTTGTTTGACCCGACCTGGACTACAGCACTCTAACCATTACACCACAGATGTCTTTTGTTTGACCCGACCGGGAATACAACACTCTAACCATTACACCACAGATGTCTTTTGTTTGACCCGACCGGGAATACAACACTCTAACCATTACACCACAGATGTCTTTTGTTTGACCCGACCGGGACTACAGCACTCTAACCATTACACCACAGATGTCTTTTCTTTGACCCGATCGGGACTACAGCACTCTAACCATTACACCACAGATGTCTTTTATTTGACCCGACCGGGACTACAACATTCTAACCATTACACAACAGATGTCTTTTGTTTGACCCGACCGGGACTACAGCACTCTAACCATTACACCACAGATGTCTTTTCTTTGAACCGACCGGGACTACAGCACTCTCACCATTACACCACAGATGTCTTTTATTTGACCCGACCGGGACTACAGCACTCTAACCATTACACCACATATGTCTTTTATTTGACCCGACCGGGACTACAGCACTCTAACCATTACACCACAGATGTCTTTTATTTTTGAACCGACCGGGACTACAGCACTCTCACCATTACACCACATATGTCTTTTGTTTGACCCGACCGGGACTACAACATTCTAACCATTACACCACAGATTTCTTTGGTTTGACCCGACCGGGACTACAGCACTCTAACCATTACACCACAGATGTCTTTTATTTTTGAACCGACCGGGACTACAGCACTCTCACCATTACACCACATATGTCTTTTGTTTGACTCGACCGGGACTACAGCACTCTAACCATTACACCACAGATGTCTGTTGTTTGACTCGACCGGAATTACAGCACTTTAACCATTACACCACAGATGACTTTTGTTTGACTCGACCGGTACTACAGTACTCTAATCATTACACCACAGATGTCTTTTCTTTGACCCGACCGGGACTATAGCACTCTAACCATTACACCACAGATGTCTTTTGTTGTACCCGACCGGGACTACAACACTCTAACCATTACACCACAGATGTCTTTTGTTTGACTCGACCGGGACTACAGCACTCTAACCATTACACCACAGATGTCTTTTGTTTGACCCGACCGGGACTACAACACTCTCACCATTACACCACAGATGTCTTTTGTTTGACCCGACCGGGACTACAACACTCTAACCATTACACCACAGATGTCTTTTGTTTGACCCTACCGGGACTACAGCAATCTAACCATTACACCACAGATGTCTTTTATTTGACCCGACCGGGACGACAACACTCTAACCATTACACCACAGATGTCTTTTGTTTGACCCGACCGAGACTACAACACTCTAACCATTACACCACAGATGTCTTTTGTTTGACCCGACCGGGACTACAACACTCTAACCATTACACCACATATGTCTTTTGTTTGACTCGACCGGGACTACAGTACTCTAACCATTACACCACAGATGTCTTTTGTTTGACCCGACCGGGACTACAGCACTCTCACCATTACAGCACAGATGTCTTTTGTTTGACCCGACCGGGACTACAGCACTCTAACCATTACACCACAGATGTCTTTTGTTTGACCCGACCGGGAATACAACACTCTAACCATTACACCACAGATGTCTTTTGTTTGACCCGACCGGGAATACAACACTCTAACCATTACACCACAGATGTCTTTTGTTTGACCCGACCGGGACTACAGCACTCTAACCATTACACCACAGATGTCTTTTCTTTGACCCGACCGGGACTACAACCCTCTAACCATTACACCACAGATGTCTTTTATTTGACCCGACCGGGACTACAACATTCTAACCATTACACCACAGATGTCTTTTGTTTGACCCGACCGGGACTACAGCACTCTAACCATTACACCATAGATGTCTTTTCTTTGAACCGACCGGGACTACAGCACTCTCACCATTACACCACAGATGTCTTTTATTTGACCCGACCGGGACTACAGCACTCTAACCATTACACCACATATGTCTTTTATTTGACCCGACCGGGACTACAGCACTCTAACCATTACACCACAGATGTCTTTTATTTTTGAACCGACCGGGACTACAGCACTCTCACCATTACACCACATATGTCTTTTGTTTGACCCGACCGGGTCTACAACATTATAACCATTACACCACAGATATCTTTTGTTTGACCCGACCGGGACTACAACACTCTAACCATTACACCACATATGTCTTTTATTTGACCCGACCGGGACTACAGCACTCTAACCATTACACCACAGATGTCTTTTATTTTTGAACCGACCGGGACTACAGCACTCTAACCATTACACCACAGATGTCTTTTGTTTGACCCGACCGGGACTACAACACTCTAACCATTACACCACATATGTCTTTTGTTTGACTCGACCGGGACTACAGTACTCTAACCATTACACCACAGATGTCTTTTGTTTGACCCGACCGGGACTACAGCACTCTCACCATTACAGCACAGATGTCTTTTGTTTGACCCGACCGGGACTACAGCACTCTAACCATTACACCACAGATGTCTTTTGTTTGACCCGACCGGGAATACAACACTCTAACCATTACACCACAGATGTCTTTTGTTTGACCCGACCGGGAATACAACACTCTAACCATTACACCACAGATGTCTTTTGTTTGACCCGTCCGGGACTACAACACTCTAACCATTACACCACAGATGTCTTTTGTTTGACCCGACCGGGACTACAGCACTCTAACCATTACACCACATATGCGGTTGATTTAAAAGTGAACATTCAACTGTTATCCACAGCCGTGAACATACCTCATGGCCGTAACTACATTGAGGCAAATGAGACAAATGCCTCATACCGAAATTTACGACTTTTTTCTATACAAAGATTTTATCTAAAAAATATAAAATCAAAATCTCTATTCCGATAGAAACGATATCCACTGAATGAATTCGCTTAATGTCAATGGTTACTTTTTGAAGTCTACCGGCATCGTTGCGATGAAAGACATAACTGACTTCAGAAGAAATCAGACATCTAACAGGTTTATCGAACACCTGATGATTTAAAGCATACATCATCCTTCAGACACGTTTCAATCTTAGCCCGGTTCTTGCCCTGATGCAATGTATATTGTCATTTAGCGTCACGATAGCACTCAAGTCATATCTCTAGAAAACTGGCTGAAGACGGGTTCATTGAAAAGAAAGTCGGGAGATGGTAAGCATAACTTTAAAGTTACAAAACTTTAGAGGAATCTCGGTGTCTTATGTTGCTTGTTCCGTAGAAATGTCTTTGCTGAAATTCAGCTTGGCCCATATTTTCTATGGAATTTAGTCCAATTTATTATTAAGTTCAAAATTTCGATGGCGTTTACACTATAAAAGCTGTCGTTAAAACTGCTAAGTTCAGTGGCGAATCCAGAATTTTCAAAAAGGTGACCCCGACTCGATTTTTTTTTTATATTTTCCCTATATTTTGCAAGTATCAAAAAAAAGCTTTTGGTTCCTAAAGGGGGACGGACCCCCCACCCTGGATCCTGCCCTGAAGTTCTTCTGAATTATTAAACAACATTATTAAGAAAACACTGGTGGAACGCGCTAATCTGGGTCATGGGTCACTGTAATCGGGCGGCTGTATCGAGAAACAGATACGGTGTTGAAAAAACTGTTGATACTCATAAAATATTGATAAATGCAATAAAATTTTATGTTTGTCTTCAAGAAATATGATAGACAAAACCATGTGTGAAGTTTTATGACGAAATATCTCCGATTTCTATGTAAATTTACGAGTTGAATTGGGGGAACACACACAGGTAATTTTAGCGATGTATTTTTATCTTGGACAAGAATAATGAGCGTCCTGACTGGATGACCGATTTAAAGGACTTATGACATAAAAAATAAATTTCTCAATTTTGTTTGATTTGGTCATTAAATAAACTATAAACATTGTCTTAATTGAAAATAACCCCCTAGGACGCCCATTTTATTGATTATTACCTTTTGAAATCGTCGCGATCTCTGACCTATACATTTTAATGAGCTAAGTGGTCACGTGATTACGTGACGTCACATGCTCCAAAGGATGGCTTCCATGATAAACGATCAGTTGAGCGACAGTAAACAGCCGATAAATATCATGGACAGTGATGCTGTAGCAAAATTCGTGACGATTTTGATCACGTGGTGTAGTTCATGAGTTCAGTAAAATGGCGGTCAGCTTAAAGTGGATTTTGGATTATTTTGTCGGATATACGCTGTAAAAGGTAAGGAAATATCAATATTTTTGCAGATTTGAACTAGAAAATATGTCTATTTATGAAATCTTACCTGCACTTGATCTGACACAATCCGTCCATGCCAAAATATCCATCGGAATGCACCGGGTGGTCAAATTTAAAATTTCCAGAATACCCTTGATAGGGCTTGAAACGAGATTAGGATGAAGAACAGACAGAAAATTTCTTCGGAATCCTAATCTCAACGAGATTAGTCAACACCGACTGGTGAGGTTTTGTTTATTTGTTAACAATATTAAAAAAAAAACACGATTGAACGAAAAACTGAAATAACATAAGTCAACAGGTTGTACTGACGATGATATCTCAACGAGATTAGTCAACACCGACTGGTGAGGTTTTGTTTATTTGTTAACAATATTAAAAAAAAAACACGATTGAACGAAAAACTGAAATAACATAAGTCAACAGGTTGTACTGACGATGATATCTTAACCTCCCCCCACCCCCCCAATTTACGAAAGTTTTAACGAATAAAGACGACTGTCGTAGTGCCTCATAATCATATGTCCCCCTTTTTTTAGGATTCTACTTCGCACATGTATTAAATGAACCCTGACACATTTCGAACAGGAGAGATTAAAAACGAAAGACTTTTAAGCCCATCTGACTTTTGTTAGTGCTACAGCCATATTGATACTGATAGTGTGAGTCTTGCCATGTAAAGAATACCCCCAGGTAAAGAGAAAATTGAGTAATTTTAACATTATTTTCACTCAAATGAAGCAGCAAACAGCTCAAGCATTGACCTCTTTTCCAGAAAACCCACAACTTTATATATTTGCTTATACAATTACTGATATTATGCATATCTTGAACAAGTCTGCAAGTTGGTACATTTCTTTCGAGTTGTCAGGTCTACTGGCCGAGTACCCAATCTCAACACTAACCATTGTATTTATGCATGTTACGTACATTTCTACAAAAAGTTTTCAGAAATTTTAAAGAAAGTTCTGGTAAAGTGGCTCCCTGTTGATTTCAAACAATGAAATGTTTTAACTGGCACTTTCAAGTTGACAGAAACATCTTGCATGGGTACCTGGCGGGATAGGGTACACAGCCAGTAATTGTATTCATCAGGGGTAAATTTGCATAGTAATTACTGTTGAAGATCCAGAAAACTTTTTCGAGTTACCTGAAATGTTGACTTAAATGTATTCGAGACAACAAGAATCAATTAC
Source organism: Bathymodiolus brooksi (assembly GCA_963680875.1). Classification (NCBI taxonomy): domain Eukaryota; kingdom Metazoa; phylum Mollusca; class Bivalvia; order Mytilida; family Modiolidae; genus Bathymodiolus; species Bathymodiolus brooksi. The sequence continues at coordinate 98,690,807 of OY804575.1, read as the reverse complement.
TTCTCAATTCCATTCTAGATTAGAGGCAGTTTTCAATCATATTTGAAAAATTGTTCTAGTATTTTGGCCACTGATCCACTTTGTTTTTTGTTGGGGGTCATTTAGGGCTTGCTGTATTTTGTGGGGTGTCCCGCTTGTTGAAGATGGTGTGGCCACCTATATGTCTATTTTTGATCAGCCAGTCAATTCGGAGATGGGATGTTCTCTCATTGACATTTGCTCCATATCTGTTCCTTTTCTTCCCAACTGTATAGTAAAACCCTTCATAAGTTTTACACCATCTGTTTCTGGAACCACTCTGTCAGTCCCATCAGTCTACTTTATATCCATATGTATTTACTTTATTATAGTTTATAGATGTACCCCATGTGTATATTTTTTCATGTTATGCTTGCTTTATATGTAAGTAATGTATCTTATTTTTTAGGTGTGAATGTGGCAATTGCTCCTCAATGACAACACCAGAAGAATGTATTTGTTGTGTTGAAGTGCCCGCAGTTCACTCCCAGATGCTATCAGAGGACATGCAGTGTATTACGGACAGTGACATTTTTATTTCCAACCGCCTTAACCGACATGTTCTTCACGTCAGCATGTACAAGTTCTTGGAAAATGTTGGTCCCTTTGACGACAACGAGCCAATAAATGAGTATGTAATCATATTTCAACATTTTATTCAGTATGTGCATTTTTCAGTAAAATGTGCATAACTATAAACAGTATATTTACAATGAATAATTTGTATCTTTATACAAATTATATTTATTAACATACAGAACTTACAACACAAGACTTTGTCATGTAAACTCATAAATTTGTTTTTATATAAATTATTATTGGATATACAGAAGAATTATTTACAGGACAAATTAACAATTATATTTTTAATATACAAATAATTGTGAATATAGGAAGATATAAAATGTTTAGAATCATACTCTGTAAAATCTTCTAATTAATCATTTTATAAACTGTTATAATAAGTGAAACTGAATCTAAAAGTTGGTATTTTTATTTCAGACAATACAGATTTATGGCTTACAGACTCTTCGTACAGTGGATTTGGCACAGACTTGGACGTCATAACAGGAACATTTTTACCAACTTGTGTTGTTCAGAAAATAAGAGAGACTTTTCCATCAGAAGAATATTGTGGGTTTAAATACGCTACTGTTTGAGTAACATTTGTTTGAAATATGTACTATTTCTATGAACTGTGAATTATATACACTGCAGATTATTATATACAATTTACATAAAGAATTAAATTTTAATGTTCACACAGTCTTTTCATTGTCTGCTAAATCTTGATCGATGTCTCTGAATGAGGTCTGCTTTCTCAAATATAGTGAATGATGTCAGAGACGGTGGATTGGTAGTGTTGAGCACTTTTACATCATCGTCTTCTTTCCACTACTGCCTGCTTGATCAGGGCCACATACTCTACAATAAAAAAGAAATTTATAAAATCTGGTAAATGACATATACATGTATCACAATTGCAACTTTATATTAGTAGAGTTGATATTTTTAATTTGTTTCTCAACACTGTGTACCTATATGACTATATTTCCTTGAATTACCGATATTAATCTTTAGTTAAAAGCATGAAAAATTATCAGTATAAATGTATAGCTCATTGACGCAACACATCAAATAAACCGTTAAGCTGCTTTAGCAAATTTTAACTGAAAACAGGATGGATAGGGCATAATGCATGTGAGAAAAAAAGAAAATCAGTGCAAAAGAACAAGGTTTTTTATATTTATTGCTGTTCTTCATCTTGGTGAAACTGGAAGTTTGACAAAATTAAAATTGTCAAAAGGTATGACTTTTACATTACAGTGTGAAGTATACATGTACAGTAAAACATCACAGAGACTGCACAATTTTTTTCAAGAAATGCATATTGTTTAGTTACTAATAAAAGAATATGCAGGATTGAAAAAGTGGATTGAGAAATGAGTGGTTCTCAAGCTACTGATGTTTGACAATACTAACCAAATGATGGTGGTGGTGTCCTAGGTTTTGCAATAGCGTGTGTTCCCTTCTTTGGGTAGCAGGTGTTGAAGCATTGCTGTCCATCTTTAGTTGTTGCTTGGTCTCTGTTGCAGTTCTCGTTGTAATGAAGTGCAGCTATTCCTAACCTGCAAAAATCAAATCAGTTTGAAAAAAAATATACAAATATTTACATTTGATTTGTTACAAAATAAAACCACCACATTTTACTTTTTGGATGAAAACACTTTTTCTTATGAATAAACAATATTATAAGCTACATGTTCAAAAGGTTACATCAGTATACATTGCACTTTTCTGTTTGATAAACAATTTCACACTTGTATTTTTTTCTTCAAGTTTGCTTGTTCATTTTTCCTCTTCATCATGTTTATATGAATGTTTTTTTTTATATTTGCACTGTAACATACAGTGGTATATTTTCAGTTGTCAAATCTGAGTTAAAAATAGTATTGTTATTTGTTTACATTTGGTAAAGGTCAGAATCTGGACCGTACGTACATTTGAACGTGTGTGGAGAACGTATATACTAGTAATTTATGAAATTGGAAAGAAATTATAACACTTGTATACTATGCATGAAATTTAAACGAGATTACAACATGCAAAACTTGATGTATACGCCCCGTGATCGTCTGTTCGTGGTAAACTGGGAAAAAGGGGGGAGCATGATGCTTTCGAGTTGATTCGGCCTGAAAACTATTCGGCCTTATGCAAATCCGGCCTTAAACAAATGCGGCCTTAGTTGATTCGGCCTTAGTTGATACGGCCTTGGTTAATTAATGCGGCCTCAATGATGTGTATCTATGGATATATATGATACATACAATAAAACGACACATTGTGATGATTTGAGTAAATAATTAAGTGATGGTCCTACTATTACATAGTCTGTGTTGCCACTGGAAACAACTGTCACACTCTAAAGCATGCTGCTTTGGACGGATGTTCTGCTCACACACAATACAAGGAAACGACATAGTTGATAGTTTTGAAAATAGTAGGACCATCACCAAAATGTGCACATATTAGTGCGGTTTCATCAAAAGAATTGGAGTACTTTTTGAGTAATTTATAGTATGGCTTCCTTTTACTTTTTGGTAACCCTTATAATCATACTGCCAGTGCAATTATACGACTATTAAACAAATGATAATTAATTGCAAGAGAACATCTAAGGAATTTCGCTTGTTGACAGCTTGGTATATCAACCTGAATTGTTTTTCTAATCATCAACTTCAATTGAAATGATTTCCGTCATTATTACCAAAAATTACTAATTAAAAAATTGTTAAAATAATAACGATTTATTATGGCTTTTCATATTGAGTTACGAGTAAATCTTGTGAAAACACTACAAGTTCCAATATTTTATTCATCATACCATGAATATTTAAATAATATTTTAAATTTAAATAGAACTTTTATTTTTTAATTATTCTTTTCCATTTGATATAAGGCCGGATTTGCCGTAGGCCGCATACATATATGATAAGGCCGGAACATCAATTTGATATAAGGCCGGATTTGCGTAAGGCCGCATCAACTAAGGCCGAATCAACTACGGCCGAATCTGTCATAAGGCCGAAACAACTTGTAAGGAGCATGATGACCTACATGTACATGTACTTCTAAACCACGACTTGCACTCTAATATCATTAATTATTATCGATATTCTTGACTAGCCTTTGCACATGTGTAATGTTAAAAATCACATACCTCGGCCTTTTGACGCTTCTGTAGTGCTCCCCTGCGAATGTGTAGGTGTTGAACAAATGGAGTTTCGCCATAATTTTTCCCCGGGTCAGGTGATGCTAGGGGCACATTTGGGGCTGCATCTGGCTTCAGTCGTCGCTTGAAGGTTCCCTCATTCTCAAAGGATCCATTTAAAAGCAGTCACGGGTGAAGTGGGTGGAGCACAATCTGGGACCTGATGTTGGATCGAAATTCCATCGTCCACAGTAATGGATCCAGGCTTTTCTCAGCTGGCCGTCCTTTGGGAACGAGAAAAAACTCAGTCCATTGCCTTTGGTTCCTCTGTTGTTGCACCCAAACGCTGCACAGGACACCATTTGGAACTTCTAGCTATTTCACCCACGTGGATGTTTGTTTTGGTTTGCTATTCACGGCTTTGTAATGCAAATTTCGTATCGATATCAATCGGCTGATTTAGAAATAGATGACTGGCGCATGTGACGTCACGAGTGGTTCAGCCTCGTTATCGCACTCAAAATATGCATAATTTCTAGGTCAGCAAAAAGGGCGATAAAAGGGGTGTTTATCCCTTTGTACGTATCGTTAATCACATGAAAGTGAAAAGTAATTATTTTTACAGCATTTTGGAAGTATTTCACAAAGTTTTGTGAAAAATAAAAAATCGTGTCATTTGTCCTTTAAAACACACTGACTCCGCATGGTAAAAAGATGCATGTAAAAGAAATCTATGTTATATTTATTCATTTGATTGATTCTGGAATATTGTTGATCATTGATTTAAACAAGAAAAAAGGGGGAAAAGGAGGGGGGGTGAATTTTATTTGTGAATTTTACAGTTAAATAAATGTTATGTTTCGACAGTTTAAAGAGAAAAATAAAAATTTGTTGCGACTAAAGCTTAAATCAGCGTTAAAAATTGAACAAATATCAGTGGTTTTGTAAATGAGATTTATTTTAAATAGAAAATCTGAATTTATTATTTATTAATTTATTATTATTTAATGATACAATTTTATATCCCTTGGGAGGGGGAGGGGGAGGGGGAGGGGGGGGGGGGTGGGGGGGCTATGATGAAAATTTTAAATAAAAACACAGGACCGGACTAAGCAAAAATAATAATCCAGGATTAGTTTTTTATTAAAAAAAATCCAGGACCCCTGTGTCCATGAATTTTTTTCTTTTTAAAGTTAATAATATGAAATATTGACATCCACACTTGCCTTTTGGACAGCACATTTCTGTGTCCACACTTGTATAGAATAAAAAGAAAGTTTACAAAGGTCGTGAGGTTGATTTTGAAGATTTGCTCCTTTTAAATACAAAGAAAGTTTACAAAGGTCGTGAGGTTGATTTTGAAGATATACTCCTTTAAAATACAAAGAAAGTTTACAAAGGCTGTGAGGTTGATTTTGAAGATTTGCTCCTTTAAAATACAAAGAAAGTTTACAAAGGTCGTGAGGTTGATTTTGAAGATTTACTCCTTTAAAATACAAAGAAAGTTTACAAAGGTCGTGAGGTTGATTTCGAAGATTTACTCCTTTAAAATACAAAGAAAGTTTACCAAGGTCGTGAGGTTGATTTTGAAGATTTGCTCCTTTAAAATACAAAGAAAGTTTACATAGGTCGTGAGGTTGATTTTGAAGATTTATTCCTTTAAAATAAAAAGAAAGTTTACAAAGGTCGTGAGGTTGATTTTGAAGATTTATTTCTTTAAAATACAAAGAAAGTTTACAAAGGTCGTGAGGTTGATTTTGAAGATTTACTTCTTTAAAATACAAAGAAAGTTTACAAAGGTCGTGAGGTTGATTTTGAAGATTTACTCCTTTAAAATACAAAGAAAGTTTACATAGGTCGTGAGGTTGATTTTGAAGATTTATTCCTTTAAAATAAAAAGAAAGTTTACAAAGGCCGTGAGGTTGATTTTGAAGATTTACTTCTTTAAAATACAAAGAAAGTTTACAAAGGTCGTGAGGTTGATTTTGAAGATTTACTTCTTTAAAATACAAAGAAAGTTTACAAAGGTCGTGAGGTTGATTTTGAAGATTTACTCCTTTAAAATACAAAGAAAGTTTACATAGGTCGTGAGGTTGATTTTGAAGATTTATTCCTTTAAAATACAAAGGTCGTGAGGTTGATTTTGAAGATTTGCTCCTTTAAAATACAAAGAAAGTTTACAAAGGTCGTGAGATTGATTTTGAAGATTTGCTCCTTTAAAATACAAAGAAAGTTTACAAAGTAGTGAGGTTGATTTTGAAGATTTACTCCTTTAAAATACAAAGAATGTTTACAAAGTCATGAGGTTGATTTTGAAGATTTACTCCTTTAAAATACAAAGAAAGTTTACAAAGTCATGAGGTTGATTTTGAAGATTTACTCCTTTAAAATACAAAGAAAGTTTACAAAGGCCGTGAGGTTGATTTTGAAGATTTGCTCCTTTAAAATACAAAGGTCGTGAGGTTGATTTTGAAGATTTACTCCTTTGAAATACAAAGAAAGTTTACAAAGTCGTGAGGTTGATTTTGAAGATTTACTCCTTTAAAATACAAAGAAAGTTTACATAGGTCGTGAGGTTGATTTTGAAGATTTATTCCTTTAAAATAAAAAGAAAGTTTACAAAGGTCGTGAGGTTGATTTTGAAGATTTACTTCTTTAAAATACAAAGAAAGTTTACAAAGGTCGTGAGGTTGATTTTGAAGATTTACTTCTTTAAAATACAAAGAAAGTTTACAAAGGTCGTGAGGTTGATTTTGAAGATTTACTCCTTTAAAATACAAAGAAAGTTTACAAAGTCATGAGGTTGATTTTGAAGATTTACTCCTTTAAAATACAAAGAAAGTTTACAAAGGCCGTGAGGTTGATTTTGAAGATTTACTCCTTTAAAATACAAAGGTCGTGAGGTTGATTTTGAAGATTTACTTCTTTAAAATACAAAGAAAGTTTACAAAGGTCGTGAGGTTGATTTTGAAGATTTACTCCTTTAAAATACAAAGAAAGTTTACAAAGTCATGAGGTTGATTTTGAAGATTTACTCCTTTAAAATACAAAGAAAGTTTACAAAGGTCGTGAGGTTGATTTTGAAGATTTACTCCTTTAAAATACAAAGAAAGTTTACAAAGGTCGTGAGGTTGATATCTAAGATTTATTCCATTAAAATACAAAGAAAGTATACATAGTTTAGATGATGTTCGCGTCGTTTAACAGCAACACGACGAGTATCACTAGTGGATCAGGAACTGCTTTAGCCCTTCCGGCGCACCTGAGTTCACCCCCGGTTTTTAGTGGGGCTAGTGTTGCTCGATCTTTAGCTTTCTGTGTAGTGTTTTATAGATGGTTGTTTGTCCTTTTTCTTTAGGCCATTGTGTTGTCTGTCCTTTTTCTTTAGGCCATTGTGTTGTCTGTCCTTCCTCGATTTGTGGATTATCCCTTTGATTTCTTCAAACTCTTCTTACAAATGCCAATTAAAAACAAACCAGTACAACAGTACAAAAAAGATGGAGTTGAACTGCATTGTCTGTCCTTTACGGCATTGGTATCTTCAAGCCTGAAACATACAAGTGGTAAGTGATCACTGATACAAGGGTTGTTCAGGGACAACACATCATCTATATAGACGTATTTATCAAGATCTAACCTAATTATCATGTGCGCTGCCATTAATCTATCACGTGGTACGTCAGCCATAGCAGTAATGATAGATAACGCACGTGCATTAATCACAACATTATCGATCATTTGTTTACATTTTGTTTTTCACGATTTTTCTTTTATTTTTGTTATGGAAAGTGAGGATAAATATAAAACAAGCGGTGGGAACTCATGTGCAGTTCATGCTTGTTCAAATAATCGCAAAAAAAATTTCTTATGGAAGAAATCAATGTGTGAATTGCACGGTCAGATACATGATCAATGTCCATGTCTTATTCCATACAGACTACATGTAATGCCATCCAAGGAATCTATACGGCTTGAGTGGATTAAAGCTCTAAATCGGAAGGAACTGCCGAAAAAAGTATTTGTCTGTTCTGAACATTTTATCGATGGAAAACCAACCGATCGGAATCCTTATCCTAAGCTTAAGTTGGGATATGAAATCAAGGCCACCCCTGGTAGACGAAAGACACTAAGACAGGATTCTGCAGTTAAAAAAAGAAAATTAAATGATGATAGTTCCGATTCCGATATGGGAATAAGCGAATTTGACTCTACTCTAGAAAATGAGCCAGGCACAAGTGCTTCGTCTGACAGTAAACTACCTGATGCTTTTTGCACATTTAATGTTGTAGAATCCGCAACTACCGGTACAATTGGTACCCAGTATATGGAATCGGATTATTTACCGCAAACAGATCATACCTATGGAAAAGAGTGGACAGATTTCCAGTCGCGATTTTCTCAAACCAACGTAATTTTGACTGAAGAAAAGGGCGTTCAAAGCAAGTGTGATGGGGGAACAATGTCTGCTGCTCTAAATATAAACACTGATAGTGATGCATTATTGTACACTGGGGTGACAAAAGAGGTCTTTTTTACGTTGGTGAAGTGTATGTCTCAGTTTAATACTTTTAAATTTCAGTTGGAAGTGACAGATCAGATAATGCTTGTACTTTTGAAATTGAAGTTAAATCTGATTTTTGAAGACTTGGGTCGAAGATTTGGTATATCAAGTAGTCTAGCTTGCAAAATATTTAATTCGTGGATTCCTGTACTATCAGACAAGTTAAAGTCTTTGATAATTTGGCTTCCCAGGGAAGTTATTAGAGACTGTTGCCCAGATTCATTTAGAGAGAACTATCCGCGAACAACATGCATTATTGACTGTGCAGAAACATTTATTCAAAGGCCCACTAATTTAAGGAGTCGAGGTGAAACATATAGCAATTATAAGTCCCATAATACAGTTAAGTATTTAGTTGGAATATTCCCACATGGACATATAATGTTCATATCCAAGGCTTTCGGTGGTCGTGCCAGTGATAAATTTATTGTTGAAAAAAGTGGTTTCATGAACTATTTGCTCCCAGGAGATGAAATTATGGCAGACCGTGGTTTTACTATAGATGACTTGCTCTTTCCGTTGCGTGTAAAGCTTAACATTCCAGCATTCACAAAAAATAAACCTCAGTTAAGTGCCGAGGATGTTACATTGACAAGGAGGATTGCCAGGGTGCGCATTCATGTGGAAAGGGCCATCCGGAGACTCAAAGTGTTCAAGATTTTAAGTGGTACTGTGCCTGTGGCATCTTTAAAACTGTTTGATGATATTTTAATAATGTGTGCTGCTCTTGTAAATTTACGGTCTGATCTCATCAGAGATACTAATGAAAATGATGACTAAAAATGTTTTTGTTGTCATTTTTTTCTTTCTTTTAAATTGATTGATTAGTGTTTAACGCCATCTTTAGAAATATTTCAGCTATATCGTGGCATGATCATCCATTTAAACCCAAGTTTGGTAAACAATACAAGTCGAAATAACTTTGTTCATAGTAAAAAGTTCATCACAATACATCAATTAAAAAGTTCAAAAATCAGTAATAGGTATTACACGAAAAGACTCTCAAACACTTACATGTATAATATATGTATTCATGTAAATGAAAGTGGTTCTATGATAAACCTTCTCTGATGTATAACTCATTAACTGATGTATTTGGATAAAACTTTTCAACAGTTGCATTGTACAATGTCTATACCAAAGAGTGAAATATAAGGATCGAACGAAATGGTCTTATGACTAAAAAAAAGTCATGGGCCATGGTATCAATTCCGCTTGATATTAAAATAAAAACAAACCAACAACTAAGGGTATACAACTCGTACCCATTGGTATGCAGATAATCTGTTAAAAACAACCATTCTCAACAGATATATATTTTGTCATTTAGAAAGTTCAGCATTTTAACATCATCGTGTTGGTATTTGTCAAAAACCCCTTATGATAACTGGATCTCCAACGGCAATAATTATATACCAGGGTAAATAAATTACTATACTATGACATACTATTACAAAAATGAATGACAATATAAACATGATCAGCGTAAATAGTAGGGTCAATGCATGACGTTCGTAGTTAACTGACTACTAGCTAGGAAGGTAAACACCATTACTCTTTAGACAAAAAAAAAATCATAACTAATACTTGTAACAGATTTAATATTAATTAGTCATAAATATAATTTTTTTTTAATTATCTTCGTTCGTGGTCCAGTCTAGGCACACATAATGATATTCTGTAGATAACACATTACTCTTACATACAGTTATACACAGGTTATCTAAACAAGATAACTGGTGTATCTTTGTTATGTCCTAATTTGTTTTTAATCTGGCGGCTCACTAACATATAAATCCTTTACCAATCTGGCGGCTCACTAACATCTAAATCCTTTACCAATCTGGCGGCTCACTAACATCTAAATCCTTTACCAATCTGGCGGCTCACTAACATCTAAATCCTTTACCAATCTGGCGGCTCACTAACATCTAAATCCTTTACCAATCTGGCGGCTCACTAACATCTAAATCCTTTACCAATCTGGCGGCTCACTAACATCTAAATCCTTTACCAATCTGGCGGCTCACTAACATCTAAATCCTTTACCAAGTCATGCTAGATAAGGTTTCATTATTAGTAGGAAGTTCTCTACTTTAAAACTGCTGTACTGTTTAATGCTTCGGGATTTTGTAGGCTCGCCACCGCATGGTCGGTTGAACTGTCAAATAATTCGGAGACTAAACTTTGCTGTGCCTCACGAATACGTTTTCTCGATTTCATGCATCTCGATTAGTATAGAGCACAATAAATTATGAGATGATATGCTGCGAAACATTATGTTGTAGTCTTTGAACTTAAAGTCTTCAAACATTACTCCACCGAACTTTAATGTCTACCATGTTTACTTAGCATTCATGAACTTAGTTCATCAACACTTTAATATATCCACAAGATTACTCCCTCCTATTAATCAGTGCACACTAAGGGATATTCTGATTCTCTATGATGGATTGGATCGTTGTTACTCTAAAACAAATATCATGATGTTAAGCTACATATAGCCTTACTACATTGTAGTCATAATACATTACATGAAATAAAATGTGAAAAGAATGAATATTTTCAGTTTTTAATACAAACACATCTTTTTTATGCTTGTAATGTCCCATTTTTAATTTTCTTTAGATATATTCATAGTTACAACGCCTATCCAAATATAACACGCTATTGTCAATCTATTCTAAAGGAATATATACATTTTTTGTAGATGAAAAACTTTTGGATAGAGATGTTAAAAGAAGGATTGTATATTCTGCATATACATATACATGTACATGTATGTTATTTACTCAGCGTTCTTTACAACAACGCTGTTCATCCACTTATATGTGAGGGTTGGGAGTGAGTTATTGTTGTTTAACGCTAATTCAGCAATTTGTCAGCTATATCATGGCGAGAACAAGTTAATTTTCAATGAGATGATGATGAGGTCCGCTTTGTACTAGACCAACACGCTGAGTTGGTATTTATAGTGCTAGCTGTGAGAGTTGGTATTTATAGTGCTAACTGTGAGAGTTGGTGTTTATAGTGCTAACTGTGAGAGTTGGTGTTTATAGTGCTAAGTGTGAGAGTTGGTGTTTATAGTGCTAATTGTGAGAGTTGGTGTTTATAGTGCTAACTGTGAGAGTAGGTGTTTATAGTGCTAGCTGTGAGAGTTGGTGTTTATAGTGCTAACTGTGAGAGTTGGTATTTATAGTGCTAACTGTGAGAGTTGGTATTTATAGTGCTAACTGTGAGAGTTGGTGTTTATAGTGCTAGCTGTGAGAGTTGGTGTTTATAGTGCTAGCTGTGAGAGTTGGTGTGTATAGTGCTAGCTGTGAGAGCTGGTATTTATAGTGCTAGCTGTGAGAGTTGGTATTTATAGTGCTAGCTGTGAGAGTTTGCATTTATAGTGCTAACTGTGAGAGTTGGTGTTTATAGTGCTAGCTGTGAGAGTTGGTATTTATAGTGCTAGCTGTGAGAGTTTGTGTTTATAGTGCTAGCTGTGAGAGTTTGTGTTTATAGTGCTAACTGTGAGAGTTGGTATTTATAGTGCTAGCTGTGAGAGTTGGTATTTATAGTGCTAGCTGTGAGAGTTGGTGTTTATAGTGCTAGCTGTGAGAGTTGGTATTTATAGTGCTAGCTGTGAGAGTTGGTATTTATAGTGCTAGCTGTGATAGTTGGTATTTATAGTGCTAGCTGTGAGAGTTTGTATTTATAGTGCTAGCTGTGAGAGTTGGTGTTTTACTCACATGTGGAAAACACTTCCCTGACCGTAAGATGTTATTAGGAGGAGAAGCTTGGGCCCATAAAACTAGCTTAAAACAGCCACTTTTTATTCAAGCGCCTGTGCCAAACAATGACAGTGAGCAGTCATGTATGTGTGTTCGGGATATCGATTTAGCATGTTTCTACGAATGTTCTATTAGATCTTGGAACTGTTCCGACATCGTGGTAATTTTTTTTTTTGCATTTTATTATACTTCTAAGACATAGTAATATTTTTGCTATCTATTTTTGAGATATTATTCACAGGAATTTTCATTATAACGCAAAATAAGAAAACCAACCAAACGTGCACTACAACAAATACAAAATAACGTCACACCTTTGCCTATCCTATGAACCTGATACATGTCATATTTACCTAATCTGTCATCTTTAAAAAAAACAAAAAAACGACAACAATTAGTATATTTAAAATACTCACACGTCTAATGATAGGTGGTACTGTAATATCGCAAGGTTCATTGGCCTCTTTAAATACCTTCCATAATTTTCTGTCAAATAAAATAATAAAACGTATATCTTAAATATAGCAATTTTCCACACATTTTGACATGAAACAATACTTTTTTTTCCTTCCTTTTATTTCTAAAGAAATTTAGAAATTGTATTTAAACATTTTACAATTATTCCTCAATATGAAACAATATAAACACAGGGGGAAATAAAAAAAAACCGCCAGGGGAATACCAAGTAAAACAACATCAACTCTACATAGACTAGAAGTGACGTCAGGTGCCTCAAACGAGCTAGTTTATCCTCCTTCACACATTGCTGTCACCCGGTACTATCATGATATTTCTCAGAAATCGTGATGGTCATCGAACAACATAAAGTGAAACAAAAAGATATTAAATGAAGTAATAAACCAATCATTGTTTACACTGGCAAATCATAATATAAATCACAATACATGGTATAATGTAAATGACAACAGACAGAGCAGACCTTAAGCAAATTGGACTAACTGTTCTCAATTGGACCCCGTGCTGGAGTCATCTACTCTCGGCTATTCAAGTACACATACCAACACTACAGGTTTTACAGAGAACTATTGGGTCCCTTCTTCTCCTAAGGCCGGCCCTGACAACAGAGACTGTACAAACGTAGATATCGCATACTAACTTTATGGAATGTAATTACTATATATCTTGAGATAGCAAGCCACATATATACCAAATTTATGATATAAAATAATAATTGACGTACATCATAAAATATTTCAGAATATTTTAGCCACAGTTTGGACTATCTTTTGAAATAAACTAAGATGATGGGTGATTGTTCGTTTTGTTGATATTGGTGGAATTGATAACCATGACTGTTTAAACTTGTTTTTTCATAATATTAAAAGAAAACATTCACGAGCACACCTTTTTGGTTCGCTGGCCTTTATCTTTTCTATTGGATATTCGATATGTTTCGACAGTGTAGTAAATTTTCTTTTCAATTTATTACTCAATTTTTTTTTTTTTAATTACATATACATGGTAATACCTAACAACGCATACAAGCCTATCACCAATACGGCGTGGGTTCGCGCCCGGCTTTGTAAATCACAAAAAGAGTGCACTCGACTCGCAACCGCAAGTGATAAAGTTTACCAGTTGTTTGCCCATGGTCGGTGGTTCTCTCCGGGTACTCCGGCTTCTTCCACCACTAAAACTGTTCTCCATGATATAGCTGAAATATTGCTGAAAGTGGCGTTAAACATCAAAAATCAAATTAAATCATATACATGGTAAAATGTCAGCGAACCAATACAACTCATTTTGTAGGCTGATTCGCTGACCTTTATCTATTACATTACATATGCACTGAATAGCGAACCGATTTAACTCATTTTGTTTGCTGCTTCGCTGACCCTTATCTATTACATTATGTATACACGGTATAGCGAATCGATTTAAGTATAAGATACAGTACTATTGAAACAAAAAAAGCGGCCCGTATTGGATATAACGGGTTTCTTTTTCCGCATGAGTACTCAGGTGAAGGCCGAGGTGCGTAGCACCAAGGCCGTTACCCGAGTACAAATGCGGAAAAAGAAACCCGTTATATCCAATACGGGCAACTTATTTTGTTTCAATAATAATGTATCTTACTTGTACAATAATAGTGTTGTTGAAAAAAACCAAATGGTATGACATTTAATCCATTTTTTTGCTGACGATCCAGGGAAATTGTAACTGTTTTGTTTGAGAACGAATGGGTCAAATTATTAAAGTACAGCGGCCTGTACCATCGGCCCCTATTATCGGCCTGCATCATCGGCCTCTACTAGCGGCCTGTATGTGATATTAGTGGCCGCATTTACAATAGCTTTGCTGGGGGTATTATTGTACAACTCATTTTGTTTGCTGCTTCGCTGACCCTTATCTATTACATTACGTATACACGGTATAGCGAATCAATTTAACTCATTTTGACACAATATTATGTCAACGAATCAATCTAACTCATTTTGTAATTCGTTACCTTGTAATCATACAACCTCCAAATATTGCTAAGATGACAACAACAGCTCCAACACCAATGATAACTGGCACTATTTTGTCTAAAGATTAGCCATATAATATTAGTGATTAATATAATAATCTAACTCCAGTATAATTTCAATAATTTTTGAATTAGGGAAGTCTTAACATGATTCTAACACGGTATCCATATAATAATTAACAATACTATATACTTTGTAATAAATATATTGTATTAACATCTGTGTTTTTTCCATCCATGCTTTTCATTGTTGATTTCACTTATCCAACAAACGGGGATGTATATTGTATAATATATGTTGTAACCGATTCGCTATATTAGAGTACTCCAACAACACCAGAGTTCAATTGCAAGCTTTTATTCTGATATACTATCCTAACTTGGAATAGAGAGAAACGTTACTGCAACTTGTAGTTCCGTTTTCTCCCAACTGCGTTGTAGGAGTACTCTAGATTAAGTACTAGGAATCAGAGTTCGTTGTAGGAGTACTCTAGATTAAGTCCTAGGAATCAGATTTCGTTGTAGGAGTACTCTAGATTAAGTACTAGGAATCAGAGTTCGTTGTAGGAGTACTCTAGATTAAGTCCTAGGAATCAGATTTCGTTGTAGGAGTACTCTAGATTAAGTACTAGGAATCAGAGTGTGTTGTAGGAGTACTCTAGATTAAGTAATAGGAATCAGAGTTCGTTGTAGGAGTACTCTAGATTAAGTTCTAGGAATCAGAGTTCGTTGTAGGTGTACTCTAGATTAAGTACTAGGAATCAGAGTTCGTTGTAGGAGTACTCTAGATTAAGTACTAGGAATCAGAGTTCGTTGTAGGAGTACTCTAGATTAAGTACTAGGAATCAGAGTTCGCTGTAGGAGTACTCTAGATTAAGTACTAGGAATCAGAGTTCGTTGTAGGAGTACTCTAGATTAAATACTAGGAATTAGAGTTCGTTGTAGGAGTACTCTAGATTAAGTACTAGGAATCAGAGTTCGTTGTAGGAGTACTCTAGATTAAGTACTAGGAATCAGAGTTCGTTGTAGGAGTACTCTAGATTAAGTACTAGGAATCAGAGTTCGTTGTAGGTGTACTCTAGATTAAGTACTAGGAATCAGAGTTCGTTGTAGGAGTACTCTAGATTAAGTACTAGGAATCAGAGTTCGTTGTAGGAGTACTCTAGATTAAGTACTAGGAATCAGAGTTCGCTGTAGGAGTACTCTAGATTAAGTACTAGGAATCAGAGTTCGTTGTAGGTGTACTCTAGATTAAGTACTAGGAATCAGAGTTCGTTGTAGGAGTACTCTAGATTAAGTACTAGGAATCAGAGTTCGTTGTAGGAGTACTCTAGATTAAGTACTAGGAATCAGAGTTCGCTGTAGGAGTACTCTAGATTAAGTACTAGGAATCAGAGTTCGTTGTAGGAGTACTCTAGATTAAATACTAGGAATCAGAGTTCGTTGTAGGAGTACTCTAGATTAAGTACTAGGAATCAGAGTTCGTTGTAAGAGTACTCTAGTTTAGGTACTAGGAATCAGAGTTTCTTGTAGGAGTACTCTAGATTAAGTACTAGGAATCAGAGTTCGTTGTAAGAGTACTCCAGATTAAGTACTAGGAATCAGAGTTCGTTGTAGGAGTACTCGAGATTAAGTACTAGGAATCAGAGTTCGTTGTAGGAGTACTCTAGATTAAGTATTAGGAATCAGAGTTCGTTGTGGGAGTACTCTAGATTAAGTACTAGGAATCAGAGTTCGTTGTAGGAGTACTCTAGATTAAGTACTAGGAATCAGAGTTCGTTGTAGGAGTACTCTAGATTAAGTACTAGGAATCAGAGTTTGTTGTAGGAGTACTCTAGATTAATTACTAGGAATCAGAGTTCGTTGTAGGAGTAATCTAGATTAAGTACTAGGAATCAGAGTTCGTTGTCGGAGTACTCTAGATTAAGTACTAGGAATCAGAGTTCGTTGTAGGAGTACTCTAGATTAAGTACTAGGAATCAGAGTTCGTTGTAGGAGTACTCTAGATTAAGTACTAGGAATCAGAGTTCGTTGTAGGAGTACTCTAGATTAAGTACTAGGAATCAGAGTTCGTTGCAAGAGTACTCCAGATTAGGTACTAGGAATCAGAGTGTGTTGTAGGAGTACTCTAGATTAAGTACTAGGAATCAGAGTTCGTTGTAAGAGTACTCTAGATTAAGTACTAGGAATCAGAGTTCGTTGTAGGATTACTCTAGATTAAGTACTAGGAATCAGAGTTCGTTGTAGAAGTACTCTAGATTAAGTACTAGAAATCAGAGTTCGTTGTAGGAGTACTCTAGATTAAGTACTAGGAATCAGAGTTCGTTGTGGGAGTACTCTAGATTAAGTACTAGGAATCAGAGTTCGTTGTAGGAGCACTCTAGATTAAGTACAAGGAATCAGAGTTCGTTGTAGGAGTACTCTAGATTAAGTACTAGGAATCAGAGTTCGTTTTAGGAGTACTCTAGATTAAGTACTAGGAATCAGAGTTCGTTGTAGGAGTACTCTAGATTAAGTACTAGGAATCAGAGTTCGTTGTAGGAGTACTCTAGATTAAGTACTAGGAATCAGAGTTCGTTGTGGGAGTACTCTAGATTAAGTACTAGGAATCAGAGTTCGTTGTAGGAGTACTCTAGATTAAGTACTAGGAATCAGAGTTCGTTGTAGGAGTACTCTAGATTAAGTACTAGGAATCAGAGTTCGTTGTAGGAGTACTCTAGATTAATTACTAGGAATCAGAGTTCGTTGTAAGAGTACTCTAAATTAAGTACTAGGAATCAGAGTTCGTTGTAGGAGTACTCTAGATTAAGTACTAGGAATCAGAGTTCGTTGTAAGAGTACTCTAGATTAAGTACTAGAAATCAGAGTTCGTTGCAAGAGTACTCCAGATTAGGTACTAGGAATCAGAGTGTGTTGTAGGAGTACTCTAGATTAAGTACTAGGAATCAGAGTTCGTTGTAAGAGTACTCTAGATTAAGTACTAGGAATCAGAGTTCGTTGTAGGATTACTCTAGATTAAGTACAAGGAATCAGAGTTCGTTGTAGAAGTACTCTAGATTAAGTACTAGAAATCAGAGTTCGTTGTAGGAGTACTCTAGATTAAGTTCTAGGAATCAGAGTTCGTTGTAGGAGTACTCTAAATTAAGTACAAGGAATCAGAGTTCGTTGTAGGAGTACTCTAAATTAAGTACTAGGAATCAGAGTTCGTTGTAGGAGTACTCTAGATTAAATACTAGGAATCAGAGTTCGTTGTAGGAGTACTCTAGATTAAGTACTAGGAATCAGAGTTCGTTGTAGGAGTACTCTAGATTAAGTACTAGGAATCAGAGTTCGTTGTAGGAGTACTCTAAATTAAGTACTAGGAATCAGAGTTCGTTGTAGGAGTACTCTAAATTAAGTACTAGGAATCAGAGTTCGTTGTAAGAGTACTCTAAATTAAATACTAGGAATCAGAGTTCGTTGTAGGAGTACTCTAGATTAAGTACTAGGAATCAGAGTTCGTTGTAGGAGTACTCTAGATTAAGTACTAGGAATCAGAGTTCGTTGTAGGAGTACTCTAGATTAAGTACTAGGAATCAGAGTTCGTTGTAGGAGTACTCTAGATTAAGTACTAGAAATCAGAGTTCGTTGCAAGAGTACTCCAGATTAGGTACTAGGAATCAGAGTGTGTTGTAGGAGTACTCTAGATTAAGTACTAGGAATCAGAGTTCGTTGTAAGAGTACTCTAGATTAAGTACCAGGAATCAGAGTTCGTTGTAGGATTACTCTAGATTAAGTACTAGGAATCAGAGTTCGTTGTAGGAGTACTCTAGATTAAGTACTAGAAATCAGAGTTCGTTGCAAGAGTACTCCAGATTAGGTACTAGGAATCAGAGTGTGTTGTAGGAGTACTCTAGATTAAGTACTAGGAATCAGAGTTCGTTGTAAGAGTACTCTAGATTAAGTACTAGGAATCAGAGTTCGTTGTAGGATTACTCTAGATTAAGTACAAGGAATCAGAGTTCGTTGTAGAAGTACTCTAGATTAAGTACTAGAAATCAGAGTTCGTTGTAGGAGTACTCTAGATTAAGTTCTAGGAATCAGAGTTCGTTGTAGGAGTACTCTAAATTAAGTACAAGGAATCAGAGTTCGTTGTAGGAGTACTCTAAATTAAGTACTAGGAATCAGAGTTCGTTGTAGGAGTACTCTAGATTAAATACTAGGAATCAGAGTTCGTTGTAGGAGTACTCTAGATTAAGTACTAGGAATCAGAGTTCGTTGTAGGAGTACTCTAGATTAAGTACTAGGAATCAGAGTTCGTTGTAGGAGTACTCTAAATTAAGTACTAGGAATCAGAGTTCGTTGTAGGAGTACTCTAAATTAAGTACTAGGAATCAGAGTTCGTTGTAAGAGTACTCTAAATTAAATACTAGGAATCAGAGTTCGTTGTAGGAGTACTCTAGATTAAGTACTAGGAATCAGAGTTCGTTGTAGGAGTACTCTAGATTAAGTACTAGGAATCAGAGTTCGTTGTAGGAGTACTCTAGATTAAGTACTAGGAATCAGAGTTCGTTGTAGGAGTACTCTAGATTAAGTACTAGAAATCAGAGTTCGTTGCAAGAGTACTCCAGATTAGGTACTAGGAATCAGAGTGTGTTGTAGGAGTACTCTAGATTAAGTACTAGGAATCAGAGTTCGTTGTAAGAGTACTCTAGATTAAGTACCAGGAATCAGAGTTCGTTGTAGGATTACTCTAGATTAAGTACTAGGAATCAGAGTTCGTTGTAGAAGTACTCTAGATTAAGTACTAGAAATCAGAGTTCGTTGTAGGAGTACTCTAGATTAAGTACTAGGAATCAGAGTTCGTTGTGGGAGTACTCTAGATTAAGTACAAGGAATCAGAGTTCGTTGTAAGAGTGCTCTAAATTAAGTACTAGGAATCAGAGTTCGTTGTAGGAGTACTCTAGATTAAGTACTAGGAATCAGAGTTCGTTGTAGGAGTACTCTAGATTAAGTACTAGGAATCAGAGTTCGTTGTAGGAGTACTCTAGATTAAGTACTAGGAATCAGAGTTCGTTGTAGGAGTACTCTAGATTAAGTACTAGGAATCAGAGTTCGTTGTAGGAGTACTATAGATTAAGTACTAGGAATCAGAGTTCGTTGTAGGAGTACTCTAAATTAAGTACTAGGAATCAGAGTTTGTTGTAGGAGTACTCTAAATTAAGTACTAGGAATCAGAGTTCGTTGTAAGAGTACTCTAAATTAAGTACTAGGAATCAGAGTTCGTTGTAGGAGTACTCTAAATTAAGTACTAGGAATCAGAGTTCGTTGTAGGAGTACTCTAAATTAAGTACTAGGAATCAGAGTTCGTTGTAAGAGTACTCTAAATTAAGTACTAGGAATCAGAGTTCGTTGTAGGAGTACTCTAGATTAAGTACTAGGAATCAGAGTTCGTTGTAGGAATACTCTAGATTAAGTACAAGGAATCAGAGTTATCTAGCTTACATTTTCGTGCAAATGCTGTGACATGGATATTGAAAAACTAGACAGACATCAAACAATTGTATTACAGTCGTCAACATGAGTTCACTCCAGAGTTTAGTGGAGTTTGTGTTGCTCAAGTTTTTGTTTTCTGTGTAATGTTTTATCGATTGCATGTTTGTCCTTCTGATAAGCCCTTCGGTATCTTCAAACTTTTATTATCAGTGTTGTGTCTGCTTATATCATAAACTAGCTAGATGTGCCAAAGAGGTCTCTCTTACTAAATTGAGACAATCTAATTGCTCAATATCATAATATTCAAAATTAATTAGAGTCAACTACATTACAGCAAATCCGTTAGAATTTAGTTTCAACTAATTTCACAATTAAATATTCAAATAAATAATAAAAACACAGAGAGCACACCATCTAAATCTAATTTATATAAATAATACAAAAACATTTAATATAGAAATAATAATTTGAAAGTTTGAAATACGTACTGCATGTCATACAATCTGGTTGTCAAGGAAACAAAAGTAATACACGCATGTTGTTTAACTATGAAAAAAGACGGGTTTTTTTATCATTATTATTGACTATGATTGAGTCGGTCATGTAGTGTTAACTTTAATATAAAATTGAAATTGCTAAAATTTTGTACCTTTATTTTGTTCCATACCGTCTACACACACCGCTGATGACGTCTTTACCTTTCCACCTTTCCATTCCGGGAACACGCGAACACAAAGTGTTTCCTTTGACCTCGCAACAAGAAAAGTGTTTTTTGTTCCTTGTATCTTCTTTTCTTTATAATCTGTAAAACAAAATAGAATGAAAAAAAAAAATAAAACGATTATCAAAGATCTAATTGAAAAGCAAAATATATTTTACCGATTTATCAAGCCAGGAAAGCTAGCAGTCATTATTAGTCTTGTTAGGTGTATCAATTTTACCTTTGTTTTTACGATTATTGGATTCGATTTTGGAATTATCTCGACAGTTTAAACACATTTTGTTTTTCATTTTATTACAACACGAGGCCTCTATGCTTAAGAGCTTTAAGGAGCGGTTTCTTGTATTTTTTACTATGCTTAAGAGCTTTAAGGAGCTGTTTCTTGTATTTTTTACTATGCTTAAGAGCTTTAAGGAGCTGTTTCTTGTATTTTTCACTATGCTTAAGAGCTTTAAGGAGCGGTTTCTTGTATTTTTCACTATGCTTAAAAGCTTTAAGGAGCGGTTTCTTGTATTTTTCACTGTGCTTAAGAGCTTTAAGGAGCGGTTTCTTGTATTTTTCATTATGCTTAAGAGCTTTAAGGAGCGGTTTCTTGTATTTTTCACTATGCTTAAGAGCTTTAAGGAGCTGTTTCTTGTATTTTGCACTATGCTTAAGAGCTTTAAGGAGCTGTTTCTTGTATTTTTTACTATGCATAAGAGCTTTAAGGAGCTGTTTCTTGTATTTTTTACTATGCTCAAGAGCTTTAATGAGCTGTTTCTTGTATTTTTTACTATGCTTAAGAGCTTTAAGGAGCTGTTTCTTGTATTTTTCACTATGCTTAAGAGCTTTAAGGAGCTGTTTCTTGTATTTTTTACTATGCATAAGAGCTTTAAGGAGCTGTTTCTTGTATTTTTTACTATGCTTAAGAGCTTTAAGGAGCTGTTTCTTGTATTTTTTACTATGCATAAGAGCTTTAAGGAGCTGTTTCTTGTATTTTTTACTATGCTTAAGAGCTTTAAGGAGCGGTTTCTTGTATTTTTCACTATGCTTAAGAGCTTTAAGGAGCGGTTTCTTGTATTTTTCACTATGCTTAAGAGCTTTAAGGAGCGGTTTCTTGTATTTTTCACTATGCTTAAGAGCTTTAAGGAGCTGTTTCTTGTATTTTTCACTATGCTTAAGAGCTTTAAGGAGCTGTTTCTTGTATTTTTTACTATGCATAAGAGTTTTAAGGAGCTGTTTCTTGTATTTTTTACTATGCTCAAGAGCTTTAATGAGCTGTTTCTTGTATTTTTTACTATGCTTAAGAGCTTTAAGGAGCTGTTTCTTGTATTTTTCACTATGCTTAAGAGCTTTAAGGAGCTGTTTCTTGTATTTTTTACTATGCATAAGAGCTTTAAGGAGCTGTTTCTTGTATTTTTTACTATGCTCAAGAGCTTTAATGAGCTGTTTCTTGTATTTTTTACTATGCTTAAGAGCTTTAATGAGCTGTTTCTTGTATTTTTTACTATGCTTAAGAGCTTTAAGGAGCTGTTTCCTGTATTTTTTACTATGCTTAAGAGCTTTAATAAGCTGTTTCTTGTATTTTTTACTATGCTTAAGAGCTTTAATGAGCTGTTTCTTGTTTTTTTTAACTATGCTTAAGAGCTTTAAGGAGCTGTTTCTTGTATTTTTTACTATGCTTAAGAGCTTTAAGGAGTTGTTTCTTGTTTTTTTTACTATGCTCAAGAGCTTTAATGAGCTGTTTCTTGTATTTTTTACTATGCTTAAGAGCTTTAAGGAGCTGTTTCTTGTATTTTTTACTATGCTTAAGAGCTTTAAGGAGCTGTTTCTTGTATTTTTTACTATGCTTAAGAGCTTT
Source organism: Bathymodiolus brooksi (assembly GCA_963680875.1). Taxonomy (NCBI): domain Eukaryota; kingdom Metazoa; phylum Mollusca; class Bivalvia; order Mytilida; family Modiolidae; genus Bathymodiolus; species Bathymodiolus brooksi. Next base: position 98,668,213 of record OY804575.1, on the reverse strand, counting down.
AAGGAGTTGTTTCTTGTTTTTTTTACTATGCTTAAGAGCTTTAAGGAGCTGTTTCTTGTATTTTTTACTATGCTTAAGAGCTTTAAGGAGCTGTTTCTTGTATTTTTTACTTTGGTGGATTATTCAAGCAAATATATAATACTTTGATATAAATACTTATCCTCCACTGGTTCTATTTGAGCAGTCAAATTGCATTGACTTGATAATTTTTTGTTATATACGATCACTGATCAAGATATGTTTTTTTGGTACCTGATTCATGTTGAGTAACAATAAGAAACGATAGCATTTTAAGCGCCGACGTCTTAGAAGGCACGATTAGAACGAATCTGGTTTCTGTTCGTCTTAGACAATTTGGCAGTTGTATTGAGAATTTGACATTGCATGATAAATACAATATACATACATTGTCAATATAGAATTCATGTGCACACGCCACAAAACAGGACAGAAAAACAGACGAGCTTTTATACCTGTATCTAAAGCTCATGAAATAAATTTTATATTTCACGACGAGTGAGTGAGTGAGTGAGTGAGTGATTGTTGTTTAACGCCAATTCAGCAATTCATCAGCTATTTCATGGCGAGAACAAATTAATTTTCAATGATATAATGTACACACTTTGTACTAGACCAACACGCTGAATTGGATTTGTATAGCGCTAGCTCACTGCAACAACAGTCCGCGGGTAGACATGTCTCTCCACTCGAACACATTATTCTGATTTCGGGCCATCCAGTCTTTCCTCTTTCCTTAATGCTGCGTCCTTAGCGGAGAAGCAACTAATACAAATGTCATAGTCTTTGGTTTGATCCGACCGGGGCTCGAACCCACGACCTACCGCACTCGAGGCGAGCACGCTAACCATTGCGCCACCGATGCGGTGATTTCACGATGATGTATGTACATTGTATATTGTGTATATATTTTAACAAGTATATATACAATATATATAACAGTTTGTAGTCACTATGACTTGACATTTATTTGGTATAGAAACCAAAGTTTTAATCTCTGTGATACGCACCCTTACAGTCCCGTTGATTACACACTTGTATCACGTAAAAGTCTATCAGCTGTTTAACCACAGGAAAATTGCACTTTGTAAACCTCCATTTGACTAGAATACCTTCTTCTTGAGGATTAAGTATTACATCAAGAGATAAGGCAAATTCTGTATGATTGAAAAATATCATTTTTACTTTTAAAACCAAGTATATGACATTTTAAATGGAACATAATAAAGAAAGTATAAAAAGTACTATATTCATATATCAGAAAAGGGAAGCTTTGGCACCATAAATTTAGTCTAACCACGCCACCTTTCATTGAAGTGTCTGTACCAAGACAGGAAAGTCATTTTGTAATATTTTTGGTTTTTGGTTTTATTAAGATAGCAATGCAAAATAAAAATATAGAATTTGGAGTCAAAAGATTAAAAATCCAACTAACAACACGAACTGAAAATAAGACTTGGGTAATGGCAGGTATTACAAAGTTGCTGCTAACAAGGTAGCTACTGAACCAAGGGTTCTTTTTGGTAAAGTTGAAGTCATCACTTCGAAAATTTTACGGTCGCCACCATGACTTGATTGACCGTTATGGAATATCTGTGTCACAAATGACCAGGATATGTTCCACTTGTCGTAAACACTTCCCGGTCCTTTCCTCATTCACGACTTGTTACCGGGTTCGTAACTAGATTAACACGACGGCTGCCACTAGTGGAGCAGGAACTGCTTACCCTTCCGGAGCGCCTGAGTTCACCCCCGGTTTTCAGTGGGATTAGTTTTATGTGTATGTTTTGTAGATCGTTGTTTGTCCTTTTGTACTTTTTCTTTTGGCCATTGTTTTGTCTGTTCTTCTTCGATATACGGATTCTGATTACCCCTTTGGTATTATCTTCAAACTCTTTTATTAGTGGCAATAGTCATGCAGTTCTATTTCTATATATCGATGTATTACATAAAAATAATGTTAGATGATATATACAACGTTAACATAGGGATATGCAAACATATGAATACCACAAATTCTCATATAACTTATCTAAAAGAATTATAATCTAGAATATCATACATGTATGCTACACTCCGCCATGTTAATCTTTAAATTTCAAAATATATATACAAATATTTCATAGAAAAAGATGAAAAAGAAAATTTTGTTAAAGGTATTGTGAAATGGGAACACAAACTTGATACTGGACTAGATGGTAGTATGTTGTTTAATGATATTTATAGAATCACAAATGATGCAAAATTAAGAAATTTTCAGTTCAAACTTCTGCATCATATACTTCCAAATAACAAGTTATTACACAAAATGGGAATAAAAAACAGTGCATTATGTAATTTCTGTAACCAAGAAGAAGACTCCATTTTACATTATCTGTGGGGCTGCCCTGTGGCAAAGAGATTTTGGACTTCATTTAATATCTGGCTTTCATCAGCTTTAGATTTAGAAGTTTTTGAATTAACCCCAAAAGAAACAGTTTTAGGTATTTTTTCAGATGAAAGCTCCTTGCAAAAAATTGTTCCATTTTTATTCCTTGTGGCAAGAAATTATATTCACTGTTGTAAATGGACTGACACAAAACCAGTCCTTAACATTTTCAAAATTAAAGTTAAACAAAAAGAGAAAATCGAAAAGATTAATGCACTTGTTGAAAATAAAATGTACAAACATGATAATAAATGGTGTTACATACATGAACTTAATTTATAGTGGTCTACTTTTGTCATCATGCAAGAAAATAATTTATACATATGAAACTTATATTAGAAACTCATGTATATATAATTATATATAGGGGGTAAATCAACGTCTGATGACATATATCCTTAAATAAACTATGTATTTGGTTTATTGCATGGAGACAAGGGGACACAACATTTCATATGTTTGTATTGAAAATGTATGTACAAATAATGTCTTTGTCTGTGCTGTTGTGTAATGTCTGTGTTTGTTATGTATATATTTTGAAAATGTCTAAAAAAATAAAAGTAAAAAAAAAATGTTTATCTTTACACTTGGTTCATTTTTATTTATATGGCCACTCGGAATGTTTTATGATGTAAATTTTGTCTTCAATTAACATTGGTAAACCTTTTTAAGTCCCAATGTACACCTGTTATATTTATAATAGATGCACTGTCGTGTTATAACATTTTTGCATAAACGTTAGAGAAAACCGAAGGAGCAAAAAGGAATGGTAAATCCAGAGACAATGGCAACATTGGGCACACAAGACACAGGACGAAGACAATCCAGAGACAATGGCAACATTGGGCACACAAGACACAGGACGAAGACAATCCAGAGACAATGGCAACATTGGGCACACAAGACACAGGACGAAGACAATCCAGAGACAATGGCAACATTGGGCACACAAGACACAGGACGAAGAAAAACAAAACACAGAAAACTAAAAAAAATCTGTGATAAAGTTAATAAGTTTTTTTTTCTGTTTGCAAACCTTTATCAAGTATTTAGTGCATGGCACGGTTTCAAATTGTTGACGTTTTGCTTCATATTGTTTAATTATTAAAGTTACCGAGTTACCACAAACTTGGCGTTGGCTCGAGTCTCGCCACCTACCTCAAGTGTTAAGGTTTCCAAACACACAACCAATGTCTGGGTGTTCCTTCTTCAATAAGTCTAGTAGTAACAAATAGTTGAAAAATTGCTTCAAGTGACAATAAACACCAATACACAATCCAGCTAAACAAAACCCACATGTCGTAAGAAAAACCTTTTGACGATTTAAAAAAAAAAAATAATATGACATTTCTTAATTTATGACAATTACTTGTGTGTAGCATACGATAAAAATCATAAGGTATTATGGCATAAGATAAAATAACTATAAAGTTAATGAAAATTAGAATGCTGAACTATGGTCTTACCACTTGTTGAAAGATCTATGTAGCAGTCCGACCAAATAAAGCCTATTGTCCTATTATCAACAGTAGTATATGACAAACCAAATAGATATGAAATAGATTCAATAAACATTCCTGGAATGGCTGAATTACTAAATGACGAGTTGATCTGTGTCGAGGAAGGTGTTTGCTGAAAGAAATAATGTTAAAGGTATTTTTAAAGGATTTGGACAATAAAATCCATAGATGTGATAAAATAACAATACAATAAGAAACACTATATATTTCAAACATTTCATTATAGTTGTCAGTTTTCAGTATTATTGTTGTTTTTATGTTTCTGCAAGGTAATTGTAAAATAAACACAATTTCGTGTTGTTTTATTTTAAATTGGGTAATTATTCTTGAGACCGTCGTGATCGTATGGTAGTGGAATATACAACTACCTATGCAACCTATGCACTAATGTTGTGAATTCGAATCCCGTTCATGGCGAGGTGTACTTGATACAACATTATGTGATAGAGTTTGTCAGTGACTTGGGGAAGGTTGGTGGTTTTCTCCGGGTGCTCCAGTTTTATCCACCAATAAAACTAACCACCACGATATAACTGAAATATTGTTGAAAGTAGCTTTAAAAACCCTAACCCGAATCCCCTAACCCTGTTATTCTGAATAATATTTCCCAGAATTAATATATGTATATACAATGTAGTTAAAATAAATTAGCAAATATGATTGGCAAAACCATCATAATTATGTGTAACATATATGTAACATTACCTTACATAAATTACCAAAAGCTTGTTCACACCAAAACAAATTGTAATGCTTAATACCACTACCATCATTATTTTTCCAAAATAGCTCTGTTTGGTGTTGTTTGTTTTTGATAGCCACAAGTTCATCGTCAAAATAAGTATCTACAACAATTGATACATGAATATTATAAACTTTCAGATACTGACTTAGTGATTGTTTGTCGCTAACCCTAACAAATAATATCTCCCAAATATTATAAACTTTCAGATACTGACGTAGTGATTGCTTGTCGCTAACCCTAACAAATAATGTCTCCAAAATTGGAATTGGTATTTTCTGTTTTTCAATTTGATACTGAAACACCACTTTATTATCACATTTCAATAAATAGATAGGCTGGTTGTTTTAATGATAAATCAAAGGAACGAATGGGGTCCATACATGAAATAAGTTGTAACAAATTATATGGATGTAAATGAACACGAAAGACTATCAATCTCAACATTAGATTCAAATGAAGTAATGGAACAGCATTTTATTGCTGCTTTTTATTTAACCGTCACAGTAGAATAATGATGGTAAACTCATGCCCTGACCCTTTAACTGTCACTGAGCAGTACTGGTTAGCTCTGTCGATAAACTCTACATGTGGGCACCGTTATCGTTTTGATGTATTTGGTATATAATTTTTCAAAGGTGAAAATTAATAAACATAATATAATACATTTGCATGTACTTGGAATAGCAGATAATCTCGTAAATGTTTTACCTCTTTAAGGTGATAAAAATATAGAGATGAACGATGGGAGATGATAGATAAGATAAGTTACCTCTGTCATATATAATGATTTCTGATTGGTCTTTTGACATTCCTATTATGTTTCCCGCCCAAATATGGACATCAATCTGCATTTCTAGTGAAATATGATGAATAGTTGCTGAAAAATCCTGCGTATAGTCTTCTTGGATAAGGATACCATTTGTAATAAATTGTACTTTGTATCGAATCTTTTCATCGTTCCATTCTGTATTTGGTAATGGCTACAGAGTCAAATTGATGATAATTATTAACAATTACTTGCCTTCAGCGAATAATTTGATACTGTCATATGTTAGTAGTATTTTGCTTATTTTTCAATTGGAATTTGGAATTGTTCCGACAGTGTGGTATTTTATGTTTTGTTTTTTATCTGATTATATGATGGTGAAGTATTATTTAAATGATGGTGAAGTAATTAGTGCCACCGATCTTCTATAACAACAATTAAACTTGTCAATATTGAGATCTATGCTATTAGACAACTAGTTCAAAGCAATATATTTAGAACATGCACTTGTACCGACACCATAGAAAACGCGGTGGCTTCTACTGGGAACCTTACTGTTATATACGATAGAGCTGACAAAATGACCGACAGTGACATCAGGCAAACATTTAATCAATGAATCACTGCAAAGTCAAATGTGACTGAACATCAACAAACCAGGATTACATAATTTTTTTTACGATATTGTAAAAACAAACATTTGATCGGAAATAAGTAAATAAATAAATAAATAAATAAATATATCTACCAGCCAATAAACTGTAATGATTCTTTTCTTTCCTGATGATTGCTGGATTGAGTAACCTCCCTCTAGGATTGTAGGTGGAACAGATGGGACTGTAATAATATTAAAACAAATACAGTTATGAATTTATGAATTTATGAAATATACATTTGATGCTACAGACTGACGTGAATTACTGATTAAACGAGTAAATCTTACTTTTGTCAGCTATACCTCAAATTAAAAGGCAAAAAAAGAAAGTACAGTATATCCATATCTTGAATACAATGATCACCCGTATGTCGAATTCGCGACCTGTATCTGAAAATAAGTTTATATCAATCTATTTAAGAAATGTGACATTTCATTTAAATTAATTTGATTAGGAATGCATATTTGAAATTCAATGATATAGGATTGTATTATGAGAGTTTAACGTCACATTAAGAAACATTTCAATTATATGATGGAGGTAAGTTATATTGGTGGTGGGAAATGGAGTACTTAGAGTAAACAACATGCATAGCCTGTCGCTAACAAACATTTTCACATACAGTTGTACAGAGTAGACTTCGACATAGACAGAAGTCGAACTACATTAACGAATTCGAAAATTAACAATTTAATGGATATATAACATATACATGTATATAACAATCATAATAACATACTATCTTTCGATGTTTTCACTTGAATTGTATTTTCGTTGCTCCAGAAACCGCCCGTGGTTGGTTTGCTAGAAACACTGAAGGTGTAGAGTGTAAACTTGCACAAATCGGTTAAAATAATTTGCATTGCGTCTTTGTCACAGGATACATAATATCCACTCTTTTCTGTGCAAGTCTGCTCTTCAAAATTTAAATACTCGAAAACTAGAAATATCTGAAAATATATTGAAACTGCTTCAGTATAAGAATTGCAAACCGATAATAAATGATAAATTTAAATAATACATCCAACTTGCAGCTTGAATCGAAGTAAATCTTTGGCAGACGTACAATAATCTATCAATCTGTTACAATGTGAAGCTAATACCTTTCTCTAAAATTTCAATATAAACAACAGCGTGATGAGTGTCTACAATCGGTTAATGGATATACTTAAAGATGTTACAAATAATCTTTCTTATGACAAGTAAGTGAGCAACGAAGTACATCTGGCTCTGCGTGGACACAATATTTAAATTTTGTTCTTACTCCTATGCTGTTTTACAATAGGAGTAGATGCCAGAAAAATTATTTACATTTTAATATAGTTTTGCATTTTCTTTGTTTAAGTAATATGCTATGTACATACACTGAAAGTGAAACACAAACCTTTCTGGAGAGTTCCCTCCCTTCAGTCCTGATGATCAGTTGAAATGACTTGTTGTAATAGCGATTGTGATTCCATTCCAGAGATACAGATGTTGAATTATTGACAGTTGCACTGAGTCTTGATACAGGATCGGGTTTGACTGGAACATAAACATACTATTCTGAACAAAAAACAATTATGTTATTGAACAGAAATCAGAGAAACCTCATTTCTTTCACTTAATCAATGTAAATAATTTTCATAAAGAATACGTAATACAAAACTTCATACTGAAATGTAGAATTCATACAAGATTCACGAATTTGGCAGACCATGCATAAACAAATGTCTTGGTTCTATATTTGAGGACTGGATACATTATGTTTCTATATTTTTTTAATCATTGATGCCATCACTACTACGCTTTTCTAGCAAGAAGATAACAACAAAGTAACTACCACTATAAAGCCTTTAAGTTAAAATTCAAAATCCAGACGGACACGAACACAATCAGATAAATTTTGAAACGTTCATTGTACAGAGCCAAGTACAAATTCAAGACGTTGGATCTCTTAAATAGTGTATGTTTGTCATTGGTGTATTGGAAACGAATTATTAAAAGAAGCAACTGTTAAAAACGTCTTTCAATGTTATTTTAAATAATACAAGTTTTCAAATAGATCTACACGATGAGTCTTATTTCACCATTATTCAGCTTTTGACTTTGTTCCCGGAACACTCTTTCGTTTCTATGATTCGAGAATGAGTTCAAATGCTTGAAACTATCTCTAGACATTAGATATTTTGCGTTTGTCTTTGTAACAAAGAAAGTTCAATAAAGCATGAACAGAGGAACAAATACGTGTCACATTTTTGGAAAATACCACACTGTCTAAATAGGTCTTAAATAAAAGAAAAAAAAAAATAATAATAATAATAGATCCCCGTAATACACAAATAAATTGCCAATCACTTTCTTGGCGTGGTACAGATACTAGTTTTATGAACGCATTGTGATTAAACTTACCTAAAGCTTGAATGTTCACATCATAACACGAATCGTTCCGTTGAGGTAAAGTAATGCAGAGATAAAATTCCTTGTGTGGATCAATATCATCATATAGTCTCCATTTACACGACTTAAGTTTGTGTCCTGGTAGTGGACATGCATGCCAATGACTGTTTCTTGTATTGAAGGTGGAAGTAGAGTGATATACCAGCTGCCTTTAATTAACATGTAAATAAACGACGAGAAACGATGATGGCTTATTTTTTTTAAATACATATAATAATGTAATGCATTGTTGTGACATTGTATAATGTGAGTAACTCATATTAAGATTGAAAACAAATATGCAGAAATTATTCAATTTTGATAGAAAAGGATAGAAAAAATAAAATAAAACAAACAAGACTTTGAAGATACCAAAGGGGTAAACAAAATTCATTAATCGAAGAAGTACAGACAACACTATGGTCAAAAGAAAAAGGACAAACAATGATCTACAAAGCATTACACAGGAAACTAAAGATCGAGTAACACGAACCCCACTGAAAACCGGGGGTGAACGCAGCTGCTCCCGGAAGGGTAACCAGTTCCTGCTCCACTAGTGGCACCTGTTGTGTTACTCTAGTTACAAAAATCATAAAATCTGAATGTGCATAGTACAATAATAACAGATTGGTCTAAACGCGGAACAAATTAGCAGCTCACTTGAGTCAAAATAAAATTAACGATTAAACAAATGAGGGGAATTTCTCCGGGCAGATAACATTAGCTTCAGAATGTGGTATCCTTATGATAGAGCTTTACTTGAAAAATGCATTTTTTTCTTGTGTAATATCTATTAGAAAAGTATCAGTTGTGATGCGCATATCTCATATGCGGGGAAGGAATGGTTAATTACTAATTCTATAACAGGGAATCTATAAGTTTTAGAGGTCAGTTGTCTCTTTGTGCTTTGTGTTTATATATATAACCAAATAACGAAGCAACAGTATTAGAAAACGACGAAACAATTTTGATACCAAATGCATTAACAAGTTAAATTACAATTTGACAATAAAATGATTAATAAGATAATTAACGTTACGTATGAAGTACAAGGTACCATTTTATATTGATATTGTTGATATACTGGTGGGTATTATAATCCCAGGTACACTCAACATCTCTTTCCCAGTTGTAAGTTACACAAGAGAAATTGAGAACTGGTGTACTGTCATCTGAAATCACAAGTTTAATAAAGGATATATTTTTGAACACATGATTTATCAAGCATATTATGACTGACATACACATAATCAAGCTCCTCCCAAATCATGACTTAGCACAGAAGAACTTTTCCTGCTATATTCACAAGTAGGGATTACGGCATATACTATATTACAATCGTAATATACAAAATCAAGCTAAACTAAAACTTGGCCAAAGGCAGAAGACAATCAAACATGTTCCAAATGGAACCTGTCACCATTTTATATATTCTTAAAATAAGATAAAAATGTGATTATATAATACAATGTTATCTCAGCTCAAATTATGTTAAATTTGTATATCAAGAAAAGGAAGTTTAAATAGTGATGGTTTACAATTTCATCAACATCATCAAAACGAACAACCACCTCAAACCTCAAACCACTAAACACAAGAAAGATTACGATTTATTGCGTTTGAAATCCAGCTCCTGGCTTTGAACAGGCACGATAATGTGACGGAGTTAAACCGGCTAGTGTGAACCAAACCTTCCATAGAATAATATTTGGATCTCCATTGGCAATACAGATATAAATTTGTATTTAAATGAGACTGAAAATAGGATATTACTTGTTGAATGGACATGCTTCCTTTTGTATTTATGGAGAGTGTATTTGACCTAATGTGTACCGATTGTTTTATTTACAACTTCTATTATGGTCAACAATCTAATTCTAGATTCATGTATACACACACATTTGTATATTATTTAACATTATTTTCATCAGTGTGAGCATAAATCTTAATATTCACATGTTACAGAAAGGGTATGTAGGTGAGAGAAATGTATACATATGATATGAAACAATTCATGAACAGTAACGTCGAGAATCGTGTGGAACCACTAGTGGATCAGGACCAGCTTATCCTTCCTGAGAACATGAGTTCACCCCCGGTTATTAGTGGGGTTAGTGTTACTTGATCTTTAGTTTTCTGTGTAATGTTTTGTAGAACGTTGTTTATCATTTAGTCCTTTTTCTTTTGGCCATTGTGTTGTTTGTCCTTCGATTTACGGATTCTGATTACCCCTTTGGTATCTTCAAACTCTTCTCGTAGAACTGTTCTTTATCTGTTGTATTACGTTTAAAGTATATAGGAATACATACCACCAGGTAATGCTGTAAGTGAACCTTTAGTAAGACTATTACACAAATATATTACAAAGATAACATGGATGTTCAATGACCAATCTCTAGTGACGAAGCATCCCAATGTAGTATAGTACATTGCATAGCTACAAGATCATCTAGAAAGATAAAATAATATACCATATCATTGATATCATTTCTAGTTAGACAAAACACATACTTGTTGTTTATACTGAAATTTTCGATTTTTTTTCTCAATTTTGTGCCAATATCGAACATGTTTTGGAATGAAATTATCGATGGTGCCTCCATAGTGTCACTCGTAGCTTAAGGAAGACGTACTGATGCTTAACACATTCAGTTGGTTGAATCAATCATTAAACAAAACCCTTGTATATTAGTAGGGTAGCAGGGTATCGATTTTTGCTGATTTGCCTTAATAGTATGACACACGGCTAAATTATATATTTTTGGAAAGAGCAGAATGTGACTCATCGAAATATCGATGTCGTCGTTATCTAGTGTGGTCACGTTATGAGATAATTTGGGTCAAAGGTCAAACCCGTATTTTTCCAAAAATAAATTATCAGACTTTAGCAATATCTTTTTTGCGTACATTTTTCGTTATTTTTATACAAAAAACAGCAGAAGTGGTTGAGAAATGATCAAGGTCTATAACCCCATATAATTTTACGCTTTAATTTGTATTTTACGGGTGTCAAGGTACCGTAACCGCGGAAAGGTAAAAAAATCATTATTTTTCACTACTAAAAGTTAGGAGTGACCTTGACCTTATTCTTTATCGGGGAGGTGACGTTGGTCCACAATGTTTTGTAAAAGATTTGTTATGAGTGATAAATCTGGCTTGTAAGAAGGAGGACTCGGTCTCTTTTTGGTTTAAAACCCACCAACCACGTCAAGGTCAGAGACCAATTGGCAGGTGTTTTTGTTTTTGTTTTATTAGGTTGGTTTTTTGTTGTTTTTTTTGTTGTTTTTTTTTTTACAGATTTAAAGACTTCACTTAACAATTTCATTCCTGTACATCTAACTGTAATAAGTCCACATCATCGTCGTCTATGCTTTTATTTCTGGACATTTGTGTGTTCGAATTGCGACATATTTCAACTACTTGGCACGGACAAAGGTCGCTGCAAGACAACCCTTGCTCAAAACACACACAACCACTTGAACAGACTGCTTTACCTTTACAAGTGCAAATAAGATCTTGTAAAAAGTCAGATGACATCTGACCTTGAAAGTAGACAGGAAGGAGTGATCCGTCTTTTTTCCCAACCAAACTGCAAAGGACTCTTAGGAGGTACCAGGGGTACGAGTGAGCAAATACTTAGTTATGTACCCAGAGTGATACACCGCCTTGTCTATAAAAGTTGCATTACTCAATAACTCAGACATTTTGTAGTCATTCTGTCCTTTTGCTGCGTGTTTCACATTTTGTATGCGTTTGGCAGTTTTGATTTTGGAGTTTTCTGTCTTTTTTAAAAGTCTGTTTTCCACAGAATATGCACAGTGCAATATCTGTAGACGTGTCATCGGTTTGTTCGTTCAACAAGGGAACCTGTGATGTGTCTGGTTTATGATCAGAGCCCGCCGACTCAACCTTGAAGAAACCGCAATTTCGTCTACTTGTGTACGTCTTATAGCAAGACATGTGGTACAGCATGGGCGGATCCAGGGGGCGCCCCCCTAAAATTGGAAAAAAAATGATTTTTTGGCGTAAAATCATGATTTTTCACACGAAATACCTAAAATAATTTCGCGCCTCCCTCCGCTCGGCCCAATTTTTTAAGTCCGGCCCCCCCCCCTAACTTGATATCCTGGACCCGCCCCTGTACAGCATACTTGTATCATCACTCTTAAGATTATCAATATCAGAAACAGAATATACTACTCTAAAAAACACACTTGCTTCCATTGCTTCTATGAGGCTATTTTTACTAACATTTCTCATTTTTAATAAGTAACTCAGGGGTAGAGACCTGGCATATAATACATTTGTCCCATTCAACTTCATTCCTACTTTTTTTAGGACTAGAAGGGCAAAGCTTAAGCGGGCTGCCAAATTGTGACATTTCCCGGATCAAAAACGTGTCCTACGAACTTGTTCTGTAAACTACAAATTAGTGTTCACGAAAATACAAAAATATAAAAAAAAACGTAATTTAACTACATAGTTGTTCGCTCATTGTATTGAGATAAGTTTATTCTACTAAAAGACACAATCACACACCAAACAGAAGACACAATGTTAAATATACTGTTTCAGCACAAATCGAATACCGACACGTGGTAATCCGTGTTTGCCACAGGCTAAATTTGATCAGATTTCACATCTCTTTAATCGCTAATTTCTATTGAATGATAACTTTAAAAATATTGATTTTTGGTACACAGGTGTACTAAGTAATGATGTATTTACTTCTATTTAAATTATTCTAGAATTCCTTCGGAACATTATTCTATACTTGAAAATAGGGTAACATTTTGGTAATATGTAGATATGGGAAAACTTAAAAAAAACCAACAAATAAAAAGGTGTTAAGTTTCCCGTTTTTAGTTTTGATGATATAATTAGCATAGTGTCTTTGTGTCAAGCACTTTGATTTGATAACTTACAGGTCTTGATGTTCATTTTATTCGTGTTGAAATTTTGTTGTAAAATGTACAGTTAAAGGGTGCCTTCAGAAAACGTAAAAAATAAGAAAATGTGACCACGGTAGGTTACGACGACATAAATAAATAAAAACCACAATAATTTTTACGTCAAAATATGAAAAAATTAGCCGTGTGTCATACTATTAACCCAAACTCGAAAACTAGCGGCCTTTTTAAGCACCCGCTACCCTACTATAAGGTTATGTATCAATATGGCATTCTTTTTGTCGACTGTCATTTATCAGTATATTTCATACATAATAATAATGACCTAGTAGGTTTACTCTACTCCAGACAAAGCTATTTTCATAATTTTACAACAATGAGCTACTTTTGTTTGGCAAATTAATCATATAGGTATACAAGTAACCTAAAACTTAAAGAGGCATTAGCTACGATTCTGACCCAAAAAATTATATGTTTGAAAATTGGTAAATAGCTTTAAAATGATGAAATAAAGGTAAATATTTCACATTAAACAGCTTATGGTACCACTTTTCGCCTTTTAGGAACGAAAATTAACATCGATTTATTATTTCCTTGTAAGCAAATAATTTGACCTCGCTTTCTCCGTATGCAACTGACCTTACTAGTGACAGGTAAAAACGAATAATTTGTATTTTGTCGCTTATTAACTGCAAATTTGCATGGTTCTTTGTCCGTAATTAACGCCGACTAAAAGCAGATTCACAGAAAATAAGAAATAAGTGCATTGTTGTACTGATTTAATGACGATTCGGCAAACCACGTAAACAATGCCGATAATTAATAAGATGGCGTCCATTTCTTGATCGATCTCAAAAGACGAGTAGTTGCACCTTTTTCCCCCGATGCGCGTACATTTCATAACATTTATAACTTACAGAAACACGTTTCATTAAGGCATCAATCATATCTGATAGTTTTTATGGGTAACAAAAATTATGATTTTGGCAGATAATGTCCCTTTAAGTCACCTATTTATAAACGTTATGATCGTCATCATTGGTTTGGTTGGAATTCATGTCTCATCCTTGGGATTTCTGTTTCCTTAATCTGACATGTTTAATTTGCACGTCACGACGGGTGCCATCAATAGGACAGGAGATGGTATTCTTTCTAGAGCCCCTGATTTCAATGATGGTTTCTTCCAGAGTTTATGTTGGCCGATCATTTGTTTGTTTGTTTGTTTTATCTTTATGTTTGTACTGTTGTAGGTTTTTGATTCCGGATTGTCTCTTTATTCGAAAATCTTTTGAAACAAGGATACTCGGCGATCGTCCTAAAATGTGCAATGGCAGCAAAAGCATTCTTATCTTGCAAAATAATCCTACATTGTTTGATTAAATTTAACGTATTTTGTATGCAAATGTATCATTTCTTTCAACAACGTAATAGCTTTACAAATAATTGTTTTAAAATAAAAAAAAAAAGAAAGAAACAAAATGTCACTTGAAATGTAACAATCAAGACAGGAAAGAGGAAGAAATGTCATCTCTTAAAAATGGCGATTATTTAATGATAATTAACCCTTTTTGAAATCCCATATCCCGCTCATGTTGATTCATGCCTTTTAAATACCTACTTCAAGTAGATTCCTATAGAGGATCACATTAGAAATAAGCTGAATGACTTTCATGGGTAATCTGTGGTTTAAATTAGACAATATTCAGGAAGTAGTATTAAATTTCAAAAGTCAACAAATTTTTAAATTAAATATCTATGTTTTTATTGTAAGTTTTACTAGAAGTTAAATTTAGAAATAGTTAATTACTTGTGTATAATGTTGCCATTTCTAACCTAAATGTATTTTACCTTTTTATAAACAGAAGGTGTGTATATTGTGGGCAGATATCACAAATTATTTAAAATTATATCTCTGTTACCCCTTTTCTAATATGTAACACATAAAGATCTAACACAAATTTGATGGGTTTACGTTCATGTTATATTTTATGATAACAAAGAGCTGACAAATCCGATAATGCTTTTTTAAAGATCGTATATGAGTCCTCCGTTACATTGAAATGTTAAAAAATTAAAAGACAAGTTTTTTTTTCTTATATAAGCATATTGATCATAACGTACATGTTGTCTACTAAATCTGTTAGAAGTATCAGTTATGAAATTTTGTTGTCTAAAGAGTAATAGCTGGATAGATGGATAGACGGACGACGACGGTCACACTGTGGTGGCAATAGCCGACATGGTCAATTGAGTCAGGTGAGCTAATAAAAGGTATATAAAAAACAACAGGACAAAAAACTTTGACAGAAAGAACTAGCAAGTCAACTGTCAAATTAATTGATAATGTAAGTGACTTTCTATTCTAGCACGAACATTGTCTAGATCTCCAGATCAAGCGAGTTATGTAGAATCTAATACAAGGCGACAAAAACGGTAGTCTTAGCAAAATGATAGATCATTGTATGTGTGTGTGGTGTGAATGCAAGGTGCAGGATATACGTATATATTATTCACATTTGTATTATTGTGTTTGTTTTCATTCTTCGAGGACCACAGGGAAGATTAACTTTATGTTAACTGTGCCACCCTCTTAAAATAAATAAATAATAATTATTATTATTATTAAATAACTTATATACAATAATAAGTAAACTATTAATAAAAATGTTTATGTAATAATCGTAGTCGGATAAAATTTAAGCATGAACTTACGAAAATATTTTGAATTTTAAAGTCCACTCCTTTCTACATAGCGTTTTGCATTTATATATCATTTCAAAAGGAACTGTAATTATTTAATTTCTTGTTACCCGTTCTCAAATTTATAATTGACGTATTGTTAATACAACCATTCAATGTTCAATACTAAATGTATGTTATTTGTTAAGGACACAAATATGTTTGAGGCCAGTGACTTAATTAGACACCTTTATGAATTAACCAGATATTATGTTCCTGCTTTAATAATCTTTGTGCGTGTCATATTGCAATTTTAAAAGTTGACTTGGATCAATCCAAATTTCAAATACACATACTAGGATATTAAATTCAAATAAGTACTAAAACATGATTAGTGAAAACAAACAAATATTACTAAACAAAACAGATAACTATTGGTCAATATGCACCGTCCACAGGTCTATGTGCTACAAGATTCGACTGATCATAACTGACATCAATTTATGTATGACCTTCAATACTCACGTTCTATTTTTTTTGTTATCAATGTCAACATATTTAAATTAGATTATTAAAACTGCAAATTATTTACAAAATACCTAGTTTATCGATAAGGTCATCTTATGCGACGGCAAGGTCAATGTGCATCTGTATTCAAAATGACAACTCAAGCATAAGTGATTATGGTGAATCACCCACAAAAACGAGATCCGTACACACAGGAACTGTACACACAAGGTTGCTTTGGCACTGATACAATTGTAGTACACAATTAGAACCCCATCCAGAAAGGACCGACAATGCAACTTTTGTTAATGATTGCATATGTTGTCCTAATGTCATAAAAATGACAAAGTCAAGCAGCTATTTCGTTAACCAACTGTCGGTAATTAAGTCAATGTGACATACTTACCTATGTATATCAATGGGCAAATGGGCATGGATATTATTACGGGTGACGAGTTGAGTCGAAAACAATTGTAAAAGACGACACACAAGTATTAAGTATGAAAAGAAAGTTTGAACAGTGATGCTCAACAATATCCACTAACATCAACAAAACGAACAATTACCTCTTACTTTCACTCACTGAACACAAAAAGGACCACGGCATATGACGTTGGAAATCCAGATCCTGGCTTGGTACAGGCACAAACATGTGGCGGGGTTAAACCGGTTAATAGGATCCCAACGGCAATACATATATAAACAAACGATAAAAAACCGGTACAGATTCGCTTCCACCCACAAAAACTGCACATTATCACAAAGATGAATGACATCAAAAACATGGGTAGCACAATAGCAGGATTACCTAGATTAAACAGGGACTACTTTTATTATTTCATTCAATCATACTGCGTATGGGATAATCTTCGATAGTGTCGGGGTGTTAGTATATACTTATGGAATGAGAAAAAATATAGATGTCAATTAAGCTCACATGGTGAAAGTCCAGAGTTTGTGGTTCCAATCATCTGCTAACAAAGAAATTACCGAACCAAGGGTGGTTACTCGTGGCTAAGTTGAAGTCATTACTTTGAAGGTTTTAATATCGCCATCATCTGTGTCAGATGGCCAAAAATATGTTCTTTTGTAGTCGAAGTCACAATTTTTTTCCTTTCCTCTTTCCTGACTTATCACGGGATTGTAAACAAAGGTAACACGAAGCGGCTACTAGCGGAAGCAGGAGCTGCTCATAATCGAAGTACGTGAGTTTACAACCAGTTTTAGTAAGGTTTGTGCTGTGCAATGTCGGTTTCCTGTGTAGTGCTTTGTTTGTGCTGTGTAATGTCAGGTTTCTGTGTAGTGCTTTGTTTGTGCTGTGCAATGTCAGTTTTCTGTGTAGTGCTTTGTTTGTGCTGTATAATATCAGTTTTCTGTGTAGTGCCTTGCTTGTGCTGTGCAATGTCAGTTTTCTGTGTAGTGCTTTGTTTGTGCTGTGCAATGTCAGTTTTCTGTGTAGTGCTTTGTTTGTGCTGTGCAGTGTCAGTTTTCTGTGTAGTGCTTTGTTTGTGATGTGTAATGTCAGTTTTCTGTGTAGCGCTTTGTTTGTGCTGTGCAATGTCAGTTTCCTGTGTAGTGCTTTGTTGCGCTGTGCAATGTCAGTTTTGTGGGTAGTGCTTTGTTTGTGCTATGCAATGTCAGTTTTGTGTGTAGTGCTTTGTTTGTGCTGTGCAATGTCAGTTTTCTGTGTAGTGCTTTGTTTGTGCTGTACAATGTCAGTTTTCTGTGTAGTGCTTTGTTTGTGCTGTGCAATGTCAGTTTTCTGTGTAGTGCTTTGTTTGTGCTGTGCAATATCAGTTTTCTGTGTAGTGCTTTGTTTGTGCTGTGCAATGTCAGTTTTCTGTGTAGTGCTTTGTTTGTGCTGTGCAATGTCAGTTTCCTGTGTAGTGCTTTGTTGCGCTGTGCAATGTCAGTTTTGTGGGTAGTGCTTTGTTTGTGCTATGCAATGTCAGTTTTGTGTGTAGTGCTTTGTTTGTGCTGTGCAATGTCAGTTTTCTGTGTAGTGCTTTGTTTGTGATGTGTAATGTCAGTTTTCTGTGTAGCGCTTTGTTTGTGCTGTGCAATGTCAGTTTCCTGTGTAGTGCTTTGTTGCGCTGTACAATGTCAGTTTTGTGGGTAGTGCTTTGTTTGTGCTATGCAATGTCAGTTTTGTGTGTAGTGCTTTGTTTGTGCTGTGCAGTGTCAGTTTTCTGTGTAGTGCTTTGTTTGTGCTGTGCAATGTCAGTTTTCTGTGTAGTGCTTTGTTTGTGCTGTGCAATGTCAGTTTTCTGTGTAGTGCTTTGTTTGTACTGTGCAATGTCAGTTTTCTGTGTAGTGCTTTGTTTGTGCTGTGCAATATCAGTTTTCTGTGTAGTGCTTTGTTTGTGCTGTGCAATGTCAGTTTTCTGTGTAGTGTTTTGTTTGTGCTGTGCAGTGTCAGTTTGCAATGTCAGTTTTCTGTGTAGTGCTTTTTTTTGTGCTGTGCAATGTCAGTTTTCTGTGTAGTGCTTTGTTTGTGCTGTGCAATGTCAGTGTTCTGTGTAGAGCTTTGTTTGTGCTGTGTAATGTCAGTTTTCTGTGTAGTGCCTTGTTTGTGCTGTGTAATGTCAGTTTTCTGTGTAGTGTAATGTCAATTTTCTTTGTAGTGCTTTGTTTGTGATGTGTAATGTCAGTTTTCTGTATAGTGCTTTGTTTGTGCTGTGTAATGTCAGTTTTCTGTGTAGTGCTTTGTTTGTGCTGTGTAATGTCAGTTTTCTGTATAGTGCTTTGTTTGTGCTATACAATGTCAGTTTTCTGTGTAGTGTTTTGTGACAACTGTTTGTCTTTTTGTTCTTTTTTGGCCATTGCAGTCTGTCATCTCTCGATTTACTGCTTCTGATTACCATTTTGGTAACCCTCCCCTCTTGATAACTGGATCTCCATTAGCAATACATATATAAACAAACGATAAAAAACCGGTACAGATTCGCTTCCACCCACAAAAACTACACATTATCACAAAGATGAATGACATCAAAAACATGGGTAGCACAATAGCAGTATTACCTAGATTAAACAGGGACTACTTTTGTTATTTCATTCAATCATACTCCGTATGAGATAACCTTCGATAGTGTCCGGGTGTTCATATATGCATATATGGAATGAAAAAAAAGATTATATCATGACAAATGTCAATTATGTTCACAAGATGAAAGTCCAGAGTTTGTGGTTCCAATCAGCTGCTAACAAGGAAATTACCGAACCAAGGGTGGTTACTCGTGGCTAAGTTGCAGTCATTACTTTGAAGGATTTAATATCGCCATCATCTGTGTCAGTTGGCCAAAAATATGTTCTTCTGTAGTCGAAGTCACAATTTTTTCCTTTCGTCTTTCCTGACTTATCACGGGATTGTAAACAAAGGTAACACGAAGCGGCTACTAGCGGAAGCAGGAGCTGCTCACAATCGAAGTACGTGAGTTTACAACCAGTTTTAGTAAGGTTTGTGCTGTGTAGTGTCAGTTTTCTGTGTAGTGCTTTGTTTGTGCTGTGTAGTGTCAGTTTTCTGTGTAGTGCTTTGTTTGTGCTGTGTAATGTCAGTTTCCTGTGTAGTGCTTTGTTTGTGCTGTGTAGTGTCAGTTTTCTGTGTAGTGCTTTGTTTGTGCTGTGCAATGTCAGTTTTCTGTGTAGTGCTTTGTTTGTGCTGTGTAATGTCAGTTTTCTGTGTAGTGCTTTGTTTGTGCTGCACAATGTCAGTTTTCTGTGTAATGCTTTGTCGACAATTGTTTGTCTTTTTAATCTTTTTTGGCCATTGCATTGTCTGTCATTGTCTGTCATCTCTAGATTTACTGCTTCTGATTACCATTTTGGTAACTTCAATTTTTCGATGAAAAGTTAAAACGTAGAGATAACATTTATTTATCATTTTACAATAAATAATTAAACTATAAGATAACGATTACAAATGTTTAAAGACATTTTTGTCAAATATTTCAATTATATTATATTATAAATAACATGACAGTAATCTTGAGCGGAGGAAGAAACCACAGCAACCGGATAAAACCGCTGGACTTCCGAAAGTCGCAGACAAACTTAACCACATAAGGTTGTATCGAGTACATTTTCGTCGAGTAGGGTGTTAAATTAACAAATATTAGTGCTGATATGCATAGACTGCATAGGCAAATTTTGATACGAAGTCCGCAGAATTGCCGTCACGGATCCAGAAACCCTTGTTACATCGCTGATATATATCAAGGGACATAAACTTAATAAAACATATGTAATATAAAATCATCAATTTATTCCAAATTTTGTGTAAATAATTCTTATGTACATTAAATATTTACAATGAAAATAAAACAATTTTGATTTTGTCTCTATATAAACTTCAAAATATACATTTTTAAATATGCCATATATATATAATTCTAACACTGTTTGGTTTAATTTTCAGACGTATATAATATTTAGTATTAACCTAGTATCACAAGTAACTTTGAGATCCAGTGGGACAGATATATTGTATGGTTGTCACCTGCTTAGATGTTTGTATAATATATTTTATTTCCTGTGACTGTATAATGAATTCTTTATTATCCTATACAATATATTAAAAATTGCTGAGTTAGATTGCTGTCAAATTATAATATTAAGTATATATGTACCATCTACACACGCTTAGACACATGTCTTATGTCTATATCTAGATTTTCCTTACGAGATAAGGTAGCACTTCGACTATTGAAGCTATATTTGTATATAGCGGTTGTGGTCGAGGGCGCTGGACGTAAGGCTAAGCGAATGGTGCTGCAGTGTATCAATGGTGTGAGTTCAAATCCCGTCGAGGGAAGAACAAAAATTTGACAGCTCTAAAATCTAATTCTAACACTGTTTGGTTTAATTTTCAGACGTATTTTTAATATTTAGTATTAACCTAGTAGCACAAGTAACTTTGCGATCCAGTGAGACAGATATATTGTATGGTTGTCACCTGCTAAGATGTTTGTATAATATACTTTATTTCCTGTGACTGTATAGTGAATTCTTCATTATCCTATACAATATATTAAAAATTGCTGAGTTAGATTGCTGTCAAATCATAATATTAAGTATATATGTAACATCTACACACGCTTATACACATGTCTTATGTCTTCTCTAGATTTGCCTTACGAGACAAGGTAACACTACGATTATTGCAGCTCCCATTCTAGGGAGTGGATGTGGTCGAGTGGTCTAGGGCGCTGGACGTAAGGCTAAGCGAATGGTGCTGCAGTGTATCAATGGTGTGAGTTCAAATCCCGTCGAGAGAAGAACAAAAATTTGACAGCTCTAAAATCTAATTCTAACACTGTTTGGTTTAATTTTCAGACGTATATATAATTCTAACACTGTTTGGTTTAATTTTCAGACGTATATATATATTATATACGTCTGAAAATTAAACCAAACAGTGTTAGAATTAGATTTTAGAGCTGTCAAATTTTTGTTCTTCCCTCGACGGGATTTGAACCCACACCATTGATACACTGCAGCACCATTCGCTTAGCCTTACGTCCAGCGCCCTAGACCACTCGACCACATCCACTCCCTAAAAAAGGATTTTATATATATATATATGATGTGGTCGAGTGGTCTAGGGCGCTGGACATAAGGCTAAGCGATTGGTGCTGCTGTGTATCAATGGTGTGAGTTCAAATCCCGTCGAGGGAAGAACAAAATCTTTGAGCTGGCAATTGTTTTGTTCTTCATCTGAAAATTAAACCAAAGTGTTAGAATTAGATCTTTGGGCTGTCAAATTTTTGTTCTTCCCTCGACGGGATTTGAACTGCCGTGAAATCACATATGTAACACCATTAACAAATTACCATTGTAATTTACTAATTACTTTTAAATTTAAATTTGAAATATATATATATCTTTTATTTATTCCACATTTTGCTTAATATGATTAGCTGCATGTAATTTAACTTACGGAGCAGAGTACACAGAGTATTCAAATATTTAGTGTTGTTCAATGCCATATATGTCTATCTACAACACGCTCTACTTATATATACTTATTTTAACATTACAAAGCTCATGCTTTAAATCTTGATTTTTGTAAACTTATTCTATGATGTTAATTTCTAGGAGTACACTCTTAAGAACCAACTGGCTGAGCATTAACACAAACTTAGATATCAAATTTAGTGCACAGGACACATTTCTGAAATAACGTTCATCATGTACGCCACTCAAAGACAAAATATTTGAAAGGCAAATAATTTAAAAGTCTTTGGGAACAAGAAAACCAAAGGGCCTAAAAAGGATAACCAAAATGTGCTGAGGTCAGTTTCTATTGGTTGAGATAAATAAGAATAAATCTGTGTCTAATTGACTGTCTTTGTAATCTTCTGAATTATCTGGTTTATTTGTGTTATATGTCAACATTCAAGGAGTTTTAGAAATAAGACAAGTTTGAAGATGCCAAAGAGGTAATCATAGTTTTGAATTTCATACAAGAAACTGGATATTTTCTTTTATTCGGAATAAAGAACTTTTGTTATTTGGAAATACTTTGTCAAAGTGTATGCTTACTTTCAGTAAGAGAGATGGTCTGGTACTATACATTAATCTCATTTCATGGCAATGAACTCAACTAATTTATAGCCAATATATTTGAGGTGTTATTCAATAAATGAAATTTACTTTTCTTTAAAATTACTTTCTTACGGTCGAGTCGAAGTCTTAAATATTCGACAAAAAGAACGGATCGACTGACAATAGAACGACATAGAAAGGTACATTTTTTCAAAAGACTCAATGTGCAATCTAATGATTTTGATTGAATTCACATTTCAGATAACTTCATGCAATATTTTGTTGGTATAATTTTGAAGATGGAATGCATTGATTTAATTTATCTCTCTTTCATCAACAGTCAGTAGATTTGACAATTTACAAAAAAAAAAACGAACATTGATGACATAACATTTATATTTTTTTCTTGTCAAAGTCAATAACATTATCATAGACATGCAAATGTAATCAAATACTGGGGGTTAGGGCGTAAGGATTATGCTGTTTAACGCCACTTTCAACAATATTTTACCTATATCGTGGAGGTCAGTTTTATTGGTGGTAGAAACCGGAGTACCGAGTGTAAACCACTGACCTGCCGTAAGTCACTGACAAACTTTATTACATAATGTTGTATCGAGTACATCTCTTCATGAACTGGATTCGAACTCACAATGTGAGTGGTGATAGGCACTGATTACATAGATAGTTGTAAATCTAACTACCATACGATCACGACCACGATGGCCCCGTAATCAAATGCATGTACAACAAATAATATAATGATATTGTTCATTCGAAGGGCCATGCGACATACCATAAAATAGATTTTGTAAATACATAATGACTATGTCCATCCATGTCTTATTTTACTTCAAATTTCCGTATATTGAAAATACAACTCTTCTGCTATCAAACGCAATGTTGATCAAAGTTTTTGATATTTTGCATATATCAAGTCGAACTTTTCAGGTGAATTTGGACAACATCATGTATCGTGCTATTGTCGTTAAGCATATGATTCGTTTTCCATTTTCTGTTATATATCACTCTAGTCGAGATAAAACGGCGTTCTAAAATTCTTTCATTTTATGCCGTCCTTTCCATATCTATCTTGGTGAAGATATTCACACGTGTAACTGTTTTTAATCCCTTCTCAATTCAGATATCGAGTAATGGAAGTCCGAATTCTCCTGGTAACACCAAATTATTGTTATTCTAGAAAAGAATCAAGACTTATATATTACACAAATCTATCCAGAGTTTACATTTCATGTCTACCCACGATATATAAAGAAATGCTATGATTAAAAGCTGTCACCAGAAGGGTACATGAGCTCGTTACATAGCATTTTATTTCCTTTGCACAACCGAAATAGAGCTTTTCTGAAATTATATTTAACCTAGAAACCTTCCCATTAAAATAATGTTACAGAAAACCGAAGGGGTAATCAAGAATGTAAAATCCAGAGACGCTGGTAACATTGGGAACACAAGACACATGATACAGACAAACAAAACACAACACAGAACACAACACAGAAACTAGGTACACAAGACAACGGCAACAGAGGAAAAAAGCCACAAAATTACAATACAAGGCAGAAAACGAAAAAGAGGAGCAACACGAACCTCGCCGAAAACCGGGAGTGAACCCAAGTGTTACTCATTTATATATATATACATCTTGTCTAGTACGATAAAAAAAAGACGTGTTTTGACATATCGATTCCCCAATCAGTTGATATGGTATTCCAGAGGTTATGGTTACTATCATTACCTTGATTGATGGTTGCTACTGATCCCAAGCTTCCTTGTGGAAGTTGAGGTCATCATTTGGAAAGATAAACGGTTTCCACCATGACTTGGTTAACCGGTACTGAATATCAGTATCAAATTATCACGGATATGTCATATTTACAATCCGATCCATTTGTTCATTCATGGCGTATCACCGGATTTGTACACGACGGGTGCCACTATTTCGGAGCACCTCCGGGTTTAGTGGCTTTTGTGTTTATCAATCTTTGATTTTCTGTATGGTGTTTTGTAGATGGTTGTTTGTATTTTTGTCCATGTTTTCTTGGTATTTACATTGTCTGTCCTTCTTCGATTTACGGATTCTGACTATCCATGTTGTATCTTCTGTTTTACAGACAATCTTTGTTCAAGTATTATATCGCCAATTTAACAAAACAAAATCTTTTTTTTTCTGACTGAAATATTTGATATACATTGTAAAAATAAAATAAATGTAACAACAGGGAAAGATATTCACAATTCATACTCACATATATAACGGGTGTTTCAATGATGAATGGCTGCTTTGCTTTTTTGACTGCCTGTCCTAATTTTCTGTGAAAGAAAAATAAAATAATTCAAAGTGCGTTAAGACTTTTTATAATTTTACATCCTATAAAATTAGCATAACTCCGCCATTTTTAAGGAAGTGCCTGTACCAAACCAAAGAAAGTGATTGGTCATGTATTTGTGTGTTTTGTATCGATTTGGACAATAACTGTTTACTTGATATTTTTTTTTACTTTGATCATAAGTTCACTGAAATCAATTTGTTTTCTAATTTCTATTGCTCAAGTATTAAGGTTTTAAGACACCTACCAAAGGTGGTTTTTTTCATCGGCGAGTTTGCTATGTCTGCTTGAGTTTTCATCGCGCAAGCATTATTGTAGTCACGGTATAGTTGTAAATTGGTTGAAAGTGACAGTGACAGAAAAGACCAAAAACCTACGACATATACATTCTTGTGATGTCACTGGATGATATTCTATAAAAACACACATTTAAACCTATAAAAAATCCGCCAGCTTCTCATACTCGATGAAAATAACTCTGAAGCATAACATTAAACCTTATATCTATGTTGTCGTTATCTATCTCTAGTAAGTTTGTTTGTTTGTTTTTTTTAATAATTTTTCTAATAAATTCCAGTTAAACTAAATGAATTGGAACCGATGCCACAAACCACTGGAAACTAGTATTACCGCATAATAAAATGATTGGTGACGCGAATTTTATCCACCTAAAATATATCGAATTAATCGAGTTCATAAAATTGGAGAGGTTAGAAATCCATTAAACAAAATTGTATCGCATAAAGAAAAGGGAAATAACTCTGATTTAAATAAATGGTTAAAAGGTTAACATAGCCTGTGTTTATTAATATAGATCTAGTTTTAATATTCCTCAAGTCAATCGATTTCTTTAGAACTATGGATAAATGTCAGAAGCCAAATGTTTACACCATCCATCTCTCTCACCCAGCCTTCATTAAACTTAATAGTGGTTACATTTCGACTACAAGAGCCCGGTACACCTCGACTACAAGAGCCCGGTACACCTCGACTACAAGAGCCCTGTACACCTCGACTACAAGAGCCCGGTACACCTCGGCTACAAGAGCCCGGAAGGTAGACGTCGTGGTCGTGATCGTAGTGTAGTTGGATTTACAACTACCTGAACAATCAGTGCCTATCACCACTAAAGTTGTGAGTTCGAATCCTGTTCATGGAGAGATGCTACCACACAGTATTAACACTACAGAGCAAGGACTGATCGACCGTGATCATTCAAATATGATCTACTTAAGGTATATATACATTGTCAATCTGATGTATTGGCCTAGTAGGATCAGTATTTCACAATATTGATATATATGTAGCTTGAAAAATATGCTTCAGGTATTTGCTCATGTGTACATACACCCTTCGTGTCAATTCCATGATAGAATGTCAAGGTTTTCAATTAATAGCAGATAATCTAAAAATACTGTCACAAAGTAAATAAAAAACATCAAATATTTATGTCTCGACAATTTGACAAGGGCAATTATTCTAATATTTTACCTTGTTATCAAACAACATCCAAATACTGCAAATATTGTAAACACAGCCCCTATGATCAGAAGAACTGGTAACAAGATATCTGAAATGCAAACACAGCTTCTATGATCAGTATGTTTGGCTATTGTATCCATGACTACTGTCAATTTTGAGCTGCATGCTTCCAGAAACGCGTCGTGCACACTAAATTTGATATGATCTACGCTTTTATTGCATCAAAATTGAATTGAATACATGAATGTATTTCTCCTTGTGTAGAAATAAAACATACTATGCATAGTGATCACACGGTCGAAATGCTTATCAAACTAACCTATTTGGCTATATATTTGGAGGGGAAAACAAAGTCCTCGTAACGATAAAAATAAGAAAATCATTGTCTTCAAACAAAATATTGCATTATGGTAAAAAAAACCAAATCAATCCATACAACTCACGACAAACACTCAAACATTGTTTTCATACCTTCATCATTTAACATGTCTATACATGTAGTCTGTGATGGCTTTCCTTTTAGTCCATTCCAATAAGGGAACACTCGTACACATACTTGTTTCTCAGATATTTGTAGTACAGTATTATTCTTTGTTCCAGTTACATTACGTTCTGTATAATCTACAAGTAATAATAGGTAGATATTAATGTTATTTGACCCGATATGTACTATATTCCGACATTGTAAATTATAAAAAAATCACTACCATGTCTAATACCGGGTCTAACTCCCAGTTTTGTGTTGAACAATTGTTTCGTCATTTCGCTTTGCAATTAGTCTTGTTTTGTGCATTTCTTACTGTTTTACTTAACTGGTATATCCTATCTTCGGGGCCCGGGTGGCTCAATGAGTTAGGTAGTTGGATTACCTAACAACTCATGCAAGCCTATCACCACTACGGCGTGGGTTCTCGCCCGGCTTTGTAAATTACAATAAAGGGTGCACTCGACTCGCAGCCGCAAGTGATAAAGTTTACCAGTTACTTGCCCATGGTCGGTGGTTCTCTCCGGATACACTCCGGCTTCTTCCACCACTAAAACTGGTCGCCACGATATAGCTGAAATATTGCTGAAAGTGGCGTTAAACACCAAAAACCAAACCAAACCTATTTTCGTCTTGATATTCTACATAAGAGATAACCATCCTCATCTCATCGATGTAACTTGTTCTCGCTATGATATAGCTGAAAACCTGCCCACTTTGCGTTGAAAAACAATCGCTCGCTCAAAAATGGACTATACTCTTGTGAACCGCATTTACGTGAATAGAAGAGGGAAATGTTTTTTCCATGGTTTTATATCTGTGAAAATTCCATTATTTTAAATTGTTGCTTTTGCATACAAATTTTGTGTTTCTGCAATAACAATACTGGTATTTATAAGAAATATTGATGTATTATATTTGTGCTTGGCGCCAACTTTAGCAGTTTTCAGCTATATCGTGGAGTGACCAATTTATATAAATTAAGCTTAAGAAAGTTATTTCATTGTTCAGTATAGTCCGTTTGACTTCTATAAATGTCCAGAAAAAATTTCTTTAAAATCCATTTCTCAAATCAGCAATTTTTTTCTAGATGTATATTAATATATGATATATACGAACTCTGAAAATTTATTTCAAAATTTTTGGTCCGTTATTAAAAAACTTATCCATTAGGTCTCTATGTTAATTATATTTTCTGAAGTGTAAAAATCTGGATGGAATGAGTACAAATAACAGACTGTACCATGTGACATAGGACATTTAAATATTAAAGGACATCAATAACAATTGACTATCACCTTAATGGTCAGTTAATGAGTAGCCTTTTAATATTTAAATGTCCTATGTCACATGGTACACTGAAATATACATTGAAAGCACGTGTCTGTTATTTTGTTTTCATGGTTGGGCTCTTGCACTATTTGTACTCACTCCATGGAGATTTTTACACTTCAGAAAATATATTTAACATAGGGACCTAATGGATAACTTTTTCAATAATGAACCAACAATTTTGAAATTAATTGTCAGACTTCGTATATATCATAGATTGATATACATCTAGAGAAAAACAAATGCTGATTTGAAAACTGGATTTTTAAGATTTTTTTTCTGAACGTTTATAGAAGTCAAACGGACTATAATCGTCCTGTATATTTATGATAAAACATAGGATTGTAGATTAATAATAATTTAGCGACATACAGCCACTATAACTATTCGATCATTAAGGGAAGTTGACAACTTTCTTTATATAATTTGTAGAATTAGATGTATTAAACTTTTCGAAATGGAAATTTATATCAAAATATATTTCACAAAACAATTATTCATAGCATTGCTTTAACATAACGCATAATGAACTAACCTTTACATTCCTTTTCGCTACAAATGAGTACGATATACATGCTTATCAGTTGTTTGTCCATCACAAACTTGCACTTTGAAAACCTCCATTTTACTAGAATGGTATCATCTAATGGATGAAGAGTTACCTCAAGATGAAATGGAAATTCTGAAGAAAAACATTATACAATAATCTTGACTACTTTTATTCAAGATTCCTGACTTAATCAATCACAGAAAGCAAAAGTAAGAAAGAGCAGTCTCTCTCTTTGAATATTTAATGAAAAGAAAGTTTAAACAGTAATGGTAAAACATTCAACCAATATCAACAAAACAAGCTACCACCTCTCACCTCAATGAACAAAAAAAAAGACCATGCCATGTGGAGTTGGAAATCCAGGTCCTTGCTTGGCACAGACAAAATATGTGGTGGCATTAAACCGGTAAATGCACATACGTTGTGTTAAACAAACTTCTCCTCAGACTTGGGTACTTTGTTTTCGTCTGATGTGTGTTATTTAACTCTGTTTTATGTGCACACCACGAAGCGTGTATATATTTGTTCGAGCTTAAATGAGTATTGTTGATTCATTTTTTTGTTGATACTGTTATTTCATTATTGGAGTAAAACTAAATGTAAATTTACAGTTGAATTAATTCCTCTTTACTTGCTATAATAAATGTGTACTACTTAGTATAGATGATATCATGTGTTCAACAAATAATGGGGCATAATACATTTCAACCGTATTTATGTGTCAAGATAAC
The DNA here is from genome assembly GCA_963680875.1 of Bathymodiolus brooksi. Lineage (NCBI taxonomy): Eukaryota > Metazoa > Mollusca > Bivalvia > Mytilida > Modiolidae > Bathymodiolus > Bathymodiolus brooksi. The sequence continues at coordinate 98,638,090 of OY804575.1, read as the reverse complement.
ACGAGTAATACGCTGTAGACACTCTATGAACATTTCAGCCAAAATGTCTAATGGTTTTATAGATTTAACATTTTTTTACATACAAGATTTTGCAGCATAAACACAAAATTATAATTTTTTATTTTTATTTTTTTATTTCTAATATGTACATTGTCTATGATCATAAACGTACATCAATCAACACTTGTATATTTACTAGTTTTAGTTACTGGATATAAATGATTACCTTGCGATGTAAAATCTATGTAACAATCCGACCAAATAAAACCTGATGTAACATTATTGTTAGTAGTATAGGAAACACCAAACAGATAAGTTGATAAATCATCCTTATATAGCCCAGGAATAATTGATTTCTTCAATTTTGCGTCAACCTGTATTGATGATGGTGTTTTCTGAAAAATAAAAAGTTGTCATAACAATAAAAGTCAATATGTCTAATCAAATTTGAAATATTTTAGAGGGAATTTGCGTCATCCTAACTTTTTCACTTTTACGTAAATTGTTTATTTCCTCTATCACCGACACTGTTGTTACTGGACTAAACTATGACTAACACCCCGTGTATCTCAAGGACTTAACTATGACTAACACCCCGTGTATCTCAAGGACTTAACTATGACTAACACCCCGTGTATCTCAAGGACTTAACTATGACTAACACCCCGTGTATCTCAAGGACTTAACTATGACTAACACCCCGAATATCTCAAGGACTTAACTATGACTAACACCCCGTGTATCTCAAGGACTTAACTATGACTAACACCCCGGGTATCTCAAGGACTTAACTATGACTAACACCCCGGGTATCTCAAGGACTTAACTATGACTAACACCCCGTGTATCTCAAGGACTTAACTATGACTAACACCCCGGGTATCTCAAGGACTTAACTATGACTAACACCCCGTGTATCTCAAGGACATAACTGTGACTATCACCCCGTGTATCTCAAGGCCTTAATTATGACTAACACCCCATGTATCTCAAGGACTTAACTATGACTAACACCCCGTGTATCTCAAGGACTTAACTATGACTATCACCCCATGTATCTCAAGGACTTAACTATGACTAACACCCCGAATATCTCAAGGACTTAACTATGACTAACACCCCGTGTATCTCAAGGACTTAACTATGACTAACACCCCGGGTATCTCAAGGACTTAACTATGACTAACACCCCGTGTATCTCAAGGACTTAACTATGACTATCACCCCGTGTATCTCAAGGACTTAACTATGACTAACACCCCGGGTATCTCAAGGACTTAATTATGACTAACACCCCGTGTATCTCAAGGACTTAACTATGACTAACATCCCGGGTATCTCAAGGACTTAACTATGACTAACACCTCGGGTATCTCAAGGACTTAACTATGACTAATACCCCATGTATCTCAAGGACTTAACTATGACTAACACCCCGTGTATCTCAAGGACTTAACTATGACTAACACCCCGGGTATCTCAAGGACTTAACTATGACTAACACCTCGGGTATATCAAGGACTTAACTATGACTAACACCCCGTGTATCTCAAGGACTTAACTATGACTAACACCCCGTGTATCTCAAGGACTTAACTATGACTAACACCTCGGGTATCTCAAGGACTTAACTATGACTAACACCCCGTGTATTTCAAGGACTTAAATATGACTAACACCCCGGGTATCTCAAGGACTTAACTATGACTAACACCCCGGGTATCTCAAGGACTTAACTATGACTAACACCCCGTGTATCTCAAGGACTTAACTATGACTAACACCCCGGGTATCTCAAGGACTTAACTATGACTAGCACCACGTGTATCTCAAGGACATAACTATGACTAACACCCCGTGTATCTCAAGGACTTAACTATGCCTAACACCTCGCGTATCTCAAGGACTTAACTATGACTAGCACCACGTGTATCTCAAGGACTTAACTATGACTAACACCCCGTGTATCTCAAGGACTTAACTATGACTAACACCCCGTGTATCTCAAGGACTTAACTATGACTAACACCTCGGGTATCTCAAGGACTTAACTATGACTAACACCCCGTGTATCTCAAGGACTTAAATATGACTAACACCCCGTGTATCTCAAGGACTTAACTATGACTAACACCCCGGGTATCTCAAGGACTTAACTATGACTAACACCTCGGGTATATCAAGGACTTAACTATGACTAACACCCCATGTATCTCAAGGACTTAACTATGACTAACACCCCATGTATCTCAAGGACTTAACTATGACTAACACCCCGTGTATCTCAAGGACTTAACTATGACTAACACCCTGTGTATCTCAAGGACTTAACTATGACTAACACCCCGTGTATCTCAAGGACTTAACTATGACTAACACCCCGTGTATCTCAAGGACTTAACTATGACTAACACCCCGTGTATCTCAAGGACTTAACTATGACTAACACCCCGTGTATCTCAAGGACTTAACTATGACTAACACCTCGGGTATCTCAAGGACTTAACTATGACTAACACCCCGGGTATCTCAAGGACTTAACTATGACTAACACCCAGGGTATCTCAAGGACTTAACTATGCCTAACACCCCGGGTATCTCAAGGACTTAACTATGACGAACACCCCGTGTATCTCAAGGACTTAACTATGACTAACACCCCGTGTATCTCAAGGACTTAACTATGACTAACACCCCGGGTATCTCAAGGACTTAACTATGACTAACACCCCGGGTATCTCAAGGACTTAACTATGACTAACACCCCGGGTATCTCAAGGACTTAACTATGACTAACACCTCGGGTATATCAAGGACTTAACTATGACTAACACCCCGTGTATCTCAAGGACTTAACTATGACTAACACCCCGTGTATCTCAAGGACTTAACTATGACTAACACCTCGGGTATCTCAAGGACTTAACTAAGACTAACACCTCGGGTATATCAAGGACTTAACTATGACTAACACCCCGGGTATCTCAAGGACTTAACTATGACTAACACCCCGTGTATCTCAAGGACTTAACTATGACTAACACCCCGTTTATCTCAAGGACTTAACTATGACTAACACCCCGTGTATCTCAAGGACTTAACTATGACTAACACCCTGTGTATCTCAAGGACTTAACTATGACTAACACCCCGTGTATCTCAAGGACTTAACTATGACTAACACCCCGTGTATCTCAAGGACTTAACTATGACTAACACCCCGTGTATCTCAAGGACTTAACTATGACTAACACCCCGTGTATCTCAAGGACTTAACTATGACTAACACCCCGGGTATCTCAAGGACTTAACTATGACTAACACCTCGGGTATATCAAGGACTTAACTATGACTAACACCCCGTGTATCTCAAGGACTTAACTATGACTAACACCTCGGGTATCTCAAGGACTTAACTATGACTAACACCCAGTGTATCTCAAGGACTTAACTATGACTAACACCCCGTGTATCTCAAGGACATAACTATGACTAACACCCCGTGTATCTCAAGGACTTAACTATGACTAACACCCCGTGTATCTCAAGGACTTAACTATGACTAACACCCCGTGTATCTCAAGGACTTAACTATGACTAACACCCCGTGTATCTCAAGGACTTAACTATGACTAACACCCCGTGTATCTCAAGGACTTAACTATGACTAACACCCCTGTATCTCAAGGACTTAACTATGACTAACACCCCGTGTATCTCAAGGACTTAACTATGACTAACCCCTCGGGTATCTCAAGGACTTAACTATGACTAACACCCCGTGTATCTCAAGGACTTAACTATGACTAACACCCCGTGTATCTCAAGGACTTAACTATGACTAACACCCCGTGTATCTCAAGGACTTAACTATGACTAACACCCCGGGTATCTCAAGGACTTAACTATGACTAACACCCCGTGTATCTCAAGGACTTAACTATGACTAACACCCCGGGTATTTCAAGGACTTAACTATGACTAACACCCCGTGTATCTTAAGGACTTAACTATGACTATCACCCCGTGTATCGCAAGGACTTAACTATGACTAACACCCCGAATATCTCAAGGACTTAACTATGACTAACACCCCGTGTATCTCAAGGACTTAACTATGACTAACACCCCGGGTATCTCAAGGACTTAACTATGACTAACACCCCGGGTATCTCAAGGACTTAACTATGACTAACACCCCGTGTATCTCAAGGACTTAACTATGACTAACACCCCGTGTATCTCAAGGACTTAACTATGACTAACACCCCGTGTATCTCAAGGACATAACTGTGACTATCATCCCGTGTATCTCAAGGACTTAACTATGACTAACACCCCGGGTATCTCAAGGCCTTAATTATGACTAACACCCCGTGTATCTCAAGGACTTAACTATGACTAACACCCCGTGTATCTCAAGGACTTAACTATGACTATCACCCCGTGTATCTCAAGGACTTAACTATGACTAACACCCCGAATATCTCAAGGACTTAACTATGACTAACACCCCGTGTATCTCAAGGACTTAACTATGACTAACACCCCGGGTATCTCAAGGACTTAACTATGACTAACACCCCGTGTATCTTAAGGACTTAACTATGACTAACACCCCGTGTATCTCAAGGACATAACTATGACTATCACCCCGTGTATCTCAAGGACTTAACTATGACTAACACCCCGGGTATCTCAAGGACTTAATTATGACTAACACCCCGTGTATCTCAAGGACTTAACTATGACTAACATCCCGGGTATCTCAAGGACTTAACTATGACTAACACCTCGGCTATCTCAAGGACTTAACTATGACTAACACCCCGTGTATCTCAAGGACTTAACTATGACTAACACCCCGTGTATCTCAAGGACTTAACTATGACTAACACCCCGGGTATCTCAAGGACTTAACTATGACTAACACCCCGTGTATCTCAAGGACTTAACTATGACTAACACCCCGTGTATCTCAAGGACTTAACTATGACTAACACCCCGTGTATCTCAAGGACTTAACTATGACTAACACCCCTGTATCTCAAGGACTTAACTATGACTAACACCCCGTGTATCTCAAGGACTTAACTATGACTAACACTCCGGGTATCTCAAGGACTTAACTATGACTAACACCCCGTGTATCTCAAGGACTTAACTATGACTAACACCCCGTGTATCTCAAGGACTTAACTATAACTAACACCCCGTGTATCTCAAGGACTTAACTATGACTAACACCCCGGGTATCTCAAGGACTTAACTATGACTAACACCCCGTGTATCTCAAGGACTTAACTATGACTAACACCCCGGGTATTTCAAGGATTTAACTATGACTAACACCCCGTGTATCTTAAGGACTTAACTATGACTATCACCCCGTGTATCTCAAGGACTTAACTATGACTAACACCCCGAATATCTCAAGGACTTAACCATGACTAACACCCCGTGTATCTCAAGGACTTAACTATGACTAACACCCCGGGTATCTCAAGGACTTAACTATGACTAACACCCCGTGTATCTCAAGGACTTAACTATGACTAACACCCCGTGTATCTCAAGGACTTAACTATGACTAACACCCCGGGTATCTCAAGGACTTAACTATGACTAACACCCCGTGTATCTCAAGGACATAACTGTGACTATCACCCCGTGTATCTCAAGGCCTTAATTATGACTAACACCCCATGTATCTCAAGGACTTAACTATGACTAACACCCCGTGTATCTCAAGGACTTAACTATGACTATCATCCCATGTATCTCAAGGACTTAACTATGACTAACACCCCGAATATCTCAAGGACTTAACTATGACTAACACCCCGTGTATCTCAAGGACTTAACTATGACTAACACCCCGGGTATCTCAAGGACTTAACTATGACTAACACCCCGTGTATCTTAAGGACTTAACTATGACTAACACCCCGTGTATCTCAAGGACTTAACTATGACTAACACCCCGGGTATCTCAAGGACTTAACTATGACTAACACCCCGTGTATCTCAAGGACTTAACTATGACTATCACCCCGTGTATCTCAAGGACTTAACTATGACTAACACCCCGGGTATCTCAAGGACTTAATTATGACTAACACCCCGTGTATCTCAAGGACTTAACTATGACTAACATCCCGGGTATCTCAAGGACTTAACTATGACTAACACCTCGGGTATCTCAAGGACTTAACTATGACTAACACCCCGTGTATCTCAAGGACTTAACTATGACTAACACCCCGTGTATCTCAAGGACTTAACTATGACTAACACCTCGGGTATATCAAGGACTTAACTATGACTAACACCCCGTGTATCTCAAGGACTTAACTATGACTAACACCCCGTGTATCTCAAGGACTTAACTATGACTAACACCTCGGGTATCTCAAGGACTTAACTATGACTAACACCCCGTGTATCTCAAGGACTTAACTATGACTAACACCCCGTGTATCTCAAGGACTTAACTATGACTAACACCCCGGGTATCTCAAGGACTTAACTATGCCTAACACCCCGGGTATCTCAAGGACTTAACTATGACTAACACCCCGTGTATCTCAAGGACTTAACTATGACTAACACCCCGTGTATCTCAAGGACTTAACTATGACTAACACCCCGGGTATCTCAAGGACTTAACTATGACTAACACCCCGTGTATCTCAAGGACTTAACTATGACTAACACCCCGGGTATCTCAAGGACTTAACTATGACTAGCACCACGTGTATCTCAAGGACATAACTATGACTAACACCCCGTGTATCTCAAGGACTTAACTATGCCTAACACCTCGGGTATCTCAAGGACTTAACTATGACTAGCACCACGTGTATCTCAAGGACTTAACTATGACTAACACCCCGTGTATCTCAAGGACTTAACTATGACTAACACCCCGTGTATCTCAAGGACTTAACTATGACTAACACCTCGGGTATCTCAAGAACTTAACTATGACTAACACCTCGGGTATCTCAAGGACTTAACTATGACTAACACCCCGTGTATCTCAAGGACTTAACTATGACTAACACCCCGTGTATCTCAAGGACTTAACTATGACTAACACCCCGGGTATCTCAAGGACTTAACTATGACTAACACCTCGGGTATATCAAGGACTTAACTATGACTAACACCCCGTGTATCTCAAGGACTTAACTATGACTAACACCCCGTGTATCTCAAGGACTTAACTATGACTAACACCCCGTGTATCTCAAGGACTTAACTATGACTAACACCCCGTGTATCTCAAGGACTTAACTATGACTAACACCCCGGGTATCTCAAGGACTTAACTATGACTAACACCCCGTGTATCTCAAGGACTTAACTATGACTAACACTCCGGGTATCTCAAGGACTTAACTATGACTAACACCCCGTGTATCTCAAGGACTTAACTATGACTAACACCCCGTGTATCTCAAGGACTTAACTATGACTAACACCCCGTGTATCTCAAGGACTTAACTATGACTAACACCCCGGGTATCTCAAGGACTTAACTATGACTAACACCCCGTGTATCTCAAGGACTTAACTATGACTAACACCCCGGGTATTTCAAGGACTTAACTATGACTAACACCCCGTGTATCTTAAGGACTTAACTATGACTATCACCCCGTGTATCTCAAGGACCTAACTATGACTAACACCCCGAATATCTCAAGGACTTAACTATGACTAACACCCCGTGTATCTCAAGGACTTAACTATGACTAACACCCCGGGTATCTCAAGGACTTAACTATGACTAACACCCCGGGTATCTCAAGGACTTAACTATGACTAACACCCCGTGTATCTCAAGGACTTAACTATGACTAACACCCCGGGTATCTCAAGGACTTAACTATGACTAACACCCCGTGTATCTCAAGGACATAACTGTGACTATCACCCCGTGTATCTCAAGGCCTTAACTATGACTAACACCCCGAATATCTCAAGGACTTAACTATGACTAACACCCCGTGTATTTCAAGGACTTAACTATGACTAACACCCCGGGTATCTCAAGGACTTAACTATGACTAACACCCCGTGTATCTCAAGGACTTAACTATGACTAACACCTCGGGTATATCAAGGACTTAACTATGACTAACACCCCGTGTATCTCAAGGACTTAACTATGACTAACACCCCGTGTATCTCAAGGACTTAACTATGACTAACACCCCGTGTATCTCAAGGACATAACTGTGACTATCATCCCGTGTATCTCAAGGACTTAACTATGACTAACACCCCGGGTATCTCAAGGCCTTAATTATGACTAACACCCCGTGTATCTCAAGGACTTAACTATGACTAACACCCCGTGTATCTCAAGGACTTAACTATGACTATCACCCCGTGTATCTCAAGGACTTAACTATGACTAACACCCCGAATATCTCAAGGACTTAACTATGACTAACACCCCGTGTATCTCAAGGACTTAACTATGACTAACACCCCGGGTATCTCAAGGACTTAACTATGACTAACACCCCGTGTATCTTAAGGACTTAACTATGACTAACACCCCGTGTATCTCAAGGACATAACTATGACTATCACCCCGTGTATCTCAAGGACTTAACTATGACTAACACCCCGGGTATCTCAAGGACTTAATTATGACTAACACCCCGTGTATCTCAAGGACTTAACTATGACTAACATCCCGGGTATCTCAAGGACTTAACTATGACTAACATCTCGGCTATCTCAAGGACTTAACTATGACTAACACCCCGTGTATCTCAAGGACTTAACTATGACTAACACCCCGTGTATCTCAAGGACTTAACTATGACTAACACCCCGGGTATCTCAAGGACTTAACTATGACTAACACCTCGGGTATATCAAGGACTTAACTATGACTAACACCCCGTGTATCTCAAGGACTTAACTATGACTAACACCCCGTGTATCTCAAGGACTTAACTATGACTAACACCCCGTGTATCTCAAGGACTTAACTATGACTAACACCCCGTGTATCTCAAGGACTTAACTATGACTAACACCCCGTGTATCTCAAGGACTTAACTATGACTAACACCCCTGTATCTCAAGGACTTAACTATGACTAACACCCCGTGTATCTCAAGGACTTAACTATGACTAACACTCCGGGTATCTCAAGGACTTAACTATGACTAACACCCCGTGTATCTCAAGGACTTAACTATGACTAACACCCCGTGTATCTCAAGGACTTAACTATAACTAACACCCCGTGTATCTCAAGGACTTAACTATGACTAACACCCCGGGTATCTCAAGGACTTAACTATGACTAACACCCCGTGTATCTCAAGGACTTAACTATGACTAACACCCCGGGTATTTCAAGGATTTAACTATGACTAACACCCCGTGTATCTTAAGGACTTAACTATGACTATCACCCCGTGTATCTCAAGGACTTAACTATGACTAACACCCCGAATATCTCAAGGACTTAACCATGACTAACACCCCGTGTATCTCAAGGACTTAACTATGACTAACACCCCGGGTATCTCAAGGACTTAACTATGACTAACACCCCGTGTATCTCAAGGACTTAACTATGACTAACACCCCGTGTATCTCAAGGACTTAACTATGACTAACACCCCGGGTATCTCAAGGACTTAACTATGACTAACACCCCGTGTATCTCAAGGACATAACTGTGACTATCACCCCGTGTATCTCAAGGCCTTAATTATGACTAACACCCCATGTATCTCAAGGACTTAACTATGACTAACACCCCGTGTATCTCAAGGACTTAACTATGACTATCATCCCATGTATCTCAAGGACTTAACTATGACTAACACCCCGAATATCTCAAGGACTTAACTATGACTAACACCCCGTGTATCTCAAGGACTTAACTATGACTAACACCCCGGGTATCTCAAGGACTTAACTATGACTAACACCCCGTGTATCTTAAGGACTTAACTATGACTAACACCCCGTGTATCTCAAGGACTTAACTATGACTAACACCCCGGGTATCTCAAGGACTTAACTATGACTAACACCCCGTGTATCTCAAGGACTTAACTATGACTATCACCCCGTGTATCTCAAGGACTTAACTATGACTAACACCCCGGGTATCTCAAGGACTTAATTATGACTAACACCCCGTGTATCTCAAGGACTTAACTATGACTAACATCCCGGGTATCTCAAGGACTTAACTATGACTAACACCTCGGGTATCTCAAGGACTTAACTATGACTAACACCCCGTGTATCTCAAGGACTTAACTATGACTAACACCCCGTGTATCTCAAGGACTTAACTATGACTAACACCTCGGGTATATCAAGGACTTAACTATGACTAACACCCCGTGTATCTCAAGGACTTAACTATGACTAACACCCCGTGTATCTCAAGGACTTAACTATGACTAACACCTCGGGTATCTCAAGGACTTAACTATGACTAACACCCCGTGTATCTCAAGGACTTAACTATGACTAACACCCCGGGTATCTCAAGGACTTAACTATGACTAACACCCCGGGTATCTCAAGGACTTAACTATGCCTAACACCCCGGGTATCTCAAGGACTTAACTATGACTAACACCCCGGGTATCTCAAGGACTTAACTATGACTAACACCCCGTGTATCTCAAGGACTTAACTATGACTAACACCCCGGGTATCTCAAGGACTTAACTATGACTAGCACCACGTGTATCTCAAGGACATAACTATGACTAACACCCCGTGTATCTCAAGGACTTAACTATGCCTAACACCTCGGGTATCTCAAGGACTTAACTATGACTAGCACCACGTGTATCTCAAGGACTTAACTATGACTAACACCCCGTGTATCTCAAGGACTTAACTATGACTAACACCCCGTGTATCTCAAGGACTTAACTATGACTAACACCTCGGGTATCTCAAGAACTTAACTATGACTAACACCTCGGGTATCTCAAGGACTTAACTATGACTAACACCCCGTGTATCTCAAGGACTTAACTATGACTAACACCCCGTGTATCTCAAGGACTTAACTATGACTAACACCCCGGGTATCTCAAGGACTTAACTATGACTAACACCTCGGGTATATCAAGGACTTAACTATGACTAACACCCCGTGTATCTCAAGGACTTAACTATGACTAACACCCCGTGTATCTCAAGGACTTAACTATGACTAACACCCCGTGTATCTCAAGGACTTAACTATGACTAACACCCCGTGTATCTCAAGGACTTAACTATGACTAACACCCCGGGTATCTCAAGGACTTAACTATGACTAACACCCCGTGTATCTCAAGGACTTAACTATGACTAACACTCCGGGTATCTCAAGGACTTAACTATGACTAACACCCCGTGTATCTCAAGGACTTAACTATGACTAACACCCCGTGTATCTCAAGGACTTAACTATGACTAACACCCCGTGTATCTCAAGGACTTAACTATGACTAACACCCCGGGTATCTCAAGGACTTAACTATGACTAACACCCCGTGTATCTCAAGGACTTAACTATGACTAACACCCCGGGTATTTCAAGGACTTAACTATGACTAACACCCCGTGTATCTTAAGGACTTAACTATGACTATCACCCCGTGTATCTCAAGGACCTAACTATGACTAACACCCCGAATATCTCAAGGACTTAACTATGACTAACACCCCGTGTATCTCAAGGACTTAACTATGACTAACACCCCGGGTATCTCAAGGACTTAACTATGACTAACACCCCGGGTATCTCAAGGACTTAACTATGACTAACACCCCGTGTATCTCAAGGACTTAACTATGACTAACACCCCGGGTATCTCAAGGACTTAACTATGACTAACACCCCGTGTATCTCAAGGACATAACTGTGACTATCACCCCGTGTATCTCAAGGCCTTAACTATGACTAACACCCCGAATATCTCAAGGACTTAACTATGACTAACACCCCGTGTATTTCAAGGACTTAACTATGACTAACACCCCGGGTATCTCAAGGACTTAACTATGACTAACACCCCGTGTATCTTAAGGACTTAACTATGACTAACACCCCGTGTATCTCAAGGACTTAACTATGACTAACACCCCGGGTATCTCAAGGACTTAACTATGACTAACACCCCGTGTATCTCAAGGACTTAACTATGACTATCACCCCGTGTATCTCAAGGACTTAACTATGACTAACACCCCGGGTATCTCAAGGACTTAATTATGACTAACACCCCGTGTATCTCAAGGACTTAACTATGACTAACATCCCGGGTATCTCAAGGACTTAACTATGACTAACACCTCGGGTATCTCAAGGACTTAACTATGACTAACACCCCGTGTATCTCAAGGCCTTAACTATGACTAACACCCCGTGTATCTCAAGGACTTAACTATGACGAACACCCCGGGTATCTCAAGGACTTAACTATGACTAACACCTCGGGTATATCAAGGACTTAACTATGACTAACACCCCGTGTATCTCAAGGACTTAACTATGACTAACACCCCGTGTATCTCAAGGACTTAACTATGACTAACACCTCGGGTATCTCAAGGACTTAACTATGACTAACACCCCGTGTATCTCAAGGACTTAACTATGACTAACACCCCGGGTATCTCAAGGACTTAACTATGACTAACACCCCGTGTATCGCAAGGACTTAACTATGACTAACACCCCGTGTATCTCAAGGACTTAACTATGACTAACACCCCGGGTATCTCAAGGACTTAACTATGACTAACACCCCGTGTATCTCAAGGACATAACTATGACTAACACCCCGTGTATCTCAAGGACTTAACTATGACTAACACCTCGGGTATCTCAAGGACTTAACTATGACTAGCACCACGTGTATCTCAAGGACTTAACTATGACTAACACCCCGTGTATCTCAAGGACTTAACTATGACTAACACCCCGTGTATCTCAAGGACTTAACTATGACTAACACCTCGGGTATCTCAAGGACTTAACTATGACTAACACCTCGTGTATCTCAAGGACTTAACTATGACTAACACCCCGTGTATCTCAAGGACATAACTATGACTAACACCCCGTGTATCTCAAGGAATTAACTATGACTAACACCCCGTGTATCTCAAGGACTTAACTATGACTAACACCCCGTGTATCTCAAGGACTTAACTATGACTATCACCCCGTGTATCTCAAGGACTTAACTATGACTAACACCCCGTGTATCTCAAGGACTTAACTATGACTAACATCCCTGTATCTCAAGGACTTAACTATGACTAACACCCCGTGTATCTCAAGGACTTAACTATGACTAACACCCCGGGTATCTCAAGGACTTAACTATGACTAACACCCCGTGTATCTCAAGGACTTAACTATGACTAACACCCCGTGTATCTCAAGGACTTAACTATGACTAACACCCCGTGTATCTCAAGGACTTAACTATGACTAACACCCCGGGTATCTCAAGGACTTAACTATGACTAACACCCCGGGTATCTCAAGGACTTAACTATGACTAACACCCCGGGTATCTCAAGGACTTAACTATGACTAACACCCCGTGTATCTTAAGGACTTAACTATGACTATCACCCCGTGTATCTCAAGGACTTAACTATGACTAACACCCCGAATATCTCAAGGACTTAACTATGACTAACACCCCGTGTATCTCAAGGACTTAACTATGACTAACACCCCGGATATCTCAAGGACTTAACTATGACTAACACCCCGGGTATCTCAAGGACTTAACTATGACTAACACCCCGTGTATCTCAAGGACTTAACTATGACTAACACCCCGGGTATCTCAAGGACTTAACTATGACTAACACCCCGTTTATCTCAAGGACATAACTATGACTATCACCCCGTGTATCTCAAGGACTTAACTATGACTAACACCCCGGGTATCTCAAGGCCTTAATTATGACTAACACCCCGTGTATCTCAAGGACTTAACTATGACTAACACCCCGTGTATCTCAAGGACTTAACTATGACTATCACCCCGTGTATCTCAAGGACTTAACTATGACTAACACCCCGTGTATCTTAAGGACTTAACTATGACTAACACCCCGTGTATCTCAAGGACTTAACTATGACTAACACCCCGGGTATCTCAAGGACTTAACTATGACTAACACCCCGTGTATCTCAAGGACTTAGCTATGACTATCACCCCGTGTATCTCAAGGACTTAACTATGACTAACACTCCGGGTATCTCAAGGACTTAATTATGACTAACACCCTGTGTATCTCAAGGACTTAACTATGACTAACATCCCGGGTATCTCAAGGACTTAACTATGACTAACACCTCGTGTATCTCAAGGACTTAACTATGACTAACACCCCGGGTATCTCAAGGACTTAACTATGACTAACACCCCGGATATCTCATAAGAAATGAAAACTGTTTTACATTTGCGAAGACCTAGGTTCAACCCCCGGTTTTTGGGGGCGGTTTCCTTTTTCTCATCCTCTTAGTTTGCTGTGTTTCTGTTGTTGTTTCTTTGTTTGCTTTTGTTCTGTGTATTGTGTCAAATGTTGCTGGAATCTCTGTATTGTCCATTCTTCGGTTTTCTCTAACTTTCATTTTTCTTACTTTTGTTTTTTACCTATGTTTTTTTATGGGTTTTGCACCTTTATTCGCAAATCTCTTTTCCTGTTATTTAACATTTCGTTTGTTTTTAAGTGCAAATACATGAAGAGTTACAATTATTCCTATTTGCTTTATATGTTCTTAATATTAGTGGTTGATAGTTATATAAGACAAACTGTTAATTGTGAAATAACATTAGATTATTGAACAAGTAGATTGTAGAAGGGATTCCCCTCATTACATAATGTTTATGAAATGCGCTTAACTGTACATTTCGACAAAAATGTTTTTTGATATTATACAATTACTGCACTTGAACGAAATCAATATGAGCTTTTATGGAGCAGAGTACAACAATATTGAACGAGGCGAAGCCGAGTTCAATATTGTTGTACTGTGCTCCATTAAACCTCATATTGATCAAGTTCAAGTGTAGTAATTGTTTTAATACATACTGCTCTATTTTACTCTAATTTTGAAATTTTATGAAAACTTTGAAATTTCTGAAACTTTTTGAAACTTTTATCATTTTGAATTTATTTGAAATCTTATGAAATTTTTGAAAGTTTTGAAATTTTATGAAAATTTGGAATTTTTAAAAAAAAAATTGAAATCTTAAGAAATTTTTGAAATTAACTTTAAATTTTGTTTTGTTTTAATTTTATAATTTTTAAATTTTTGGAAAATTTTCAAATTTTATGAAACTTTCTAACATATTGATTAGCAAAAAGCAATTTCTGTGCAATAAAAAACCATATTGCACTCTCGTGCCACCTAATTTCATTCACTGATTTTGCTGATAAAACTTCTAAAATTACTAAGTGTGTTTGAGAGATTAGAATAGCCAGAGTCAAAGAATGTACAGGGACATATATCTTTATAGTAAGTAAAATGAAGAGTCAGGTCATCCAGGATGTAAGTATTCTAGATGATTTATAAATTATTATGCAAGATTAACACTGGATACATCTGGACTTTTTATCATTATCGTTTTATTCTTATGCCTTTAATTAATACTGTATTTTCAATTGCTTAACGAAATATGATTTATTTTGTTTACAACATTATTCATGTTTTCATAACCAGATATTTGTTCTGCTGTTGAAAAAACTGAATTTGGACTAATTAATATAACTTTACCTTACATATATCTCCAAACGCCTGCTCACACCAAAATATATTGTAAAACTTTATGTTTGCTTTATTTGTACTTTTCCAGAAAAGTTCAATCTGGTAAGTTTGATTTTTGAGTGCTAGAATTTCTTCCGGAAAATTGAGGTCTGCAAACAGAATATAAAGAAACATGCTTTATGATAAACACATATAACGTGTAAATATTGAACTTTCCTTCTTGAGTAGAAATATTCCTGCATCTCCTGCTTTTAAAAATAACACACTATATCAGAGCCTGTTCTTCTTATTGTGGAATTTTGAACAAGTGGGAACTATGTGTATATCTAGGATGTCATTAACAAATTAAACCCTTATGAAAGGAAAGTTTAAACAGTGATGTTCATCAATTCCAATCAATACTATCAACAAAACGAACAATTATATCTAAGCTTAAAACAATGAACACAAAAAATAAAAAGACCATGACATTTGACGGTGGAAATCCAGATCCTGGTTTGGGATATGCACACAAAATGTCAAAAGTGTATGACACATGCTATTTGATTGGTTTTGAACTATCGATCTTTTCAATTTCATTTATAGAAAAAAATATATGTATTATCTTTCCATCGCTAGCAAAGAGATAATTATCAACTATTACAGAGGGTCTTAAAGGGATATTGTCTACCAGCTGCGTAATTTTTTCATACCCAAAATTATTGTCGATTTCCGTACTGACCTTCATAAAATGAAGATTAACACCGAGTTATGTTGCAAAAGATACGAAAAAGACCCAAAACTTTCGTTATCAGAGTTATTGTCCGGATGACAATATTCAAATCTGTTCATATGGCCTTCTATGCGAACACGTCTTGAGCATGCGCACTGTTTAGAAACAATAAACAACATGTGGTTCTTGGGCAAAAGAGAAACTGTCAACGCGTGGAAGAAAGCGGACTTTGACGGATTCAGAGATAAAGAGGAATAGAAGTGAAGTATCTTCCAAATGGAACAAATGCAGGATATATGTAGGGGATCCGTTGGACCGTTGCCGTTGGATGAAGCGAACTCAAGGAAGTGCTTGATTATTGTTGATAGGTAAGCCGAGCATGTTGCCTTCTTTTCTCAATCGTTTTTCATATTTTATGAATTTATGATGATGCCTATGATCATTTTCGGTAGATATTAATCAATATATGTAATTTTGCACCTGGCAACAGCAAATTATTGTCAGTGAATGAGTAGCATAAAACGGCCGTATTTGCGAGGTAGACAAACACAAATTTTAAGAGGCCAGCAAAGGGGAAATGGGAGTGCAAAAATGATATCAATGACAATGCAGTTTATTATTATCAATTTAAAAAAAAATATCGAATCAATTCATTTTTAAGGCAAGAATTAAAACTGTACATGGCTTAATGAAAACCCTATAAAGTTCTTTTTATTCAAGCAAATTTATTTCTTTGATATAATTAGGCTTTTAATTTTATCAAATTTCAACAACTTGGACATGAAACTTAGTTTTGGGAACCAAAAGTATATACCTTACTTTCTGCGAATTATCACTATAATGGAAAATCAGTATGTATTTTTCAAATAAAAGCTTTCTATTTAAAGAAGCTTCATTTCAATTGCACTTTTAGTTTGGATCCTGTAAGTATAATATATAATTATAAACAAGGTTTTGAAGAAATGATATGAATATCCATTGAAATTTTCAAGTTTCAGAACTTTTTTTTATATATGACTACAAAATTTTACTGAAAATTTCAGAAATGTCCTAAAATGCATATTTTAGACCATGGCTAAATGAAAATCATTTTCATTTCCTTTATGCAAACAAGTTTATATCCTGGGTACTGGAAATACATTACATAAATAAGGTTAAAAGTACTTTTCAATAAGTTTGAACATAGAACTTTGTTATGGGAGCCAAAATTATATCTTCCTGTCTGTGAATTATCACCATAGTGGAAAATCAGTATGTATCTTTTATATAAAAAGCTTTCCATTTAAATAAGTGTCATTTCAGTAGCATTTTTAGTTTGGATCCTGTAAGTATGATACATAAACAAGGTTTTTAAAAAATAATATGAAGATCCATAGAAATTTGCAAGTTTCAGAAACTTTTCTATATATGTGACTATAAAATTTTACTGAAATGTCCTGAACTGCATATTTTAGACTATGACTAAATGAAAATCGTTTTCAATTTCCTTATGCAAACCAAGTTTATTTCTTGACTATTCTAAAAACATTACATTAACTAGTTTTTTACTACATTTCAACAATTTTGGACATAATTTTTAGTTCAGGGAGCCAAAATTATACTTTACTATCTTAGAATTATCAACATAGACATGATAGAGGGAAATCAATATGTATTTTTCATATAAAGGCTTTCTATTTAAAGAATTGTCATTTGAACTGCTTTTTATCCCCTCGCCAACGAAGTTGCCAAGGGATATAGTAACGCTACCGTCCGTCCGTCACATCCTTGTGAACACTCTTAGAATCAACATCCTTCAATGGATTTTGACCAAACTTGGTACATACTTAGTCCTTAAGAGAATCTGGAACCCCATTGATTTTCAAAGTCAAAGGTCAAGGTCACCGGGTAAAATTTTTAGGCAAGGGGATACGCCACGCTTTGCCCTTGTTTAGTTTGGATCTTGTAAGTATGATTTATAAACAAGATTTTTAAGAAATAATGTGAAGATCCATAGCAATTTGCATGTTTCACAGTGTGTGAATTTAACAGTAGACCGATGGCCCATGTCTGTGTTAAAATCATGCAGGTTTTTGTAAAATTATCTAAATTTTACTACAAAAACTGGTAATTTCAGACAAATGTGATTTTGTAGTGATTGATATTTGTACTTTTGATTTAGATATTCTGACCAAGGTAATTCTATAGTAGAAGAAATGAGCAGCCATCACATTTCAACGAAACGGATGAAACTGGAGAAATCGAGTTCATTTGTGAACCCATTTGAGTATGTTCATTTTGTTTTTAAAGATTAGACATATTCTACATTATGTTTATAGGTAACATTGTCAATATTGTTCAACACAGTCACTCGTATAACAGTTTCCTATTAATTATTGTGGCTTGCATAGTGATACTACTAGTAGCTATATTATATAGGGATCATGTTGGCTTCTGCGTCATCGTTACATTTTCATCAATCCACAAGCTGAAATGGCCAGTCCTCTTTAGCTACTTACGGGAATGAAACCAAACTGGGACAGAATTGACGCACGTCTGGCGCACCAAATTTTTTCCTGGAACTTTGATGTAATTTTGTCTCTTTATATTGGGTTGTGTAGATGTGTGCTGGATACATGTATATAGATTTAATATTATTTTGAAAAGCTTTTTCGTTATACAGCTGCACATCAGAACCATATAGCAAAATTTGTTTCGATATTATACACATACACTGTAATAAACAATTATTTTTTATTCTTACAGTCTCTCAATAGATATTACTGAAGAGGGCAGTGATGTTGGTGATGATTCTGACGATGGAGATTTTGAACCTAGCCTCAACTTCACTCTAAGGTTTGTCATGTTAATTTCATGTTTCAGTTGTAACTTACATACTTGAAATTTTGTCCTAATAACAGAACCATGCATGATCATATGTCATAGGAGCTTTATTATACCCCCGCTCCACTGGAAGGGGGAGGGGGTATACTGTTTTACCTCTGTCCATCCGTTCGTCCCAAGATGTTCATAACATTTTTCTCAGTAATTATTTATGACAGCAATCTGATATTTGATCATAGGCTTCAGAAGGGTCAATCGAAAGTCGCAAACCCGCTGTGTTGTCCATGGTCAAGTCTGGTAGAAGTCCCATCCGATGAAGGGAAAGACATCAACAACAAATGAAGATCAGGTCTGATTTGGGTAACAGACACCCTGTAACAATTGACCAGCTCGTGATGCCTGCCGTAGAACTTCTTGAGGGATGACCACAACCTAAAATCTGTCTACAAATCACTCAAATCATTCATAAAGTGGACTTGTAATGATATGTTTAGTTTGTCATTCACTATACATTCGAGATATTCATCTTGAATTGAAAGTTAGGGCTCCATAGATCATAATCTCAATTCTATTGTTTTATTCTTGTGAATTACATTGTATGTATTTTTCTACTTCAGGTGGCAGAGAAGTTACAACAAAAAGACAGCTAGATGGTCTGTGCAGCCTGTTAAAGCTGACAAGTCATATTCCTATGTTCCAAGAATATTAAGGGTCATCATTTGTATGAGACTGCAAGATAATGAAGGAATGAATTAACATGTGCAGTTGGAAGTAGATGATCCCAGAAGAATCTCGGTCCATCTTGCACCAATTCCACAACCTCCAACTCGGGATGATATTGTAGCATCTCAGAAATCCAGATTTGAAGACCAAGACAAAACAATTGACTATATTGTCGCATAAAATAAATTTAGATTGTCACTCTTTGTTTTTCCTGGTCTAACAGAAGTTCTGCACATTTAGAGCAGAAAAGTACCCAAGTCAGGATAATGGCCATTACAAATTGTCCAATGCACAATAATGATAGCTGGTGGCCATTTTGAATTTTCAAATGGTGCAAACAGTAACAACACATGTTAAAGACATTCATAGGAACATATATACCAGATTTCAATTCAATCCCTTCAGCGGTTCTTGAGAAGAAGTTTCTTGAAAATCGACCAATCAGAATTTTCAAAGTCACATGGTGGCTATGTTTTTTGACGAATCTGCACAAAAGTAACAACTCTTGTGTAGGACCTCATAGAAAACATCTCTGCCAAGTTTGGTTTTGAATTATATAAAAGACTGTCAGTCCATTTTAGAAGAAATTGTCAGTGCTGATAGAACAAAAAATAATAATAAGATGGCAAAACTTTCAAATTAAATTTACAATTCCAACTGACCAACTTGTGAAATTAACAACTCAGTAGGGTTGATTTATTTTTTATTTTTGGTGTTTTAACGCCACTTTCAGCAATATTTCAGCTATATCATGGCGACCAGTTTTAGTGGTGGAGGAAGCCAGAGTACCCGGACAACCACCGACCATAGGGAAGCAAGTGGTAAACTTTATCATTATAGGGTATATGGGATAAAATACAAAATATTTCATGAACAAGTTTTAATTAAATCGTCTAGGAATGAAACCCTTGTATTCTCCATATAGATCAGGATACTTGTCCCTAATTTTCCAAGTACAACAGCTTGGGATCACACGTCTGACCCCAGCTCCAAGTCGGCCATGTGCCCAAATGGTATACTGGCGGTAGGCTGCATACCTATTGGATCTGTTGTAATCCTCATCATGGGGCATTACTACAAGTTCCTCTCGAAACATTCTAGCAACCCCCAACACTGCCTCATCAAGGACAATCCGATCAAAGTCCTGTAATAAAGACAAGAGATTTAATAAAAACAGAGTAAAGACAGATGGTTATACATTCATCTAGAAAAATGAGCTCTATTTAAAAAAGAAATATAATTCATTATAAGTGAAATAGTTTGCACAAATTCAGTTTAGAGAAATGAAAAAAAGTCTTATTTTGGAAGGAAAGATTTTCTCGTGGGACTTTCTTATGACCACAGTTTTATTTCGTTTTTTGTTGGTATATGGGAGAACCATTTTGGTCTTGCAATTTTTTTTTATCAATTTACCCCTCAAGCTATTCAATTTTAATTTTATGTTTTTTTTCCTAAAAATTATTTTGATTCTGAATCTTGAAGAAAAAAATTTGGCTGGACAGGAGAAAAAAATATATTCTGACTTGACATTTTCACAGTATAATCATATACAAAATTTTGAAGAAAAAAAATTATTCCAGCACTTCGCCAATCTAATTAAAATTAGATCTACGCGCTTGCTCCCTATTTTAGATCTAATTATACCCCCGGTCCCCGAAGGGGGAGGGAGGTATACTGTTTTACCTCTGTCCGTCCGTCCTTCCAAAATATTTTTCGTCACATTTTTCTCAGCAACTATTGATGGCAGAAATCTGATATTTGGTCACAAGCTTCACATAGGTATGCCATATCGTGGGAAGCGTTTTTGGAACCATCAGATTCCTGCTTCCTGTTTGCCGACTTAGTTGGTTTTTATCCACATTGAACATATATGCACATTTTTCTCAACAACTATTGATGGCAGAAATCTGGTATTTGGTCACAAGCTTCATATAGGTACCCCATATCATGGGAAGTGGCAGGGGTATCATAAGTGAGCATTAGATCACAGTTCACCTTGTTTTAATTAGATTGGCACTTCGCCGGAAAATAAGAAAATATGATTTCTGTGGCGTCTGAAAAAAACATTTCTACGGCGAAAAAACGTGACATAGCCCCCTTCAAGGTAAATGGTCAGTCCCATATTATTTTGCAGCAACTGTCTTGTGGAACTAGAAGTAAGGTCTCTTTTGTTTCTAATCCAGCCCAAATTTCTCTGAAACATTCCAGTCAATTAACAAATAAAACAACACTGGCTACGTCATTCGTTTTCATCAGACATGTATTTCACTGTGTTCTACATGTATGTCTCTGTTTTCATATTGTCGGTAAACTGGCTAAAATAAATTAATTTAACACGTGTATCAAAATCTCGGGAAACAACTTCATAACTTATAAGAAGAAAAAAACTAATTTAGTTATTTTTAACGCCGGCAAAAATTTCCGATCGAAAATACGTAGTTGAGCTTGTCCCCATAGGGTGCCTCCTGGCATGTTTTCAATGGTTATCGTGGAAATATCGGCTGAATCTGTTAAGGCATGTAGTTTTCATCAAAGAAAATCTATTCCTGATACAGAAATTATTTATTCTACGTCTTTTAGATACAATCGATTCGAAAAAAGCTTTTTTCCTCAACTTTTATAGAAACTTACCTCAATATCCATGCTGCAGCATCCGGGCTACTGACATAAAAATAGTTAAATAAATAGAGTTGGCCTCGCCCAGGTCAGTGCATAATTAATTAGCTTCCGGTAACGATGATCAGCTTTTTTTAGTCGAAAAAACAACGTTTCGGAGCGTATTAATCAATAATTCGGTGTTTAATCTTCATTTTATGAAGGTCAGTACGGAAATCGACAATAACTTTGGGTATGAAAAAATTACGCAGCTGGTAGACAATATCCCTTTAAAACGAAATACTAAATACATGTTGTGTTTTTAACAAAAATGTTTTTAGTAAATAATATATAAGTAGTATATCAGCACGATTCAAGTCATATTTCGGATGGGAGAAAAGGGGGAGCTACCGGAAGTGTCGTCACCGGAAGTCACGTGACTGGAAGTGATCGCATGTGTGCGCACGTGCATCCGATTCCCACGCTTTTTTCTTACTATAGTAGTAGTACTACAAAATGTATCATTGCGCATGACCGGAAATAGCATGACTACCGGATGTGACGTGACCGAAGGTAACACGACCCGAAGGGGTTCCCTTGGAAGGGTGAGGTGTGTGCATGTGCAACCGGAAGTTGTGCAATATCCACCTCTATTGGGGCCTATTCACCGAAAGTGACGTCATTAAACGTCACGTGACCCCGAATGGATTCCCTTGGAAGGATGGGATATGCGCATGCGTAACCGGAAGTAGGGAATTTCTCCCTATTAGAGAGTCTTTTGACCGGAAATGACGTCATCAAATGTCACCCGTAGAGCTTCCCCTGGAAAATATGGGAGCGCGCATGCACGATCGAAAGTGCCATTGGGGTGCTCTCTAGGACATCCGGATCCTATAACCTTATCATTTTCTACGAACTAGCCCTTTCACTGGTTTTCTGCCCATTTCCCGCCCTTTTATTTTCATGGGGAGCGCCTTCAATAATTACACAACCATTTTTTCGGGTGTTTTCGGATATGTTCGAAGTGTTGTGTAGTACTCCAAGGAGTGTTTTCTATCACGTCCGCATTCTCACTGTGGTATTTCTACTAAATAGCCTAAGAGTCAAATGAATGAAATGGTACATTTGATCCCCTAAGTCATCCAATAGAAGGTCTATCGGTTTCCCAAAATCTCAGATGAACTCTGTTTGTAAACTCTGCATAACGGCTACCTCCTGAACTGAAGTGCAAAATTTATAAGAATCTTCCTTCCGATCAGACAGCACAAAAGAAGAACTTGATGAATGAATTGAAATTATATCACTAATCAACTTGACTTTCTTCTATATTTTCCATATCTTTTCACTATTCAACTTGCCTTTCTTCCATATTGTCCATATCTTTTCACTTTTCAACTTACTTTTCTTCCATATTTTCCATATCATTTCACATTTCAACTTACTTTTCTTCCATATTTTCCATATCATTTCACTATTCAACTTACTTTTCTTCCGTATTTTTTAATATTTTTTCACTATTCAATTTGACTTTCTTCCATATTTTCCATATCTTTTCACTATTCAACTTGCCTTTCTTCCATATTGTCCATATCTTATCACTATTCGACTTGCCTTTCTTCCATATTTTCCATATTATTTCACATTTCAACTTACTTTTCTTCCATATTTTCTATATCATTTCACTATTCAACTTACTTTTCTTCCGTATTTTTTAATATTTTTTCACTATTCAACTTGACTTTCTTCCATATTTTCCATATCTTTTCACTTTTCAACTAACTTTTCTTCCATATTTTCCATATCACTTCACATTTCAATTTACTTTTCTTCCATATTTTCTATATCATTTCACTATTCAACTTACTTTTCTTCCGTATTTTTTAATATTTTTTCACTATTCAACTTGACTTTCTTCCATATTTTTCATATCTTTTCACTATTCAACTTGCCTTTCTTCCATATTGTCCATATTATTTCACATTTCAACTTACTTTTCAACTTACTTTTCAACTTGAAATGTGAAGTGATATGGAAAATATGGAAGAAAGGCAAGTCGAATAGTGAAAAGATATGGACAATATGTATGAAAGACAAGATGAATAGTGAAAAGATATGAAAAATATAGAAGAAACCCAAGATGAATAGTGAAAAGATATGGAAAATACAGAAGAAAAGTAAGTTGAATAGTGAAAATATATGGACAATATGGAAGAAAGGCAAGTTGAATAGTGAAAAGATATGGAAAATATCGAAGAAAGGCAAGTCAAATAGTGATAAGATATGGACAATATAGAAGAAAAGTAAGTTGAAAAGCGAAAAGATATGGAAAATATGGAAGAAAATCAAGTTGAATAGTGAAAAGATATTAAAAATACGAAGAAAAGTAAGCTTAATAGTGAAATGATATGGAAAATATGGAAGAAAAGTAAGTTGAAAAGTGAAATGATATGGAAAATATGGAAGAAAAGTAAGTTGAAAAGTGAAAAGATATGGACAATATGGAAGAAAGACAAGTTGAATAATGAAAAGATATGGAAAATATGGAAGAAATTCAAGTTGAATAGTGAAAAGATATTAAAAATACGGAAGAAAAGTAAGTTGAATAGTGATATGATATGGAAAATATGGAAGAAAAGTAAGTTGAAAAGTGAAAAGATATGGACAATATGGAAGAAAGACAGGTTGAATAGTGAAACGATATGAAAAATATGGAAGAAAAGTAGGTTCAATATTGAAATGATATGGAAAATACAGAAGAAAAGTAAGTTGAATAGTGAAAAGATATGAAAAATATGAAAAAAAAGTAGGTTGAATAGTGAAATGATATGGAAAATACAGTAGAAAAGTAAGTTGAATGGTGAAAAGATATGGAAATCATGTGGAAAATACAGAAGAAAAGTAAGTTGAATAGTGAAAAAAGAGGGAACATATGGAAGAGAGATAAGTTGAATAGTGATAAGATATGCACAATATGGAAGAAAGGCAAGTCGAATAGTGATAAGATATGGACAATATGGAAGAAAAGTAAGTTGAAGAGCGAAAAAAATACGAAAAATATGGAAGAAAAGTAAGTTTAATAGTGAAAAGATATGGAAATTATGGAAGAAAGGAAAGTTAAATAGTTATAAGATATGGAAAATACGGAAGAAAAGTAGGTTGAATAGTGAAATGATATGGAAAATATTGAAGAAAAATAAGTTGAATAGTGAAATGATATGGAAAATCTGGAAGAAAGGCAAGTTGAATAGTGATAAGATATGGAAAATATGGAAGAAAGGCAAGTTGAATTGTGAAAAGATATGGAAAATATGGAAGAAAAGTAGGTTGAATTGTGAAATCATATTGAAAATATGGAAGAAAAGTAAGTTGAAATGTGAAATGATATGGAAAATATGGAAGAAAGGCAAGTCGATTAGTGATAAGATATGGACAATATGGAAAAAAGGCAAGTTGAATAGTGAAAAGATATTAAAAATACGGAAGAAAAGTAAGTTGAATAGTGAAATGATATGGAAAATATGGAAGAAAAGTAAGTTGAAAAGTGAAAAGATATGGACAATATGGAAGAAAGACAAGTTGAATAGTGAAAAGATATGAAAAATATGGAAGAAAAGTAGGTTGAATATTGAAATGATATGGAAAATACAGAAGAAAAGTAAGTTGAATAGTGAAATGATTTGGAAAATATGGAAGAAAAGCAAGTTGAATAGTGAAAAGATATGGAAAATATGGAAGAAAGGCAAGTTGAATAGTGATAAGATATGGACAATATGAAAGAAAGGCAAGTTGAATATTGAAATGATATGTAAAATATAGAAGAAAAGTAAGTTCAAAAGCGAAAAGATACGAAAAATATGGAAGAAAAGTAAGTTGAATAGTGAAAAGATATGGAAATTATAGAAGAAAAGTAATTTGAATAGTGAAAAGATTTGGAAAATACAGAAGAAAATTGTGAAATGATATGGAAAATATGGAAGAAAAGTAAGTTGAAATGTGAAATTATATGGAAAATATGGAAGAAAAGCAAGTTGAATAGTGAAGAGATATGGAAAATATGGAAGAAAGGCAAGTTGAATAGTGATAAGATATGGAAAATATGGAAGAAAGGCAAGTTGAATAGTGATAAGATATGGAAATTATGTGGAAAATACAGAAGAAAAGTAAGTTGAATAGTGAAAAGAGAGGGAACATATGGAAGAGAGATAAGTTGAATAGTGATAAGATATGCACAATATGGAAGAAAGGCAAGTTGAATAATGAAAAGAAAAGGAAAATATAGAAGAAAGGCAAGTCGAATAGTGATAAGATATGGACAATATGGAAAATATTGAAGAAAAATAAGTTGAATAGTGAAATGATATGGAAAATATGGAAGAAAGGCAAGTTGAATAGTGATAAGATATGGAAAATATGGAAGAAAGGGAAGTTGAATTGTGAAAAGATATGGAAAATATGGAAGAAAAGTAGGTTGAATTGTGAAATCATATTGAAAATATGGAAGAAAGGTAAGTTGAAATGTGAAATGATATGGAAAATATGGAAGAAAGGCAAGTCGATTAGTGATAAGATATGGACAATATGGATGAAAGGCAAGTTGATTAGTGAAAAGATATGGAAAATATGGAAGAAAATCAAGTTGAATAGTGAATAAGACAAGATATTAAGAATACGGAAGAAAAGTAAGCTTAATAGTGAAATGATATGGAAAATATGGAAGAAAAGTAAGTTGAAATGTGAAATGATATGGAAAATATGGAAGAAAAGACAGTTGAAAAGTGAAAATATATGGACAATATGGAAGAAAGGCAAGTTGAATAGTGAAAAGATATGGACAATATGGAAGAAAGGCAAGTTGAATAGTGAAAAGATATTAAAAATACGGAAGAAAAGTAAGTTGAATAGTGAAATGATATGGAAAATATGGAAGAAAAGTAAGTTGAAAAGTGAAAAGATATGGACAATATGGAGGAAAAGTAAGTTGAAATGTGAAATGATATGGAAAATATGGAAAAAAGGCAAGTCGAATTGTGATAAGATATGGGCAATATGTATGAAAGGCAAGTTGAATAGTGAAAAGATATGGAAAATACAAAAGAAAAGTAAGTTGAATTGTGAAAAGATATGGAAATTATAGAAGAAAAGTAAGTTGAATAGTGAAAAGATATGAAAAATATGAAAGAAAAGTAATTTGAATATTGAAAAGATTTGGAAAATACAGAAGAAAAGTAAGTTGAATAGTGAAAAGATATGAAAAATATGAAAGAAAAGTAGGTTGAATAGTGAAATGATATGGAAATTATGTGGAAAATACAGAAGAAATGTAAGTTGAATAGTGAAAAGAGAGGGAACATATGGAAGAGAGATAAGTTGAATAGTGATAAGAAATGCACAATATGGAAGAAAGGCAAGTTGAATAGTGAAAAGATATGGAAAATATGGAAGAAAGGCAAGTCGAATAGTGATAAGATATGGACAATATGGAAGAAAAGTAAGTTGAAGAGCGAAAAAATACGAAAAATATGGAAGAAAAGTCAGTTTAATAGTGAAAAGATATGGAAATTATGGAAGAAAGGAAAGTTAAATAGTTATAAGATATGGAAAATACGGAAGAAAAGTAGGCTGAATAGTGAAATGATATGGAAAATATTGAAGAAAAATAAGTTGAATAGTGAAATGATATGGAAAATATGGAAGAAAGGCAAGTTGAATAGTGATAAGATATGGACAATATGGAAGAAAGGCAAGTTGAATAGTGAAATGATATGGAAAATATAGAAGAAAAGTAAGTTGAAAAGTGAAAAGATACGAAAAATATGGAAGAAAAGTAACTTGAATAGTGAAAAGATATGAAAATTATGGGAGAAAAGTAATTTGAATATTGAAAAGATTTGGAAAATACAGAAGAAAATTGTGAAATGATATGAAAATATGAAAGAAAAGTAAGTTGAATAGTGAAAAGATATGAAAAATATAGAAGAAACCCAAGTTGAATTGTGAAAAGATATGGAAAATACAAAAGAAAAGTAAGTTGAATAGTGAAAAGATATGGAAATTATGGAAGTAAAGTAAGTTGAATAGGGAAAAGATTTGGAAAATACAGAAGAAAAGTAAGTTGAATAGTGAAAATATATGAAAAATATGAAAGAAAAGTAGGTTGAATAGTGAAATGATATGGAATATACAGAAGAAAAGTATGTTGAATGGTGAAAAGATATGGAAATTATGTGGAAAATACAGAAGAAAAGTAAGTTGAATAGTGAAAAGAGAGGGAACATATGGAAGAGAGATAAGTTGAATAGTGATAACATATGCACAATATGGAAGAAAGGCAAGTTGAATAGTGAAAAGATATGGAAAATATGGAAGAAAGGCAAGTCGAATAGTGATAAGATATGGACAATATGGAAGAAAAGTAAGTTGAAGAGGGAAAAAAATACGAAAAATATGGAAGAAAAGTAAGTTTAATAGTGAAAAGATATGGAAATTATGGAAGAAAGGAAAGTTAAATAGTAATAAGATATGGAAAATACGGAAGAAAAGTAGGTTGAATAGTGAAATGATATGGAAAATATTGAAGACAAATAAGTTGAATAGTGAAATGATATGGAAAATATGGAAGAAAGGCAAGTTGAATAGTGATAAGATATGTAAAATATGGAAGAAAGGCAAGTTGAATTGTGAAAAGATATGGAAAATATGGAAAAAAAGTAGGTTGAATTGTGAAATGATATGGAAAATATGGAAGAAAGGCAAGTTGAAATGTGAAATGATATGGAAAATATAGAAGAAAGGCAAGTCGATTAGTGATAAGATATGGACAATATGGAAGAAAGGCAAGTTGAATAGTAAAAAGATATGGAAAATATGGAAGAAAATCAAGTTGAATAGTGAAAAGATATTAAAAATATGGAAGAAAAGTAAGCTTAATAGTGAAATGATATGGAAAATATGGAAGAAAAGTAAGTTGAAATGTGAAATGATATGGAAAATATGGAATAAAAGACAGTTGAAAAGTGAAAATATATGGACAATATAGAAGAAAGGCAAGTTGAATAGTGAAAAGATATGAAAAATATGGAAGAAATTAAAGTTGATTAGTGAAAAGATATTAAAAATACGGAAGAAAAGTAAGTTGAATGGTGAAATGATATGGAAAATATAGAAGAAAAGTAAGTTGAAAAGTGAAAAGATACGAAAAATATGGACGAAAAGTAAGTTGAATAGTGAAAAGATATGGAAATTATGGAAGAAGATTAATTTGAATATTGAAAAGATTTGGAAAATACAGAAGAAAATTGTGAAATGATATGGAAAATATGGAAGAAAAGTAAGTTGAAATGTGAAATGATATTGAAAATATGGAAAAAAGGCAAGTCGAATTCTGATAAGATATGGGCAATATGTATGAAAGGCAAGTTGAATAGTGAAAAGATATGAAAAATATAGAAGAAACCCAAGTTGAATAGTGAAAAGATATGGAAAATACAAAAGAAAAGTAAGTTGAATAGTGAAAAGATATTGAAATTATGGAAGAAAAGTAAGTTGAATAGTGAAAAGATTTGGAAAATACAGAAGAAAAGTAAGTTGAATAGTGAAAAGATATGAAAATTATGAAAGAAAAGTAGGTTGAATAGTGAAATGATATGGAAAATACAGAAGAAAAGTAAGTTGAATAGTGAAAAGAGAGGGAACATATGGAAGAGAGATAAGTTGAATAGTGAAATGATTTGGAAAATACGGAAGAAAAGTAAGTTGAATAGTTAAAAGATTTGGAAAATATGGAAGAAAGGCAAGTTGAATAGTGATAAGATATGAAAAATATGAAAGAAAAGTAGGTTGAATAGTGAAATGATATGGAAAAAACAGAAGAAAAGTAAGTTGAATGGTGAAAAGATATGGAAATTATGTGGAAAATACAGTAGAAAAGTAAGTTGAATAGTGAAAGAGAGGGAACATATGGAATAGAGATAAGTTGAATAGTGAAATGATTTGGAAAATATGGAAGAAAAGTAAGTTAAATAGTTAAAAGATATGGAAAATATGGAAGAAAGGCAAGTTGAATAGTGATAAGATATGAAAAATATGAAAGAAAAGTAGGTGGAATAGTGAAATGATATAGAAAAAACAGAAGAAAAGTAAGTTGAATGGTGAAAAGATATGGAAATTATGTGGAAAATACAGTAGAAAAGTAAGTTGAATAGTGAAAGAGAGGGAACATATGGAAGAGAGATAAGTTGAATAGTGAAATGATTTGGAAAATATGGAAGAAAAGTAAGTTGAATAGTTAAAAGATATGGAAAATATGGAAGAAAGGCAAGTTGAATAGTGATAAGATATGGACAATATGGAAGAAAGGCAAGTTGAATAGTGAAATGATATGGAAAATATAGAAGAAAAGTAAGTTGAAAAGTGAAAAGATACGAAAAATATGGAAGAAAAGTAACTTGAATAGTGAAAAGATATGGAAATTATGGGAGAAAAGTAATTTGAATATTGAAAAGATTTGGAAAATACAGAAGAAAATTGTGAAATGATATGAAAATATGAAAGAAAAGTAAGTTGAAATGTGAAATAATATGGAAAATATGGAAAAAAGGCAAGTCGAATTGTGATAAGATATGGACAATATGTATGAAAGGCAAGTTGAATAGTGAAAAGATATGAAAAATATAGAAGAAACCCAAGTTGAATTGTGAAAAGATATGGAAAATACAAAAGAAAAGTAAGTTGAATAGTGAAAAGATATGGAAATTATGGAAGAAAAGTAAGTTGAATAGGGAAAAGATTTGGAAAATACAAAAGAAAAGTAAGTTGAATAGTGAAAAGATATGGAAATTATGGAAGAAAAGTAAGTTGAATAGTGAAAAGATTTGGAAAATACAGAAGAAAAGTAAGTTGAATAGTGAAAAGATATGAAAAATATGAAAGAAAAGTAGGTTGAATAGTGAAATGATATGGAAAATACAGAAGAAAAGTAAGTTGAATAGTGAAAAGAGAGGTAACATATGGAAGAGAGATAAGTTGAATAGTGAAATGATTTGGAAAATATGGAAGAAAAGTAAGTTGAATAGTTAAAAGATATGGAAAATATGGAAGAAAGGCAAGTTGAATAGTGATAAGATATGAAAAATATGAAAGAAAAGTAGGTTGAATAGTGAAATGATATGGAAAAAACAGAAGAAAATTAAGTTGAATGGTGAAAAGATATGGAAATTATGTGGAAAATACAGTAGAAAAGTAATTTGAATAGTGAAAGAGAGGGAACATATGGAAGAGAGATAAGTTGAATAGTGAAATGATTTGGAAAATATGGAAGAAAAGTAAGTTGAATAGTGAAAAGATATTAAAAATACGGAAGAAAAGTAAGTTGAATAGTGAAATGATATGGAAAATATGGAAGAAAAGTAAGTTGAAAAGTGAAAAGATATGGACAATATGGAGGAAAAGTAAGTTGAAATGTGAAATGATATGGAAAATATGGAAAAAAGGCAAGTCGAATTGTGATAAGATATGGGCAATATGTATGAAAGGCAAGTTGAATAGTGAAAAGATATGAAAAATATAGAAGAAACCCAAGTTGAATAGTGAAAAGATATGGAAAATATGGAAGAAAAGTAAGTTGAATAGTGAAAAGATTTGGAAAATACAGAAGAAAAGTAAGTTGAATAGTGAAAAGATATGAAAAATATGAAAGAAAAGTAGGTTGAATAGTGAAATGATATGGAAAATACAGAAGAAAAGTAAGTTGAATAGTGAAAAGAGAGGTAACATATGGAAAAGAGATAAGTTGAATAGTGAAATGATTTGGAAAAAATGGAAGAAAAGTAAGTTGAATAGTTAAAAGATATGGAAAATATGGAAGAAAGGCAAGTCGAATAGTGATAAGATATGGACAATATGATAGAAAAGTAAGTTGAAGAGCGAAAAAATACGAAAAATATGGAAGAAAAGTCAGTTTAATAGTGAAAAGATATGGAAATTATGGAAGAAAGGAAAGTTAAATAGTTATAAGATATGGAAAATACGGAAGAAAAGTAGGCTGAATAGTGAAATGATATGGAAAATATTGAAGAAAAATAAGTTGAATAGTGAAATGATATGGAAAATATGGAAGAAAGGCAAGTTGAATAGTGATAAGTTATGGAAAATATGGAAGAAAAACAAGTTGAATTGTGAAAAGATATGGAAAATATGGAAGAAAAGTAGGTTGAATAGTGAAATGATATGGAAAATATTGAAGAAAAATAAGTTGAATAGTGAAATGATATGGAAAATATGGAAGAAAGGCAAGTTGAAATGTGAAATGATATGGAAAATATAGAAGAAAGGCAAGTCGATTAGTGATAAGATATGGACAATATGGAAGAAAGGTAAGTTGAATAGTAAAAAGATATGGAAAATATGGAAGAAAATCAAGTTGAATAGTGAAAAGATATTAAAAATATGGAAGAAAAGTAAGCTTAATAGTGAAATGATATGGAAAATATGGAAGAAAAGTAAGTTGAAATGTGAAATGATATGGAAAATATGGAATAAAAGACAGTTGAAAAGTGAAAATATATGGACAATATAGAAGAAAGGCAAGTTGAATAGTGAAAAGATATGAAAAATATGGAAGAAATTAAAGTTGATTAGTGAAAAGATATTAAAAATACGGAAGAAAAGTAAGTTGAATGGTGAAATGATATGGAAAATATAGAAGAAAAGTAAGTTGAAAAGTGAAAAGATACGAAAAATATGGACGAAAAGTAAGTTGAATAGTGAAAAGATATGGAAATTATGGAAGAAGATTAATTTGAATATTGAAAAGATTTGGAAAATACAGAAGAAAATTGTGAAATGATATGGAAAATATGGAAGAAAAGTAAGTTGAAATGTGAAATGATATTGAAAATATGGAAAAAAGGCAAGTCGAATTCTGATAAGATATGGGCAATATGTATGAAAGGCAAGTTGAATAGTGAAAAGATATGAAAAATATAGAAGAAACCCAAGTTGAATAGTGAAAAGATATGGAAAATACAAAAGAAAAGTAAGTTGAATAGTGAAAAGATATTGAAATTATGGAAGAAAAGTAAGTTGAATAGTGAAAAGATTTGGAAAATACAGAAGAAAATTAAGTTGAATAGTGAAAAGATATGAAAAATATGAAAGAAAAGTAGGTTGAATAGTGAAATGATATGGAAAATACAGAAGAAAAGTAAGTTGAATAGTGAAAAGAGAGGGAACATATGGAAGAGAGATAAGTTGAATAGTGAAATGATTTGGAAAATATGGAAGAAAAGTAAGTTGAATAGTTAAAAGATTTGGAAAATATGGAAGAAAGGCAAGTTGAATAGTGATAAGATATGAAAAATATGAAAGAAAAGTAGGTTGAATAGTGAAATGGTATGGAAAAAACAGAAGAAAAATAAGTTGAATGGTGAAAAGATATGGAAATTATGTGGAAAATACAGTAGAAAAGTAAGTTGAATAGTGAAAGAGAGGGAACATATGGAATAGAGATAAGTTGAATAGTGAAATGATTTGGAAAATATGGAAGAAAAGTAAGTTAAATAGTTAAAAGATATGGAAAATATGGAAGAAAGGCAAGTTGAATAGTGATAAGATATGAAAAATATGAAAGAAAAGTAGGTGGAATAGTGAAATGATATAGAAAAAACAGAAGAAAAGTAAGTTGAATGGTGAAAAGATATGGAAATTATGTGGAAAATACAGTAGAAAAGTAAGTTGAATAATGAAAGAGAGGGAACATATGGAAGAGAGATAAGTTGAATAGTGAAATGATTTGGAAAATATGGAAGAAAAGTAAGTTGAATAGTGAAAAGATATGGAAAATATGGAAGAAAGGCAAGTTGAATAGTGATAAGATATGGACAATATGGAAGAAAGGCAAGTTGAATAGTGAAATGATATGGAAAATATAGAAGAAAAGTAAGTTGAAAAGTGAAAAGATACGAAAAATATGGAAGAAAAGTAACTTGAATAGTGAAAAGATATGGAAATTATGGGAGAAAAGTAATTTGAATATTGAAAAGATTTGGAAAATGCAGAAGAAAATTGTGAAATGATATGAAAATATGAAAGAAAAGTAAGTTGAAATGTGAAATAATATGGAAAATATGGAAAAAAGGCAAGTTGAATTGTGATAAGATATGGACAATATGTATGAAAGGCAAGTTGAATAGTGAAAAGATATGAAAAATATAGAAGAAACCCAAGTTGAATTGTGAAAAGATATGGAAAATACAAAAGAAAAGTAAGTTGAATAGTGAAAAGATATGGAAATTATGGAAGAAAAGTAAGTTGAATAGGGAAAAGATTTGGAAAATACAGAAGAAAAGTAAGTTGAATAGTGAAAATATATGAAAAATATGAAAGAAAAGTAGGTTGAATAGTGAAATGATATGGAAAATACAGAAGAAAAGTATGTTGAATGGTGAAAAGATATGGAAATTATGTGGAAAATACAGAAGAAAAGTAGGGAACATATGGAAGAGAGATAAGTTGAATAGTGATAACATATGCACAATATGGAAGAAAGGCAAGTTGAATAGTGAAAAGATATGGAAAATATGGAAGAAAGGCAAGTCGAATAGTGATAAGATATGGACAATATGGAAGAAAAGTAAGTTGAAGAGGGAAAAAAATACGAAAAATATGGAAGAAAAGTAAGTTTAATAGTGAAAAGATATGGAAATTATGGAAGAAAGGAAAGTTAAATAGTAATAAGATATGGAAAATACGGAAGAAAAGTAGGTTGAATAGTGAAATGATATGGAAAATATTGAAGACAAATAAGTTGAATAGTGAAATGATATGGAAAATATGGAAGAAAGGCAAGTTGAATAGTGATAAGATATGGAAAATATGGAAGAAAGGCAAGTTGAATTGTGAAAAGATATGGAAAATATTGAAAAAAAAGTAGGTTGAATTGTGAAATCATATTGAAAATATGGAAGAAAGGTAAGTTGAAATGGGAAATGATATGGAAAATATAGAAGAAAGGCAAGTCGATTAGTGATAAGATATGGACAATATGGAAGAAAGGCAAGTTGAATAGTAAAAAGATATGGAAAATATGGAAGAAAATCAAGTTGAATAGTGAAAAGATATTAAAAATATGGAAGAAAAGTAAGCTTAATAGTGAAATGATATGGAAAATATGGAAGAAAAGTAAGTTGAAATGTGAAATGATATGGAAAATATTTAAGAAAAGACAGTTGAAAAGTGAAAATATATGGACAATATAGAAGAAAGGCAAGTTGAATAGTGAAAAGATATTAAAAATACGGAAGAAACGTAAGTTGAATGGTGAAATGATATAGAAAATATAGAAGAAAAGTAAGTTGAAAAGTGAAAAGATACGAAAAATATGGAAGAAAAGTAAGTTGAATAGTGAAAAGATATGGAAATTATGGAAGAAGATTAATTTGAATATTGAAAAGATTTGGAAAATACAGAAGAAAATTGTGAAATGATATGGAAAATATGGAAGAAAAGTAAGTTGAAATGTGAAATGATATTGAAAATATGGAAAAAAGGCAAGTCGAATTCTGATAAGATATGGGCAATATGTATGAAAGGCAAGTTGAATAGTGAAAAGATATGAAAAATATAGAAGAAACCCAAGTTGAATAGTGAAAAGATATGGAAAATACAAAAGAAAAGTAAGTTGAATAGTGAAAAGATATGGAAATTATGGAAGAAAAGTAAGTTGAATAGTGAAAAGATTTGGAAAATACAGAAGAAAAGTAAGTTGAATAGTGAAAAGATATGAAAAATATGAAAGAAAAGTAGGTTGAATAGTGAAATGATATGGAAAATACAGAAGAAAAGTAAGTTGAATAGTGAAAAGAGAGGTAACATATGGAAGAGAGATAAGTTGAATAGTGAAATGATTTGCAAAATATGGAAGAAAAGTAAGTTGAATAGTTAAAAGATATGGAAAATATGGAAGAAAGGCAAGTCGAATAGTGATAAGATATGGACAATATGGAAGAAAAGTAAGTTGAAGAGGGAAAAAAATACGAAAAATATGGAAGAAAAGTAAGTTTAATAGTGAAAAGATATGGAAATTATGGAAGAAAGGAAAGTTAAATAGTAATAAGATATGGAAAATACGGAAGAAAAGTAGGTTGAATAGTGAAATGATATGGAAAATATTGAAGACAAATAAGTTGAATAGTGAAATGATATGGAAAATATGGAAGAAAGGCAAGTTGAATAGTGATAAGATATGGAAAATATGGAAGAAAGGCAAGTTGAATTGTGAAAAGATATGGAAAATATGGAAAAAAAGTAGGTTGAATTGTGAAATCATATTGAAAATATGGAAGAAAGGTAAGTTGAAATGTGAAATGATATGGAAAATATAGAAGAAAGGCAAGTCGATTAGTGATAAGATATGGACAATATGGAAGAAAGGCAGGTTGAATAGTAAAAAGATATGGAAAATATGGAAGAAAATCAAGTTGAATAGTGAAAAGATATTAAAAATATGGAAGAAAAGTAAGCTTAATAGTGAAATGATATGGAAAATATGGAAGAAAAGTAAGTTGAAATGTGAAATGATATGGAAAATATTTAAGAAAAGACAGTTGAAAAGTGAAAATATATGGACAATATAGATGAAAGGCAAGTTGAATAGTGAAAAGATATTAAAAATACGGAAGAAAAGTAAGTTGAATGGTGAAATGATATGGAAAATATAGAAGAAAATTAAGTTGAATGGTGAAAAGATATGGAAATTATGTGGAAAATACAGTAGAAAAGTAAGTTGAATAATGAAAGAGAGGTAACATATGGAAGAGAGATAAGTTGAATAGTGAAATGATTTGCAAAATATGGAAGAAAAGTAAGTTGAATAGTTAAAAGATATGGAAAATATGGAAGAAAGGCAAGTTGAATAGTGATAAGATATGAAAAATATGAAAGAAAAGTAGGTTGAATAGTGAAATGATATGGAAAAAACAGAAGAAAATTAAGTTGAATGGTGAAAAGATATGGAAATTATGTGGAAAATACAGTAGAAAAGTAAGTTGAATAATGAAAGAGAGGGAACATATGGAAGAGAGATAAGTTGAATAGTGAAATGATTTGGAAAATATGGAAGAAAAGTAAGTTGAATAGTGAAAAGATATGGAAAATATGGAAGAAAGGCAAGTTAAATAGTGATAAGATATGAAAAATATGGAAGAAAAGTATGCTGAATAGTGAAATGATATGGAAAAAACAGAAGAAAAGTAAGTTGAATAGTGAAAAGATATGGAAATTATGTGGAAAAGTAAGTTGAATAGTGAAAGAGAGGGAACATATGGAAGAGAGATAAGTTGAATAGTGAAATGATTTGGAAAATATGGAAGAAAAGTAAGTTGAATAGTTAAAAGATATGGAAAATATGGAAGAAAGGCAAGTTGAATAGTGATAAGATATGGACAATATGGAAGAAAGGCAAGTTGAATAGTGAAATGATATGGAAAATATAGAAGAAAAGTAAATTAAAAAGTGAAAAGATACGAAAAATATTGAAGAAAAGTAAGTTGAATAGTGAAAAATTTTGAAAATACAGAAGAAAATTGTGAAATGATATGGAAAATATGGAAGAAAAGTAAGTTGAATAGTTAAAAGATATGGAAAATATGGAAGAAAGGCAAGTTGAATAGTGATAAGATATGGACAATATGGAAGAAAGGCAAGTTGAATAGTGAAATGATATGGAAAATATAGAAGAAAAGTAAATTGAAAAGTGAAATGATACGAAAAATATTGAAGAAAAGTAACTTGAATAGTGAAAAATTTGGAAAATACAGAAGAAAATTGTGAAATGATATGGAAAATATGGAAGAAAAGCAAGTTCAATAGTGAAAAGACATGGAAAATATGGAAGAAGGCAAGTTGAATAGTGATAAAATATGGACAATATGAAAAAAAGGCAAGTTGAATAGTGAAATGATATGGAAAATATAGAAGAAAAGTAAGTTGAAAAGTGAAAAGATACGAAAAATATGGAAGAAAAGTAAGTTGAATAGTGAAAAGATATGGAAATTATGGGAGAAAAGTAATTTGAATATTGAAAAGATTTGGAAAATACAGAAGAAAATTGTGAAATGATATGAAAATATGGAAGAAAAGTAAGTTGAAATGTGAAATAATATGGAAAATATGGAAAAAAGGCAAGTCGAATTGTGATAAGATATGGACAATATGTATGAAAGGCAAGTTGAATAGTGAAAAGATATGAAAAATATAGAAGAAACCCAAGTTGAATAGTGAAAAGATATTAAAAATACGGAAGAAAAGTAAGTTGAATAGTGAAAAGATATGGAAATTATGGAAGAAAAGTAAGTTGAATAGTGAAATGATATGGAAAATACAGAAGAAAAGTAAGTT
Source organism: Bathymodiolus brooksi (assembly GCA_963680875.1). Taxonomy (NCBI): domain Eukaryota; kingdom Metazoa; phylum Mollusca; class Bivalvia; order Mytilida; family Modiolidae; genus Bathymodiolus; species Bathymodiolus brooksi. The sequence continues at coordinate 98,599,049 of OY804575.1, read as the reverse complement.
GAATGGTGAAAAGATATGGAAATTATGTGGAAAATACAGAAGAAAGGTAAGTTGAATAGTGAAAAGAGAGGGAACATATGGAAGAGAGATAAGTTGAATAGTGATAAGATATGCACAATATGGAAGAAAGGCAAGTTGAATAGTGAAAAGATATGGAAAATATGGAAGAAAGGCAAGTCGAATAGTGATAAGATATGGACAATATGGAAGAAAATTAAGTTGAAGAGGGAAAAAAATACGAAAAATATGGAAGAAAAGTAAGTTTAATAGTGAAAAGATATGGAAATTATGGAAGAAAGGAAAGTTAAATAGTAATAAGATATGGAAAATACGGAAGAAAAGTAGGTTGAATAGTGAAATGATATGGAAAATATTGAAGACAAATAAGTTGAATAGTGAAATGATATGGAAAATATGGAAGAAAGGCAAGTTGAATAGTGATAAGATATGGAAAATATGGAAGAAAGGCAAGTTGAATTGTGAAAAGATATGGAAAATATGGAAAAAAAGTAGGTTGAATTGTGAAATCATATTGAAAATATGGAAGAAAGGTAAGTTGAAATGTGAAATGATATGGAAAATATAGAAGAAAGGCAAGTCGATTAGTGATAAGATATGGACAATATGGAAGAAAGGCAGGTTGAATAGTAAAAAGATATGGAAAATATGGAAGAAAATCAAGTTGAATAGTGAAAAGATATTAAAAATATGGAAGAAAAGTAAGCTTAATAGTGAAATGATATGGAAAATATGGAAGAAAAGTAAGTTGAAATGTGAAATGATATGGAAAATATTTAAGAAAAGACAGTTGAAAAGTGAAAATATATGGACAATATAGAAGAAAGGCAAGTTGAATAGTGAAAAGATATTAAAAATACGGAAGAAAAGTAAGTTGAATGGTGAAATGATATGGAAAATATAGAAGAAAAGTAAGTTGAAAAGTGAAAAGATACGAAAAATATGGAAGAAAAGTAAGTTGAATAGTGAAAAGATATGGAAATTATGGAAGAAGATTAATTTGAATATTGAAAAGATTTGGAAAATACAGAAGAAAATTGTGAAATGATATGGAAAATATGGAAGAAAAGTAAGTTGAAATGTGAAATGATATTGAAAATATGGAAAAAAGGCAAGTCGAATTCTGATAAGATATGGGCAATATGTATGAAAGGCAAGTTGAATAGTGAAAAGATATGAAAAATATAGAAGAAACCCAAGTTGAATAGTGAAAAGATATGGAAAATACAAAAGAAAAGTAAGTTGAATAGTGAAAAGATATGGAAATTATGGAAGAAAAGTAAGTTGAATAGTGAAAAGATTTGGAAAATACAGAAGAAAAGTAAGTTGAATAGTGAAAAGATATGAAAAATATGAAAGAAAAGTAGGTTGAATAGTGAAATGATATGGAAAATACAGAAGAAAAGTAAGTTGAATAGTGAAAAGAGAGGTAACATATGGAAGAGAGATAAGTTGAATAGTGAAATGATTTGCAAAATATGGAAGAAAAGTAAGTTGAATAGTTAAAAGATATGGAAAATATGGAAGAAAGGCAAGTTGAATAGTGATAAGATATGAAAAATATGAAAGAAAAGTAGGTTGAATAGTGAAATGATATGGAAAAAACAGAAGAAAATTAAGTTGAATGGTGAAAAGATATGGAAATTATGTGGAAAATACAGTAGAAAAGTAAGTTGAATAATGAAAGAGAGGGAACATATGGAAGAGAGATAAGTTGAATAGTGAAATGATTTGGAAAATATGGAAGAAAAGTAAGTTGAATAGTGAAAAGATATGGAAAATATGGAAGAAAGGCAAGTTGAATAGTGATAAGATATGAAAAATATGGAAGAAAAGTATGTTGAATAGTGAAATGATATGGAAAAAACAGAAGAAAAGTAAGTTGAATAGTGAAAAGATATGGAAATTATGTGGAAAAGTAAGTTGAATAGTGAAAGAGAGGGAACATATGGAAGAGAGATAAGTTGAATAGTGAAATGATTTGGAAAATATGGAAGAAAAGTAAGTTGAATAGTTAAAAGATATGGAAAATATGGAAGAAAGGCAAGTTGAATAGTGATAAGATATGGACAATATGGAAGAAAGGCAAGTTGAATAGTGAAATGATATGGAAAATATAGAAGAAAAGTAAATTGAAAAGTGAAAAGATACGAAAAATATTGAAGAAAAGTAAGTTGAATAGTGAAAAATTTGGAAAATACAGAAGAAAATTGTGAAATGATATGGAAAATATGGAAGAAAAGTAAGTTGAATAGTTAAAAGATATGGAAAATATGGAAGAAAGGCAAGTTGAATAGTGATAAGATATGGACAATATGGAAGAAAGGCAAGTTGAATAGTGAAATGATATGGAAAATATAGAAGAAAAGTAAATTGAAAAGTGAAAAGATACGAAAAATTTTGAAGAAAAGTAAGTTAAATAGTGAAAAATTTGGAAAATACAGAAGAAAATTGTGAAATGATATGGAAAATATGGAAGAAAAGCAAGTTCAATAGTGAAAAGACATGGAAAATATGGAAGAAAGGCAAGTTGAATAGTGATAAAATATGGACAATATGAAAAAAAGGCAAGTTGAATAGTGAAATGATATGGAAAATATAGAAGAAAAGTAAGTTGAAAAGTGAAAAGATACGAAAAATATGGAAGAAAAGTAACTTGAATAGTGAAAAATTTGGAAAATACAGAAGAAAATTGTGAAATGATATGGAAAATATGGAAGAAAAGCAAGTTCAATAGTGAAAAGACATGGAAAATATGGAAGAAAGGCAAGTTGAATAGTGATAAAATATGGACAATATGAAAAAAAGGCAAGTTGAATAGTGAAATGATATGGAAATTATGGGAGAAAAGTAATTTGAATATTGAAAAGATTTGGAAAATACAGAAGAAAATTGTGAAATGATATGAAAATATGGAAGAAAAGTAAGTTGAAATGTGAAATAATATGGAAAATATGGAAAAAAGGCAAGTCGAATTGTGATAAGATATGGACAATATGTATGAAAGGCAAGTTGAATAGTGAAAAGATATGAAAAATATAGAAGAAACCCAAGTTGAATAGTGAAAAGATATTAAAAATACGGAAGAAAAGTAAGTTGAATAGTGAAAAGATATGGAAATTATGGAAGAAAAGTAAGTTGAATAGTGAAATGATATGGAAAATACAGAAGAAAAGTAAGTTGAATGGTGAAAAGATATGGAAATTATGTGGAAAATACAGAAGAAAGGTAAGTTGAATAGTGAAAAGAGAGGGAACATATGGAAGAGAGATAAGTTGAATAGTGATAAGATATGCACAATATGGAAGAAAGGCAAGTTGAATAGTGAAAAGATATGGAAAATATGGAAGAAAGGCAAGTCGAATAGTGATAAGATATGGACAATATGGAAGAAAATTAAGTTGAAGAGGGAAAAAAATACGAAAAATATGGAAGAAAAGTAAGTTTAATAGTGAAAAGATATGGAAATTATGGAAGAAAGGAAAGTTAAATAGTTATAAGATATGGAAAATACGGAAGAAAAGTAGATTGAATAGTGAAATGATATGGAAAATATTGAAGACAAATAAGTTGAATAGTGAAATGATATGGAAAATATGGAAGAAAGGCAAGTTGAATAGTGATAAGATATGGAAAATATGGAAGAAAGGCAAGTTGAATTGTGAAAAGATATGGAAAATATGGAAAAAAAGTAGGTTGAATTGTGAAATCATATTGAAAATATGGAAGAAAGGTAAGTTGAAATGTGAAATGATATGGAAAATATGGAAGAAAGGCAAGTCGATTAGTAATAAGATATGGACAATATGGAAAAAAGGCAAGTTGAATAGTGAAATGATATGGAAAATATGGAAGAAAAGTAAGTTGAAAAGTGAAAAGATATGGACAATATGGAAGAAAGACAAGTTGAATAGTGAAACGATATGAAAATATGGAAGAAAAGTAGGTTGAATATTGAAATGATATGGAAAATACAGAAGAAAAGTAAGTTGAATAGTGAAAAGATATAGAAATTATGTGGAAAATACAGAAGAAAAGTAAGTTGAATAGTGAAATGATTTGGAAAATATGGAAGAAAAGCAAGTTGAATAGTGAAAAGATATGGAAAATATGGAAGAAAGGCATGTTGAATAGTGATAAGATATGGACAATATGAAAGAAAGGCAAGTTGAATAGTGAAATGATATGTAAAATATTGAAGAAAAGTAAGTTCAAAAGCGAAAAGATACGAAAAATATGGAAGAAAAGTAAGTTGAATAGTGAAAAGATAAGGAAATTATGGAAGAAAAGTAATTTGAATATTGAAAAGATTTGGAAAATACAGAAGAAAATTGTGAAATGATATGGAAAATATGGAAGAAAAGTAAGTTGAAATGTGAAATGATATGGAAAATATGTATGAAAGGCAAGTTGAATAGTGAAAAGATATGAAAAATATAGTAAACCCAAGTTGAATTGTGAAAAGATATGGAAAATACAAAGGAAAAGTAAGTTGAATTGTGAAAAGATATGGAAATTATGGAAGAAAAGTAAGTTGAAATGTGAAATGATATGGAAAATATGGAAAAAAGGCAAGTCGAATTGCGATAAGATATGGACAATATCTATGAAAGGCAAGTTGAATAGTGAAAAGATATGAAAAATATAGAAGAAACCCAAGTTGAATAGTGAAAAGATATGGAAAATACAAAGGAAAAGTAAGTTGAATTGTGAAAAGATATGGAAATTATGGAAGAAAAGTAAGTTGAATAGTGAAAAGATTTGGAAAATACAGAAGAAAAGTAAGTTGAATAGTGAAAAGATATTAAAAATATGAAAGAAAAGTAATTTGAATATTGAAAAGATTTGGAAAATACAGAAGAAAATTGTGAAATGATATGGAAAATATGGAAGAAAAGTAAGTTGAAATGTGAAATGATATGGAAAATATGGAAGAAAAGCAAGTTGAAGAGTGAAGAAATATGGAAAATATGGAAGAAAGGCAAGTTGAATAGTGATAAGATATGGACAATATGAAAGAAAGGCAAGTTGAATAGTGAAATGATATGGTAAATATAGAAGAAAAGTAAGTTGAAAAGCGTAAAGATACGAAAAATATGGAAGAAAAGTAAGTTGAATAGTGAATAGATATGGAAATTATGGAAGAAAAGTAATTTGAATATTGAAATGATTTGGAAAATACAGAAGAAAATTATGAAATGATATGGAAAATATGGAAGAAAAGTAAGTTGAAATGTGAAATGATATGGAAAATATGGAAAAAAGGCAAGTCGAATTGTGATAAGATATGGACAATATGTATGAAAGGCAAGTTGAATAGTGAAAAGATATGAAAAATATAGATGAAACCCAAGTTGAATTGTGAAAAGATATGGAAAATACAAAAGAAAAGTAAGTTGAATAGTGAAAAGATATGGAAATTATGGAAAAAAAGTAAGTTGAATAGTGAAAAGATTTGGAAAATACAGAAGGAAAGTAAGTTGAATAGTGAAAAGATATGAAAAATATAGTAAACCCAAGTTGAATTGTGAAAAGATATGGAAAATACAAAGGAAAAGTAAGTTGAATTGTGAAAAGATATGAAAATTATGGAAGAAAAGTAAGTTGAAATGTGAAATGAAATGGAAAATATGGAAAAAAGGCAAGTCGAATTGTGATAAGATATGGACAATATGTATGAAAGGCAAGTTGAATAGTGAAAAGATATGAAAAATATAGAAGAAACCCAAGTTGAATAGTGAAAAGATATGGAAAATACAAAGGAAAAGTAAGTTGAATTGTGAAAAGATATGGAAATTATGGAAGAAAAGTAAGTTGAATAGTGAAAAGATTTGGAAAATACAGAAGAAAAGTAAGTTGAATAGTGAAAAGATATTAAAAATATGAAAGAAAAGTAATTTGAATATTGAAAAGATTTGGAAAATACAGAAGAAAATTGTGAAATGATATGGAAAATATGGAAGAAAAGTAAGTTGAAATGTGAAATGATATGGAAAATATGGAAGAAAAGCAAGTTGAATAGTGAAGAGATATGGAAAATATGGAAGAAAGGCAAGTTGAATAGTGATAAGATATGGACAATATGAAAGAAAGGCAAGTTGAATAGTGAAATGATATGGAAAATATAGAAGAAAAGTAAGTTGAAAAGCGAAAAGATACGAAAAATATGGAAGAAAAGTAAGTTGAATAGTGAATAGATATGGAAATTATGGAAGAAAAGTAATTTGAATATTGAAAAGATTTGGAAAATAGAGAAGAAAATTGTGAAATGATATGGAAAATATGGAAGAAAAGTAAGTTGAAATGTGAAATGATATGGAAAATATGGAAAAAAGGCAAGTCGAATTGAGATAAGATATGGACAATATGCATGAAAGGCAAGTTGAATAGTGAAAAGATATGAAAAATATAGAAGAAACCCAAATTGAATAGTGAAAAGATTTGGAAAATACAGAAAAAAGTAAGTTGAATAGTGAAAAGATATGGAAAATATGGAAGAAAGGTAAGTTGTATAGTGAAAAGATATGGAAAATATCGAAGAAACATGAGTTGAATAGTGAAAAGATATGGAAAATATGGAGGAAAAGTAAGTTGAATAGTGAAAAGATATGGAAAATATGGAAGTAATGTAAGTTGAATAGTGAAATGATATGGAAAATATGGAAGAAAAGTAAGTTGAATAGTGAAAAGATATGGAAAATATGGAAGAAAACCAAGTTGAATAGTGATATAATTTCAATTTATTCATCAAGTTCTTCTTGTGTGCTGTCTGAACGGAAGCAAGATTCTTATAAATTTTACACTTCAGTTCAGGAGGTAGCCGTTATGCAGAGTTTACAAACAGAGTGGATCTGAGATTTTGGGAAACCGATAGACCTTCTATTGGGTGATTTAGGGGATCAAATGTACCATTTCATGCATTTAACTCTTAGACTATTTAGTAGAAATACCACAGTGAGAACGCGGACGTGATAAAAAAAACACCCCTTGGAGTACTACACAACACCTCGAACATATCCGAAAACACCCGAAGAATGGTTGTGTAATTATTGAAGGCGATCCCCATGAAAATAAAAGGGCGGGAAAGGGGCAGAAAACCAGTGAAAGGGCTAGTTCGCAGAAAATGATAAGGTTATAGGACCCGAATGTCCTAGAGAGCACCCGAAGGGCACTTTCGATCGCGTATGCGCGCTCCCATATTTTCCAGGGGAAGCTCTACGGGTGACGTTTGATGACGTCATTTCCGGTCAAAAGACTCTCTAATAGGGAGAAATCCCTACTTCCAGTTGCGCATGCGTGCATCCTACGCTTGCAAGTGAACCCCTTCGGGGTCACGTGACGTTTGATGACGTCACTTTCGGCGAAAAGGCCCAATAGGGGTGGATATTGCGCAACTTCCGGTTGAGCATACGCACACCTCACCCTTCCAAGGGAACCCCTTCGGGTCACGTCATATCCGTTAGCCATGCTACTTCCGGTCATGCGCAATGATACATTTTGTACTACTACAATACTAAGGAAAAAGCGCGGACACCAGTTGCGCGTGCGCACGCGATCACTTCCGGTCACGTGACTTCCTATCACGTCATTTCCGGTCACGTGACTTCCGGTGACGTCACCTCCGGTAGCTCCCCCTTGAAATATGACTTGAACCGTGCTGATATACTACTTATATATTTCAGTACCTTTATATGATGGTATATATAGTGAATGTTGTTTTCTTGAGGTACCAACTTCATTCCTTGACCAAATCAGCACTTGGTACGATGTATTTCTGATAACCTCCAATTTTAAAGAAAATTGACTTCCACTTTCCACGGTTGTATTTTGTGTAACTGCGTCGGTAATTTGAACATCGTAAGATAAGCTATCACCATTCCATTCCGATTTATTTATTGGCTAAAAAGGGAAATATACATATACGAGCTATGCGTATGTACTATGTTCATATGTTCGAATTTCTCAAATATTTCAATATAAATAAAATTTTACCTTACAAGGAAGACAACAGTTTCAACATCACATTTAAGAATATTTTATGAATAGACCTCGAAAACTCTAAATCAACTATAAACGATGTTAATATTTTTTGCGAAAGATTGTATATTAGAAAAGACATATTTTTGGATTTAATTATTGGAGTGGGTAAACTATGAAATATTTCATCTATATCGAGTTATAGCGGCTTTTCTCTATAGCCATGTCGAAATTTCGAGATGTGCATGCTGATATATCGCAATAGTTAAATGGAAATTACGAGATAAATATGTCGTATCATCGAGATGCATGTCGCAATAATATCGTGATATATCGTTGATTTGAGATGCTGTTGTCATAAATATGAAAATAATTAGGTCAATAGTACAAGATCGTATTTGGTATTTCGCGTAATTTCGGTTATTTTGCCTCTTTCTCCGATTTTGATATTCGATTTTGGAATTGTTTCAACAGTGTGGTATTTTTTGTTTTTCATTTTATTGCTAGGCCGAAATTACGACACACTATGTTTTATTTAATATATTATGCTGTTATAACGACATACAACATTATGACATAAGCATAATTAAACATCATACCTTCCAGAAGAATGTGAGCTGTGTATTCAGAGCGTTTGTTCGTCTCCATGAATAACCTCCTTTGTAAAGACTTGGTGGAATAGAAGGCCCTGCAATAATGTGTGAATATGTTTTACCCTTCAACCAACACAAATATTTTTTTTTATTCATAGGTCTGAAAATTCAATATCATAATTCTTGGAAGGCAGCCATCCCTCATTGATTTCACTAACACTAGTTTAAGAAACTGAATTATTGCTCAATACAGACGTTGATATCTAATGAAGTGCGGACAATCCATTTCAGGAATAACCTTCATCAGGTATGTTCACAGTCAAAAGATTGGAAACCGGAATAATTCAAAGGTGTTTATTCCCTAGGAATCTAATGATGAATGTTTTATTATAGTCAATTTACATAATAATTGTGTCATTTTAATACAACATCTCCTGTAGGTTGTCTTTGTCTACCTCTACTATAGATCAGAAACACATGTATTGATATTTACTTGATTTCTTTGTTAAAACTGTTGTAGATACAGGTATACTCCATATTCCTTTCCTTACAGTCTTGCACGATACCTTTATTTCATACTTGGTATTTGGTTTAAGGTCACATATTTTAACTTGAATTTTATCATCCTCAGAATAAATAGTTGCTATCTGTAATGAAAGTATATTAATGATATAGATCAAAGAAAATTTCGATATATTTTGATATTATACTAAAGGGAACACGTTTCATTTAACAGAATTCGCTTTTTATTATTTCATTTGTGGCAATATTGATTATTCTACAATATTTAAAACAAACATTTTTTTAGGCAAATTACAAATATACTGTTCAAAGTATTATATGAAATTCCATACCTTACCAGCCAAGCTTTTCTTATACAACCACAATATGCTACGTATATTTTCAGTATTCTTGAATATACTAGTAATGGTTAGGGTTAGGATTATGGTGTTTAACGCCACTTTCAAAGTAAATAAAGCACAACAAATGTAATACCACTTGACTACTCCGTGTACTTTTATATACTTGGTTGTTGGAAATTATCTTTCTTGTTTGTTTTGTTTATGTTTGTTATTTGTTGCATCATAGATATTTTTACCTTATAATTAGATAATACTGTAAACCCTGTATATAGCATTTACCTACCCTTTCTGTGAAATCCAAGCCATTTAATGATTTGTATTTAACTCTGAATGTCTTGTTATGTACATAATCTGAGTGGTCCCATTTGACTATTACACATGACATGTTTGTGGCAATGGCATTCAGATTACTCACTGGAGCAGGTTGGACTAAAATAAAATACATTATCATTAATATATCTTAAATTTTCCTTTCTGAGAAAGTACTGGTAAAATAGTTTCAGGAACATCTTTATTATTTATAATGTCAGTAGTGCGTCATCAGTCTTTTTTCAATTCATTTCATATTATTGTCATTATGTACATTTAAATAAATAAGCCAATAAGGAGCAACTTGGTTTTGCTCCATTTCTTGCTTTATTTAACAATTTCCGATTCTAGTCTTTATATTACAGATTCTATGCATAAATAGCTGTTGGATATTTTTTTAATACATAGTTTAAGGCGCTCGACTCGTTTCTGTGCGAAGTCAAATGATTGGAAGGTCAACTAATTTAAAAGTCATAGAGATAAAAAAAACAAAAAAAACAAAAACAAAAAAAAACAAAAAAAACACCAAAAAACCCCAACAACTCAAATGTTCGCTTTTCATCTTCATTGTGCTTAATAATGCTTTTGCACCAATGTTAGAATTTGCATCTCTCTTCGCTAATTACAACATCTATTTCCAAGATAGTAGCGATAAAAAGTTGTGCTTCATTTCCCCCCGGGTTTACATTGATTGAAATATCTATTTTTGGTATTAATACCTTTTTTTCAAATATGGATATTTAATATTTTAACTGCAATTTTTTTGTAGAAATTCCCAAATAATGTATAAAAAAATATATTGAATATCGAATACATACTGGATTTTATTTACAGATTTTATTATTTAAACTTTGATGTAATCAAAATTAATTTACCCGACTCATTCCATCTGACAGAAAAGAAGTTCTTATGTTTATTCAGTTTAATACAGATGTTGTATTGTCTCTCTATGTCTATGGCTAATCCTGAATCTTTGATATTCCATTTACAGGATGTGTTTGTAAGCTCTGGACAATGGTACCACCACTCACTTCTAAATATAACAGGTTGCCTAAAACAACAACAGAACGACTTTTTTGTGAAAGATATACAAATGGTTTGGAACACCTAATACAGCATTATGTAATAGATAAAGTTTGTCAGTGACTTGCGACAGGTCAGTGGTTTTCACCGGGTACTACCATTTCCTCCACCAATAAAGCTGCCCGCCACGACATAGCTGAAATATTGTTGAAGGTGACGTTAAACACCATAATCCTAACCCTAATCCCTCATAGCACTAGTATTATACAAGATTATGTTTTGATCTGGTTTTCTTGGACCCTTATAGGAGAGGTGTGTAGAAAGTGATACAGTAACATAGATACAGTCCGATGGACACGTACGTGATAGTTCACTTCATCAATTATTAAATAATATACTTTTATTGAAGATTATCTGTGAAAGTAAAAATTTCATTAGCGTATGAATGGTATAATAAAGTGTATAATGTAGCTTTGTTATTTTGAATACATTTAACATTTAAATGCTTGTTTACATGCAGCAGTATTCTCATGTGGCTATTTTGAAAAAAAACATGTTTACGTCTCATCGACTTATGAAGGTGTCACTGGAAATGAGTTTATAAGATTCTATAATAGGGTTTCAACTTTAAAATGCATGTCACGTTTGATATGCATGCTATATATTCATATAAACTTGCCAATACACATCCAACTGATTAAGTAGATTGCATAAACATACCAATACACATCCAGCTGATTAAGTAGATTACATAAACATACCAATACACATCCAACTGATTAAGTAGATTGTATAAACATACCAATACACATCCAGCTGATTAAGTAGATTGTATAAACATACCAATACACATCCAGCTGATTAAGTAGATTGTATAAACATACCAATACACATCCAGCTGATTAAGTAGATTGTATAAACATACCAATACACATCCAGCTGATTAAGTAGATTGTATAAACATACCAATACACATCCAGCTGATTAAGTAGAATGAATAAACATACCAATACACATCCAACTGATTAAGTAGATTGTATAAACATACCAATACACATCCAACTAATTAAGTAGATTGTATAAACATACCAATACACATCCAACTGATTAAGTAGATTGTATAAACATACCAATACACATCCAGCTGATTAAGTAGATTGTATAAACATACCAATACACATCCAACTGAATAACTAGATTTTATACACATACCAATACACATCCAGCTGATTAAGTAGATTGTATAAGCATACTAATAGACATCCAGCTGATTAAGTAGATTGTATAAACATACCAATACACATCCAGCTGATTAAGTAGATTTTATACACATACCAATACACATCCAGCTGATTAAGTAGATTGTATAAACATACTAATAGACATCCAGCTGATTAAGTAGATTGTATAAACATACCAATACACATCCAGCTGAATAAGAAGATTTTATACACATACCAATACACATCCAACTGATTAAGTAGATTATATAAACATACCAATACACATCCAACTAATTAAGTAAGATTGCATAAACATACCAATACACATCCAACTGATTAAGTAGATTGTATAAACATACCAATACACATCCAACTGAATAAGAAGATTTTATACACATACCAATACACATCCAGCTGATTAAGTAGATTGTATAAACATACCAATACACATCCAGCTGATTAAGTAGATTGTATAAACATACCAATACACATCCAGCTGAATAAGAAGATTTTATACACATACCAATACACATCCAACTGATTAAGTAGATTATATAAACATACCAATACACATCCAACTAATTAAGTAAGATTGCATAAACATACCAATACACATCCAACTGATTAAGTAGATTGTATAAACATACCAATACACATCCAACTGAATAAGAAGATTTTATACACATACCAATACACATCCAACTGATTAAGTAGATTGCATAAACATACCAATACACATCCAACTGATTAAGTAGATTGTATAAACTTACCAATACACATCCAACTAATTAAGTAGATTGTATAAACTTACCAATACACATCCAGCTGATTAAGTAGATTGTATAAACATACCAATACACATCCAACTGAATAAGAAGATTTTATACACATACCAATACACATCCAACTGATTAAGTAGATTGTATAAACATACCAATACACATCCAACTGATTAAGTAGATTGTATAAACTTACCAATACACATCCAACTAATTAAGTAGATTGCATAAACATACCAATACACATCCAACTGCTTAAGTAGATTGTATAAACTTACCAATACACATCCAACTAATTAAGTAGATTGCATAAACATACCAATACACATCCAACTGCTTAAGTAGATTGTATAAACTTACCAATAAACATCCAACTAATTAAGTAGATTGCATAAACATACCAATTGACATCCAGCTGATTAAGTAGATTGTATAAACATACCAATACACATCCAACTGAATAAGAAGATTTTATACACATACCAATACACATCCAACTGATTAAGTAGATTGTATAAACATACCAATACACATCCAGCTGATTAAGTAGAATGTATAAACATACCAATACACATCCAACTAATTAAGTAGATTGCATAAACATACCAATAGACATCCAGCTGATTAAGTAGATTGTATAAACATACCAATTGACATCCAGCTGATTAAGTCGATTGCATAAACATACCAATACACATCCAACTAATTAAGTAGATTGCATAAACATACCAATAGACATCCAGCTGATTAAGTAGATTGTATAAGCATACCAATACACATCCAGCTGATTAAGTAGAATGTATAAACATACCAATACACATCCAGCTGAATAAGAAGATTTTATACACATACCAATATACATCCAGCTGATTAAGTAGATTGCATAAACATACCAATAGACATCCAGCTGAATAAGAAGATTTTATACACATACCAATACACATCCAACTGATTAAGTAGATTGTATAAACTTACCAATACACATCCAACTAATTAAGTAGATTGCATGAACATACCAATAGACATCCAACTGATTAAGTAGATTGTATAAACTTACCAATACACATCCAACTAATTAAGTAGAATGTATAAACATACCAATAGACATCCAGCTGATTAAGTAGAATGTATAAACTTACCAATTGACATCCAGCTGATTAAGTAGATTGTATAAACTTACCAATAGACATCCAACTAATTAAGTAGAATGTATAAACTTACCAATTGACATCCAGCTGATTAAGTAGATTGTATAAACTTACCAATAGACATCCAACTGATTAAGTAGATTGTATAAACTTACCAATACACATACAACTAATTAAGTAGATTGTATAAACTTACCAATACACATCCAGCTGATTAAGTAGAATGTATAAACTTACCAATTGACATCCAGCTGATTAAGTAGATTGTATAAACTTACCAATACACATCCAACTAATTAAGTAGAATGTATAAACTTACCAATAGACATCCAGCTGATTAAGTAGAATGTATAAACATACCAATACACATCCAGCTGATTAAGTAGAATGTATAAACATACCAATAGACATCCAGCTGATTAAGTAGATTGTATAAACTTACCAATAGACATCCAACTGATTAAGTAGATTGTATAAACTTACCAATACACATCCAACTAATTAAGTAGATTGCATAAACATACCAATAGACATCCAGCTGATTAAGTAGATTGTATAAACTTACCAATACACATCCAACTAATTAAGTAGATTGCATAAACTTACCAATACACATCCAACTAATTAAGTAGAATGTATAAACATACCAATAGACATCCAGCTGATTAAGTAGATTGTATAAACTTACCAATAGACATCCAACTGATTAAGTAGATTGTATAAACTTACCAATACACATCCAACTAATTAAGTAAATTGCATTAACATACCAATACACATCCAACTGATTAAGTAGATTGTATAAACATACCAATACACATCCAACTGATTAAGTAGATTATATAAACATACCAATACACATCCAACTAATTAAGTAAGATTGCATAGACATACCAATTGACATCCAGCTGATTAAGTAGATTGCATAAACATACCAATAGACATCCAACTAATTAAGTAGATTTTATACACATACCAATACACATCCAACTGAATAAGATTTTATACACATACCAATACACATCCAACTGATTAAGTAGATTGTATAAACTTACCAATACACATCCAACTAATTAAGTAGATTGCATAAACATACCAATAGACATCCAACTGATTAAGTAGATTGGATAAACTTACCAATACACATCCAACTAATTAAGTAGATTGCATAAGCATACCAATGCACATCCAACTGCTTAAGTAGATTGTATAAACTTACCAATACACATCCAACTAATTAAGTAGATTGCATAAACATACCAATAGACATCCAGCTGAATAAGAAGATTTTATACACATACCAATAGACATCCAGCTGATTAAGTAGATTGTATAAACATACCAATACACATCCAACTGATTAAGTAGATTGTATAAACATACCAATACACATCCAACTGATTAAGTAGATTGTATAAACATACCAATACACATCCAACTGATTAAGTAGAATGTATAAACTTACCAATACACATCCAACTGATTAAGTAGAATGTATAAACATACCAATACACATCCAACTGATTAAGTAGATTGCATACACATACCAATACACATCCAACTGATTAAGTAGATTGTATAAACATACCAATACACATCCAACTGATTAAGTAGATTGTATAAACATACCAATAGACATCCAACTGATTAAGTAGATTGTATAAACATACCAATACACATCCAACTGATTAAGTAGAATGTATAAACACACCAATACACATCCAACTGATTAAGTAGAATGTATAAACATACCAATACACATCCAACTGATTAAGTAGATTGTATACACATACCAATACACATCCAACTGATTAAGTAGATTGTATAAACATACCAATAGACATCCAACTGATTAAGTAGATTGTATAAACATACCAATACACATCCAGCTGATTAAGTAGAATGTATAAACATACCAATAGACATCCAACTGATTAAGTAGATTTCATAAACATACCAATACACATCCAACTGATTAAGTAGAATGTATAAACATACCAATAGACATCCAACTGATTAAGTAGATTGTATAAACTTACCAATACACATCCAACTAATTAAGTAGATTGTATAAATATACCAATACACATCCAACTGAATAAGAAGATTGTATACACAAACCAATACACATCCAACTGATTAAGTAGATTGTATAAACTTACCAATACACATCCAACTAATTAAGTAGATTGCATGAACATACCAATAGACATCCAACTGATTAAGTAGATTGTATAAACTTACCAATATACATCCAACTAATTAAGTAGATTGCATAAACATACCAATGCACATCCAACTGCTTAAGTAGATTGTATAAACTTACCAATACACATCCAACTAATTAAGTAGATTGCATAAACATACCAATAGACATCCAGCTGATTAAGTAGATTGCATAAACATACCAATACACATCTAGCTGATTAAGTAGAATGTATAAACATACCAATAGACATCCAGCTGATTAAGTAGAATGTATAAACATACCAATACACATTCAGCTGATTAAGTAGATTGTATAAACATACCAATACGCATCCAGCTGATTAAGTAGATTGTATAAACATACCAATACACATCCAGCTGATTAAGTAGATTGTATAAACATACTAATACACATCCAGCTGATTAAGTAGATTGTATAAACATACCAATACACATCCAGCTGATTAAGTAGATTGTATAAACATACCAATACACATCCAGCTGATTAAGTAGATTGTATAAACATACCAATAGACATCCAGCTGATTAAGTAGAATGTATAAACATACCAATACACATCCAGCTGATTAAGTAGATTGTATAAACATACCAATACACATCCAGCTGATTAAGTAGAATGTATAAACATACCAATACACATCCAGCTGATTAAGTAGAATGTATAAACATACCAATAGACATCCAGCTGATTAAGTAGAATGTATAAACATACCAATACACATCCAACTGATTAAGTAGAATGTATAAACATACCAATAGACATCCAGCTGATTAAGTAGAATGTATAAACATACCAATACACATCCAACTGATTAAGTAGAATGTATAAACATACCAATACACATCCAACTGATTAAGTAGAATGTATAAACATACCAATAGACATCCAGCTGATTAAGTAGAATGTATAAACATACCAATACACATTCAGCTGATTAAGTAGATTGTATAAACATACCAATACACATCCAACTGATTAAGTAGAATGTATAAACATACCAATACACATCCAGCTGATTAAGTAGAATGTATAAACATACCAATAGACATCCAGCTGATTAAGTAGAATGTATAAACATACCAATACACATCCAACTGATTAAGTAGAATGTATAAACATACCAATAGACATCCAGCTGATTAAGTAGAATGTATAAACATACCAATACACATCCAACTGATTAAGTAGAATGTATAAACATACCAATACACATCCAACTGATTAAGTAGAATGTATAAACATACCAATAGACATCCAGCTGATTAAGTAGAATGTATAAACATACCAATACACATTCAGCTGATTAAGTAGATTGTATAAACATACCAATACACATCCAACTGATTAAGTAGAATGTATAAACATACCAATAGACATCCAGCTGAATAAGAAGATTTTATACACATACCAATACACATCCAACTAATTAAGTAAGATTGCATAGACATACCAATTGACATCCAGCTGATTAAGTAGATTGCATAAACATACCAATAGACATCCAACTAATTAAGTAGATTTTATACACATACCAATACACATCCAACTGAATAAGATTTTATACACATACCAATACACATCCAACTGATTAAGTAGATTGTATAAACTTACCAATACACATCCAACTAATTAAGTAGATTGCATAAACATACCAATAGACATCCAACTGATTAAGTAGATTGGATAAACTTACCAATACACATCCAACTAATTAAGTAGATTGCATAAGCATACCAATGCACATCCAACTGCTTAAGTAGATTGTATAAACTTACCAATACACATCCAACTAATTAAGTAGATTGCATAAACATACCAATAGACATCCAGCTGAATAAGAAGATTTTATACACATACCAATAGACATCCAGCTGATTAAGTAGATTGTATAAACATACCAATACACATCCAACTGATTAAGTAGATTGTATAAACATACCAATACACATCCAACTGATTAAGTAGATTGTATAAACATACCAATACACATCCAACTGATTAAGTAGAATGTATAAACTTACCAATACACATCCAACTGATTAAGTAGAATGTATAAACATACCAATACACATCCAACTGATTAAGTAGATTGTATACACATACCAATACACATCCAACTGATTAAGTAGATTGTATAAACATACCAATACACATCCAACTGATTAAGTAGATTGTATAAACATACCAATAGACATCCAACTGATTAAGTAGATTGTATAAACATACCAATACACATCCAACTGATTAAGTAGAATGTATAAACATACCAATACACATCCAACTGATTAAGTAGAACGTATAAACATACCAATACACATCCAACTGATTAAGTAGATTGTATACACATACCAATACACATCCAACTGATTAAGTAGATTGTATAAACATACCAATAGACATCCAACTGATTAAGTAGATTGTATAGACATACCAATATACATCCAGCTGATTAAGTAGAATGTATAAACATACCAATAGACATCCAACTGATTAAGTAGATTTTATAAACATACCAATACACATCCAACTGATTAAGTAGAATGTATAAACATACCAATAGACATCCAACTGATTAAGTAGATTGTATAAACTTACCAATACACATCCAACTAATTAAGTAGATTGTATAAATATACCAATACACATCCAACTGAATAAGAAGATTGTATACACAAACCAATACACATCCAACTGCTTAAGTAGATTGTATAAACTTACCAATACACATCCAACTAATTAAGTAGATTGCATAAACATACCAATAGACATCCAGCTGATTAAGTAGATTGTATAAACATACCAATACACATCCAGCTGATTAAGTAGAATGTATAAACATACCAATAGACATCCAGCTGATTAAGTAGAATGTATAAACATACCAATACACATTCAGCTGATTAAGTAGATTGTATAAACATACCAATACACATCCAGCTGATTAAGTAGATTGCATAAACATACCAATACACATCCAGCTGATTAAGTAGATTGTATAAACATACTAATACACATCCAGCTGATTAAGTAGATTGTATAAACATACCAATACACATCCAGCTGATTAAGTAGATTGTATAAACATACCAATACACATCCAGCTGATTAAGTAGATTGTATAAACATACAAATAGACATCCAGCTGATTAAGTAGAATGTATAAACATACCAATACACATCCAGCTGATTAAGTAGATTGTATAAACATACCAATACACATCCAGCTGATTAAGTAGAATGTATAAACATACCAATACACATCCAGCTTATTAAGTAGAATGTATAAACATACCAATACACATCCAGCTGATTAAGTAGAATGTATAAACATACCAATACACATCCAACTGATTAAGTAGAATGTATAAACATACCAATAGACATCCAGCTGATTAAGTAGAATGTATAAACATACCAATACACATCCAACTGATTAAGTAGATTGTATAAACTTACCAATACACATCCAACTAATTAAGTAGATTGTATAAACTTACCAATACACATCCAGCTGATTAAGTAGATTGTATAAACATACCAATACACATCCAGCTGATTAAGTAGAATGTATAAACATACCAATACACATCCAACTAATTAAGTAGATTGCATAAACATACCAATAGACATCCAGCTGATTAAGTAGATTGTATAAACATACCAATTGACATCCAGCTGATTAAGTAGATTTTATAAACATACCAATACACATCCAACTAATTAAGTAGATTGCATAAACATACCAATAGACATCCAGCTGATTAAGTAGATTGTATAAACATACCAATTGACATCCAGCTGATTAAGTAGATTGTATAAACATACCAATACACATCCAGCTGATTGAGTAGAATGTATAAACATACCAATACACATCCAGCTGAATAAGAAGATTGTATAAACATACCAATACACATCCAACTGATTAAGTAGAATGTATAAACACACCAATACACATCCAACTGATTAAGTAGAATGTATAAACATACCAATACACATCCAACTGATTAAGTAGATTGTATACACATACCAATACACATCCAACTGATTAAGTAGATTGTATAAACATACCAATAGACATCCAACTGATTAAGTAGATTGTATAAACATACCAATACACATCCAGCTGATTAAGTAGAATGTATAAACATACCAATAGACATCCAACTGATTAAGTAGATTTCATAAACATACCAATACACATCCAACTGATTAAGTAGAATGTATAAACATACCAATAGACATCCAACTGATTAAGTAGATTGTATAAACTTACCAATACACATCCAACTAATTAAGTAGATTGTATAAATATACCAATACACATCCAACTGAATAAGAAGATTGTATACACAAACCAATACACATCCAACTGATTAAGTAGATTGTATAAACTTACCAATACACATCCAACTAATTAAGTAGATTGCATGAACATACCAATAGACATCCAACTGATTAAGTAGATTGTATAAACTTACCAATATACATCCAACTAATTAAGTAGATTGCATAAACATACCAATGCACATCCAACTGCTTAAGTAGATTGTATAAACTTACCAATACACATCCAACTAATTAAGTAGATTGCATAAACATACCAATAGACATCCAGCTGATTAAGTAGATTGCATAAACATACCAATACACATCTAGCTGATTAAGTAGAATGTATAAACATACCAATAGACATCCAGCTGATTAAGTAGAATGTATAAACATACCAATACACATTCAGCTGATTAAGTAGATTGTATAAACATACCAATACGCATCCAGCTGATTAAGTAGATTGTATAAACATACCAATACACATCCAGCTGATTAAGTAGATTGTATAAACATACTAATACACATCCAGCTGATTAAGTAGATTGTATAAACATACCAATACACATCCAGCTGATTAAGTAGATTGTATAAACATACCAATACACATCCAGCTGATTAAGTAGATTGTATAAACATACCAATAGACATCCAGCTGATTAAGTAGAATGTATAAACATACCAATACACATCCAGCTGATTAAGTAGATTGTATAAACATACCAATACACATCCAGCTGATTAAGTAGAATGTATAAACATACCAATACACATCCAGCTGATTAAGTAGAATGTATAAACATACCAATAGACATCCAGCTGATTAAGTAGAATGTATAAACATACCAATACACATCCAACTGATTAAGTAGAATGTATAAACATACCAATAGACATCCAGCTGATTAAGTAGAATGTATAAACATACCAATACACATCCAACTGATTAAGTAGAATGTATAAACATACCAATACACATCCAACTGATTAAGTAGAATGTATAAACATACCAATAGACATCCAGCTGATTAAGTAGAATGTATAAACATACCAATACACATTCAGCTGATTAAGTAGATTGTATAAACATACCAATACACATCCAACTGATTAAGTAGAATGTATAAACATACCAATACACATCCAGCTGATTAAGTAGAATGTATAAACATACCAATAGACATCCAGCTGATTAAGTAGAATGTATAAACATACCAATACACATCCAACTGATTAAGTAGAATGTATAAACATACCAATAGACATCCAGCTGATTAAGTAGAATGTATAAACATACCAATACACATCCAACTGATTAAGTAGAATGTATAAACATACCAATACACATCCAACTGATTAAGTAGAATGTATAAACATACCAATAGACATCCAGCTGATTAAGTAGAATGTATAAACATACCAATACACATTCAGCTGATTAAGTAGATTGTATAAACATACCAATACACATCCAACTGATTAAGTAGAATGTATAAACATACCAATAGACATCCAGCTGAATAAGAAGATTTTATACACATACCAATACACATCCAACTAATTAAGTAAGATTGCATAGACATACCAATTGACATCCAGCTGATTAAGTAGATTGCATAAACATACCAATAGACATCCAACTAATTAAGTAGATTTTATACACATACCAATACACATCCAACTGAATAAGATTTTATACACATACCAATACACATCCAACTGATTAAGTAGATTGTATAAACTTACCAATACACATCCAACTAATTAAGTAGATTGCATAAACATACCAATAGACATCCAACTGATTAAGTAGATTGGATAAACTTACCAATACACATCCAACTAATTAAGTAGATTGCATAAGCATACCAATGCACATCCAACTGCTTAAGTAGATTGTATAAACTTACCAATACACATCCAACTAATTAAGTAGATTGCATAAACATACCAATAGACATCCAGCTGAATAAGAAGATTTTATACACATACCAATAGACATCCAGCTGATTAAGTAGATTGTATAAACATACCAATACACATCCAACTGATTAAGTAGATTGTATAAACATACCAATACACATCCAACTGATTAAGTAGATTGTATAAACATACCAATACACATCCAACTGATTAAGTAGAATGTATAAACTTACCAATACACATCCAACTGATTAATTAGAATGTATAAACATACCAATACACATCCAACTGATTAAGTAGATTGTATACACATACCAATACACATCCAACTGATTAAGTAGATTGTATAAACATACCAATACACATCCAACTGATTAAGTAGATTGTATAAACATACCAATAGACATCCAACTGATTAAGTAGATTGTATAAACATACCAATACACATCCAACTGATTAAGTAGAATGTATAAACATACCAATACACATCCAACTGATTAAGTAGAACGTATAAACATACCAATACACATCCAACTGATTAAGTAGATTGTATACACATACCAATACACATCCAACTGATTAAGTAGATTGTATAAACATACCAATAGACATCCAACTGATTAAGTAGATTGTATAGACATACCAATATACATCCAGCTGATTAAGTAGAATGTATAAACATACCAATAGACATCCAACTGATTAAGTAGATTTTATAAACATACCAATACACATCCAACTGATTAAGTAGAATGTATAAACATACCAATAGACATCCAACTGATTAAGTAGATTGTATAAACTTACCAATACACATCCAACTAATTAAGTAGATTGTATAAATATACCAATACACATCCAACTGAATAAGAAGATTGTATACACAAACCAATACACATCCAACTGCTTAAGTAGATTGTATAAACTTACCAATACACATCCAACTAATTAAGTAGATTGCATAAACATACCAATAGACATACAGCTGATTAAGTAGATTGTATAAACATACCAATACACATCCAGCTGATTAAGTAGAATGTATAAACATACCAATAGACATCCAGCTGATTAAGTAGAATGTATAAACATACCAATACACATTCAGCTGATTAAGTAGATTGTATAAACATACCAATACACATCCAGCTGATTAAGTAGATTGCATAAACATACCAATACACATCCAGCTGATTAAGTAGATTGTATAAACATACTAATACACATCCAGCTGATTAAGTAGATTGTATAAACATACCAATACACATCCAGCTGATTAAGTAGATTGTATAAACATACCAATACACATCCAGCTGATTAAGTAGATTGTATAAACATACAAATAGACATCCAGCTGATTAAGTAGAATGTATAAACATACCAATACACATCCAGCTGATTAAGTAGATTGTATAAACATACCAATACACATCCAGCTGATTAAGTAGAATGTATAAACATACCAATACACATCCAGCTTATTAAGTAGAATGTATAAACATACCAATACACATCCAGCTGATTAAGTAGAATGTATAAACATACCAATACACATCCAACTGATTAAGTAGAATGTATAAACATACCAATAGACATCCAGCTGATTAAGTAGAATGTATAAACATACCAATACACATCCAACTGATTAAGTAGATTGTATAAACTTACCAATACACATCCAACTGATTAAGTAGAATGTATAAACATACCAATAGACATCCAGCTGATTAAGTAGAATGTATAAACATACCAATACACATTCAGCTGATTAAGTAGATTGTATAAACATACCAATACACATCCAACTGATTAAGTAGATTGTATAAACATACCAATAGACATCCAGCTGATTAAGTAGAATGTATAAACATACCAATAGACATCCAGCTGAATAAGAAGATTTTATACACATACCAATACACATCCAGCTGAATAAGTAGATTGTATACACATACCAATACACATCCAGCTGATTAAGAAGATTTTATAAACATACCAATAGACATCCAGCTGAATAAGAAGATTTTATACACATACCAATACACATCCAACTGATTAAGTAGATTGTATACACATACCAATACACATCCAACTGAATAAGAAGATTGTATACACATACCAATACACATCCAACTGATTAAGTAGATTGTATAAACATACCAATACACATCCAACTGATTAAGTAGATTGTATAAACATACCAATATACATCCAACTAATTAAGTAGATTGCATAAACATACCAATACACATCCAACTGATTAAGTAGATTGTATAAACTTACCAATACACATCCAACTAATTAAGTAGATTGTATAAACATACCAATAGACATCCAGCTGATTAAGTAGATTGTATAAACATACCAATACACATCCAGCTGATTAAGAAGATTTTATACACATACCAATAGACATCCAGCTGATTAAGTAGATTGTATAAACATACCAATAGACATCCAGCTGAATAAGAAGATTTTATTCACATACCAATACACATCCAACTGATTAAGTAGATTGTATAAACTTACCAATACACATCCAGCTGATTAAGTAGATTGTATAAACATACCAATACACATCCAGCTGATTAAGTAGATTGTATAAACATACCAATACACATCCAACTAATGAAGTAGATTGCATAAACATACCAATACACATCCAACTGATTAAGTAGATTGTATAAACTTACCAATACACATCCAACTAATTAAGTAGATTGTATAAACTTACCAATACACATCCAGCTGATTAAGTAGATTGTATAAACATACCAATACACATCCAGCTGATTAAGTAGAATGTATAAACATACCAATACACATCCAACTAATTAAGTAGATTGCATAAACATACCAATAGACATCCAGCTGATTAAGTAGATTGTATAAACATACCAATTGACATCCAGCTGATTAAGTAGATTTTATAAACATACCAATACACATCCAACTAATTAAGTAGATTGCATAAACATACCAATAGACATCCAGCTGATTAAGTAGATTGTATAAACATACCAATTGACATCCAGCTGATTAAGTAGATTGTATAAACATACCAATACACATCCAGCTGATTAAGTAGAATGTATAAACATACCAATACACATCCAGCTGAATAAGAAGATTTTATACACATACCAATACACATCCAGCTGATTAAGTAGATTTTATAAACATACCAATACACATCCAACTAATTAAGTAGATTGCATAAACATACCAATAGACATCCAGCTGATTAAGTAGATTGTATAAACATACCAATTGACATCCAGCTGATTAAGTAGATTGTATAAACATACCAATTGACATCCAGCTGATTAAGTAGAATGTATAAACATACCAATAGACATCCAGCTGAATAATAAGATTTTATACACATACCAATACACATCCAGCTGATTAAGTAGATTGTATAAACTTACCAATTGACATCCAGCTGATTAAGTAGATTGTATAAACTTACCAATACACATCCAACTAATTAAGTAGAATGTATAAACATACCAATAGACATCCAGCTGAATAATAAGATTTTATACACATACCAATACACATCCAGCTGATTAAGTAGATTGTATAAACTTACCAATTGACATCCAGCTGATTAAGTAGATTGTATAAACATACCAATAGACATCCAGCTGATTAAGTAGAATGTATAAACATACCAATACACATCCAACTGAATAAGAAGATTTTATACACATACCAATACACATCCAGCTGATTAAGTAGATTGTATAAACATACCAATACACATCCAACTAATTAAGTAGATTGTATAAACATACCAATACACATCCAGCTGATTAAGTAGAATGTATAAACATACCAATACACATCCAACTGAATAAGAAGATTTTATACACATACCAATACACATCCAACTGATTAAGTAGATTGTATAAACATACCAATACACATCCAACTTATTAAGTAGATTGTATAAACTTACCAATACACATCCAACTAATTAAGTAGATTGCATAAACATACCAATAGATATCCAGCTGATTAAGTAGATTGTATAAACATACCAATACACATCCAACTGATTAAGTAGATTGCATAAACTTACCAATACACATCCAACTGATTAAGTAGATTGTATAAACATACCAATACACATCCAACTGATTAAGTAGAATGTATAAACATACCAATACACATCCAACTGATTAAGTAGATTGTATACACATACCAATACACATCCAGCTGATTAAGTAGATTGTATAAACATACCAATAGACATCCAGCTGATTAAGTAGATTGTATAAACATACCAATACACATCCAGCTGATTAAGTAGATTGTATAAACATACCAATACACATCCAGCTGATTAAGTAGATTGTATAAACATACCAATACACATCCAGCTGATTAAGTAGATTGCATAAACATACCAATACACATCCAGCTGATTAAGTAGATTGTATAAACATACCAATACACATCCAACTTTTTAGTAGATTTTATAAACATACCAATACACATCCAACTGATTAATAGATTTTATAAACATAGACATCCAACTTTTTAGTAGATTTTATAAACATACCAATAGACATCCAACTTTTTAATAGATTTTATAAACATAGACATCCAACTTTTTAGTAGATTTTATAAACATACCAATAGACATCCAACTTTTTAGGAGATTTTATAAACATACCAATAGACATCCAGCTGATTAAGTAGATTGTATAAACATACCAATAGACATCCAGCTGATTAAGTAGATTGTATAAACATACCAATACACATCCAGCTGATTAAGTAGATTGTATAAACATACCAATACACATCCAGCTGATTAAGTAGATTGCATAAACATACCAATAGACATCCAGCTGATTAAGTAGATTGTATAAACATACCAATACACATCCAACTGATTAAGTAGATTGTATAAACATACCAATAGACATCCAGCTGATTAAGTAGAACGTTAGTTGAATAGTTCCATGTACATGTCACATATTCGTTCCAGTTGTAAGTTATACAGGAGAAGTCAATAATTGATTCATTCTGCTCTGTAAGCACATAAATACTATAATATCATATGAGTGAAAGAAAAACAACAATAACTAGAATTGCCATTGCAAAGCAATAGCGGACGTCACCCCACCACAACTAACTGCAGCCTTTTTGAAACTTAATATCTCTGTTTGCAAATCTGCATGGCAACTGCGGCAAAGTTTGTCCTACCGATTGCGATTTTTTTGGCTTATCTCGTTCCACTAGATGTGGATGTGACAGGAAACATTACTGCAAAAATTTGTGAAGTTTGGAGGCAACCCCTCAAAAGCTGCAACACACTACGGTGGATATTCCTACAAAGTTTCATGAAGTTTGATGAAAGGAATCCATTTTTTTTTTAAATCCTCCCTTTTTTGTTTCCATGGCAATTGCGGCAAAGTTTGTCCAACCGATTCCGATTGTTTTTGCTTATCTCGTTCCACTAGATGTGGATGTTGTTCCTATCAAGTCTCATCAATTTCTGTTCGGCGAGTAACCTGCTATGATAATTTTTGTGTTTTTCAATTGTTTAGCATTTTGGCCGTTTCCATGGCAACGACAGCCATTTTGAAAAAAAAACAACTCTTAAAAGCACAACTTCACATGGCATATGCTATTCCTACAAGGTTTCATAAAGTTTGATCAAGGCATCTCCGAGAAATCGAGCGGACAAAAATGTGTGGAAGAATAATAGTGAAAAAGAAAGTGCGCACTAAATTATCTCAGTTGGCGGGACATTATTGGCAGAAGTATCTCAGTTGGCGGGACATTATTGGCAGAAGTATCTCAGTTGGCGGGACATTATTGGCAGAAGTGTCATCGCACTAAATTATCTCAGTTGGCGGGACATTATTCGTAGAAGTATCATCCGCCTAGTAGTCAGTATTTCAGAAATGTTTATTAGATATACATGTATTTATGTTTGAAATTCACAGTTCCAAAACAATGTAATTTACCATAACTAATATCAATATCCCTCATGGGCATATGAGATTTACATTTGTATTTACAGGAATACATAAAAGGTCAGCCATTTCTTCTACTAAAAAATAAACATTTATTTTAATGTCTAAAACAAAGAATAAGTCTTACTTTACGTAATATGGATTAAGATGGTGTTTTTTCGTTTTGGCTTTTGTGCTCTCCAATATCTTAAAGGGGCATTAGCTACGATTTTGACCAAATAAATTTTGCTTTGGAAATTGGTAAATAGCTTTAAAATGATGAAATAAATGCAAATATTTCACATTAAACAGTTTATCGTACCACTTTTCGCCTTTTGAGAACGAAAATTACCATCGATTTATTATTTCCTTGCAAGCAAATAATTTGACCTCGCTTTCTCCGTATGCAACTGACCTTACTAGTGACAGGTAAAAACGAATAATTTGCATTTTGTCGCTTATTAACTGCAAACTTGCATGGTTCTTTGTCCGTAATTAACGCCGACTAAAAGTAGATTCACAGAAAATAAGAAATAAGTGCATTATTGTACTGATTTAATGACGATTCGACAAACTCCGTAAACAATACCGATAATTAATAAGATGGCGTCCATTTCTTGATCGATCTCAAAACACGAGCAGTTGCATCTTTTTCCCCCGATGCGCGTACATTTCATAACATTTATAAGTTATAGAAACACGTTTTATTAAGGCATCAATCATATCTGAGTTTTTATGGGTAACACAAATTTACGATTTTGGCAGATAATGCCCCTTTAAACGAGATATAAATTATTGAAATGTCCATCTATCATCTTACTTTACCTTTAGACGACTGTGATATGACCAATTCTAAAACAGTCACTGTTATAACACAATGATACCAGTTCCACTTGACCATACTACTTCATGATGCAATATTTCTGAAAATGCATTACAGTGAGCAATTTTAAGTTCCATTCGACAATATTTACTATTCCATCAAAAATCGTGGACATAAGAAATGATATTTCACTTTTTATATGCTCTTGAATCTAAAAATCGATTAATATTGAAAAATTATATTTCTATAAAGAAGGATTTATGTTTTACTGGTGTTGCTGTGTTTATCGAGAATAATGTTTTTGTGGCGTTTTCTCTTAATAGTGCTTTACCATTGTCTTTCCTTCGGGGTCGCTGTAACCGTGACCGTAAAATACTTTGATTTATATCTGCCTATTCAAATCATTGATTATTTGTTCAATATCATTCCACAACAAGATGTATTTGATATGCTCTTTTGTGATGAAGTTTGTCTATGAATTGGCTTCCTCTGGATACTCAAGTTTTGACACTAATAAAGCTAGATG
Source organism: Bathymodiolus brooksi (assembly GCA_963680875.1). Taxonomy (NCBI): domain Eukaryota; kingdom Metazoa; phylum Mollusca; class Bivalvia; order Mytilida; family Modiolidae; genus Bathymodiolus; species Bathymodiolus brooksi. The sequence continues at coordinate 98,569,307 of OY804575.1, read as the reverse complement.
GTTAACATCATATCATACAACTTTAGATTAATTAACCTATTCCGATTGACTAAAAATGATTACTTTTATATTCAGACGTTAAGTTCTAAATTTTCAGCCATTTTGTTGTTAGGGAGAATAGACTTATTGCATCTATCTGAGAAAAAAAACCTTTGATGTTTTCTGGAGGGTATTATAAAAAGCATGAATATGATATCCAATCAGAGCCCTTGCTATATTTTGACCTTGTTAGGTTGTTTTGTTTATCATTTTTTATGCTGTTCCTTCTAATTGACGTGTGTTCTTTTTGTGTATCCGGATTGTGAGTGGTCCTGCAGTTTTTCCAAATTGGTATTTGTTGTTTTTGTCTATCCGGATTGTGAATGGTTCTGTAGTTTCTCCTAATTGGTATTTCACGGCTGCCTATCTCCAAAATCACAACATTCGGTTGTGAAAAAGAAAACGTGAGAGGTATATCCGGTTGTGATTAAAAGGAAAGAAACTCGCCGCTTCAGAAGGTAGGTACTCCTAGAAATTGATAATTTTCTTATCATAATAACCTTTTTTCTCAAAAAAGGAGAATGTGATCAGCTGTGATATATATTAAAGATTATGAAACAGCCAATTGCATTTCTATATTCCGTAAAACTTGAGCAGCATTTAATTTTCAATACGTAAAAAGGGGGTCTTTTTTAGTATTGTTCACAACACTGAGGTCGTTCAAAGACATTATGACAATAAGATATGCATTTTTTAATGATATTTGCAACAGACATACCTCATTTTAAGTGTACATTTCACAAACAATTCATTCATCTACATACGTTTGATTATTATCTCGTGAGTGAAATGTTTTTTGAAAAATTGACGCTTGAGGGGACCGGGTTGTGATTAAAGAGATCGTATGTGATTTATGGGAATTTTAGCTAACTAGTTTTCATGTTGGTAAATGTCTCCAGTAACGCTCCATTTTACAGAATCATAATGCTTTAATAAATGAAAACAAGTATTCCAAATCATTTTTGTTCTAAATCATACACAGTCTTAATTCTGAGGTATGTGTAGATTATGATTTACAAAGACCATTTCTTTGATACAATGGAGAGGGTAAGAACAGCTAAGGAAGAAAAGTATTATTTCCCTAAAGCATCGAATCAGCCGGCGATGGTAGAGCAACCTATTAGACTCCGATATGGATATAAAATAAATGAGGCAATGCTCTTACCATCCAAAAGATTTGGGATAGAACTAGGCGAATAATTTGAAAACTGTGTACACATATATACTTTTCTTTGTCTTTTGTCATTATGTTCATATTTGAAATATAATGATGACACACATTATATATTTATCTGTTTCCTAGTTTACCATGGAACACATGTTCTTTACACGCTTTAGCACATTAGAATCACTAGTAACTGGCTCGAGTACACCACAAGTACTATGATTTTGATCCGTTTTGTAAATTTACGCACCCAAATTGACATACTTTCCAACCAATGATACAGGAGAAAGATCGTATTATTGAATTTAAGTGTGGTATTCAAATATTTCGGTGTTGCCTCTGTCTCGTATATAGTCTATATAATATTTGTTATCCTGAAATATTGGATAATCACATCAAAATTTGAAGGATTATATAATGCTGGAGTATTTTAGTCTGAGTTTTATTTCAAAATATAAAACAAGTTTGGTTGCGATCCAGAGAATCTGTTTAATGCCCATTTGAACAAAAAAATCACCCTCAATGTTATTCATTCCTTTTTATTTCAAATGCTCTTTTTTCAAAGTATAACAAATATTACAAACATAAAAGTAAAGCATGATTGGTAGAAAAAATAAAAACAATTACCTATCTGGTAAAAAATACAAAAGAAACAACAAAAATAGTTCACAATTAACAGTGTTCATGTAAAAATAAAGAAAAAAATCACGGAAAAAGGAAAAGAGCCTACATTAATATTAAAGTTCATCACTCTGTGTGTTTGTTTTTTCTGTGTCTTTTTATATGATGATTCATAGTTAAATTCTTGTCCACAATCCTCACAAACATGGGTATTGTTGGAGTGTTGTCCGCGAGAATGAACCTTTAGTGCTCTTTTGGTGGTAAATTCCGCCTCGCACTGGGAGCAACAGAATTTTTTTTGTTTTTTGTTAGAACATCGCTTTTTTTCTCGAAATTTCGTTGTTTTAATTAAGCTATTTAAGGAATATTTTTATTTTTTTAACAGGCTATACGATATAACCTGGTTTTGGGTAGTTTACGCTAGCGGTTTATAAATAGCGTAAGCTGTTCCAAACCAGGTTATTGAAATATAACCTGTTCAAAAATTGAAAATATTCCTTATAATTTAATTTCTCAAACAAAATTTAATCATTCCTTGATTCAAATAAAGATTATTTCGTGGGACTATTTGAATTTGTCGTTGGCGACGTCACAATATCAAAATAGGTTATACTGTATAACCTGAGTTGCTCAAGGCAGATCAACCAATCAGATTGCAATTAATTCATCCTATAAAATAATTCATAAATAAAGACCTATATTCCAATCCCCTATATTAAATGTGGGTACTAACAACATTACCGAACACAGAGGTGTTAGTCTGAAGGGAAAGATAAGAACCATCGTAAACAAAGTGATCAATCCATAATTCACAACCAGAAAACGGTGGAAACTGTAATGTCCCTGACTTGGTACTAGCATTTTCAAGGAAATGGTGAATTGAATCGGATTTTACGATGCCAATTTTCCAGTGTTGCCAAATCGTATGAATTTTAAGCCAAAATCATTCCCCTAAATCACATCCGATCCCTTTAATCATAACCCGGTCCCCTCAAGCGTCAATTTTTCAAAAACATGTCACTCCTAAGAAAATAATCAAACGTATGTAGATGAATGAATTATTTGTGAAATATACACTTAAAATGAGGTATGTCTGTTGCAAATATCATTAAAAATGTATATCTTATTGTCATAATGTCTTTGAACGACCTCAGTGTTGTGAACAAAACTAAAAAAAGACCCCTTTTTTCCGTACTGAAAATTAAATGCTGCTCAAGTTTTACGGAATATAGAAATGAAATTGGCTGCTTCACAAACTTTAATATATATCACAGCTGATCACATTCTCCTTTAAAAAAAAGGTTATTATGATAAGAAAACTATCAATTTCTAGGAGTACCTACCTTCTGAAGCGGCGAGTTTCTTTCCTTTTAATCACAACCGGATATACCTCTCACGTTTTCTTTTTCACAACCGAATGTTGTGATTTTGGAGATAGGCAGCCGTGTATTTGTTGTTTTTGTCTATCCGGATTGTGAATGGTTCTGTAGTTTCTCCTAGTTGGTATTTGTTGTTTTTGTCTTTCTGTATTGTTATTGTTTCTATTGTTCTCTCTAATTTGTATATGTTTTTTTGTCAATCAGAATTGTAATTGTTTCACTTGTTCCCTCTAATTTTATGTATTGTTTTGTACAACCGGATTGTTTCTGCTGGTCCCTGTAATTTAGGTCATTGGTATTTTACCTTCACCTGAAGCAGATATTAATTGCAGACGCTTTAGCGAATATACACATTTTTATAATAATATTAACAATTGTGATAAGAGATAAATACTGCAGTTAGACTTGTGAAGATATTTGTGCTATTATTTATTTTGCTATAAAACATTCAAGTTCGTTTTTGCAATGGTGTTTCGTAAAATTGTTGGAATTCCAATGGTGGTGAATTGTGCTCCTCCGATTATTGATTTGTTTTCATACTGCTATAAATCACAATTTATGGATAATCTTAAAACACATTTTTCGTACGTATGTAAAACAAATTTATTACCATGAATTTTAAAAACTATCGCTACATATATTAAATTTTTAGAAATTGATTTTTGAGCTGACAAATTTCAAGTAACTTTTAAATCCAGTAGGGTATATATACTGCATGGTTGTCACTTTCTTAGACGTGTGTGTGTGTGTGTCTACGTCCGTCAATGCCGAATTCTTTAATAGGACCAGTGAATTCTCCATTTCAGAATTGAATGGTTACATACAAATTGAAATTTACATTTGACAAAAACTGCTTAATTATGCTTCTTTTACCTGTTACCGGGTATATTGATGCTGTTATAGTGCATGCTTTTTAATAAAGTCATTTTTGTATGATCAATATGACCGGAAGTCCATATTTTCACACCCCGGAAAATAACCGGTTATTGGATTACTACAAGATCATTTCCATATTGAGACCCATATAAAAATTCGTTCTCGGTCAATATAATCCTAACAGATACATATATAACATATTGACCTCGTAAAAAGTCCATAATTGATAAATAATGACCTATTTATTATACAGCTGAAATGATCAATACTATAACAACAATTTTATGTTTAACTTTTAATACATTCTAAATAGAACAACTGCACAACAGTATTTCGTTAGGAAAATGTTCTGTATCAATACATATCTCGTAAACTCTAAAAACGAATTAAAAACAGCAAAATAACCGATCAACAATTATTCTAAACAACTTTCTTTTTTTTCCTCAAACTGTTAAATATCGAACAAGTTAATTTTATTGTAGATTAATGTTAACATTGAATGTCAAAAATCAACGAGTTACTTCCCTTACATAATACCATAGGATACCATAGGATCTTCAGTGGACGCTGGCTTGTTCAGCCACTATGTCCGCTTCTATTTCTTCCATGTTAATTTTCGTCTTGCCGTGACTTCCGGGCTTACTTTGTGTACTGATGTTACCTGTATAATCGTACTTCTCTTCCTGATGTTCCCAGTGCTTATCTAGACTTATCTCGAATTGTTTGACAGTTTTTGCGGCTATTACTTCATTTGGCAGGCTGTTCCACGTGTCTATAATTCCATTCGATGAATATTTGCGAATATTTAATTTGCAGTCCATCTTTTTTATTTCTTTTCGTGTCCCCTTGTTCTTGTATTCTCATCTAATTCAAGCATGCCATCAGTAACTTCCTTGTCATTAATTCCCGACATGATCTTGAAAGTCTCAATCATGTCTCCTCTGTGTCTCCTGTATTTTAGTGTTGGCATTTTTAGTTTCCTTAATCTATCTGCGTACTCCAAATTTTTCAGTGATGGAATTAATTTGGTTGCTCTAGTTTGCACATTTTCTATATTATCAATGTCGCTGGATTTATATGGAGACCATACTGCAGCTGCGTATTCTATGTGTGGTCTTACCAGGGCTTGAAATAGATACTTGAAACTCTGTTCGTCTAAATATGTGTATGTTCTCCTTATCAGGCCCATGATACTGTTAGCTTTATTAATTTGTTGCTGCATATGTTTAGAGAAGCTTAGTTGTTTATCTACCAAAACCCCAATATCGTTCTCCCCTTCTGATGTTTGCAGTTCAGTTTCTTGGCCTAAATTATCATAAAGATGGTATTGATTTGAAATTTCCTCTCGTTTCTTCTTGCTTGATACTGTCATGACTTTGCACTTGTTTGGGTGGAATTTGAGTAGCCAGGTGTCCGACCATTTTTGCAAACTGTCTAGGTCTTTTTGTAGTTTCTCGCTGTCCACTTCTCTCTTTATTTCTTTGTATAGTTTTGTATCGTCTGCAAAAAGGTATGCTACTGCATCAACACATTCTGTCATATCATTTATGTATATTACAAAAAGTATGGGTTCTAGCACACTCCCTTGAGGTATTCCACTAGTGACGTCTTGGCAAGCCGACTCTGCTCCATTGACCGATACTTTTTGCTTCCGATTCTTTAGGAAATCCTTCACCCAGTTTAGTATTCTTTTACCAATCCCATACCGTTCCATTTTCTTAATTAGTCTTCTATGGGGAACTTTGTCAAAGGTTTTCATGAAGTCCATATATATTGAATCAATACACCCACCATTATCAATAATGTACAATACGAAAAAAATACGGACTTATCGGGACGTCCAATACGGAAAAAAGACGGCTTCCGGTTGTACAATACGGGAAAATTAATGTACGGTCACATGTCTTAAATGGGTGTTTTTGATTGGATTAAAATTATAGCTGTATAATAATCACTATTTATCAATCATGTTTCTATAATGTCAATATGCCTCAGTGATGTTAATATTGCATATCCACAAAATGTACTCAGCTGTGCATAAGCTTAATTTCAGAATTTAATAGTCCATAGATGTGCATATTTGTGTGATATATAGTACTGTAGTACTGCAAGCAAATAACTCGCAGAAAAGGTTGTAATAAATTAAAGTGCAGTCGTGTCTGTTTATGAACTAAGCTTGTCATCAATTGAAATATTCATAACATTAAAAAAAAAATGAATGAACTAGGGAAAAGTACAACATTTTAATGGTCTGTTAGCTGGTTATTTCAGCTACATGTACAACTTCAGACCGTTGTTTTTTTTTTATACATGTACCCTTTCCCAGAACTATATTCTCTCATCATTATTACATTATACAAAAATATAATCAGTGGTAAAATTGTTTTTGACACTCAAAGGAATGTGTATTTAAGACGATCGAAGATTATCTCTAAATCAAACGATATTCTCCACAAAACGGATGATCTAGAGACAAATGTTCAAACACAGCATAGGGTTATTATAACATAAAATGATCCACAGAGTCCATAAGTGTGTAGACATTTACTGAGACGATCTGGACACGCAAAAACAATAACAACAACACAGACGTATAATATATAAAGATATAACAAAATAACAGAAGTAAACCCAAACTACCATTAGTATCATTACCTTCTATATAAACGTTAGAGAATACCGAAGGGGCAATACAAAGACAATCCAGAGAAACTGGCAACATAGGGTACACAAGACGAAGAAAAACACAGAGAAACTGGCAACATAGGGTACACAAGACGAAGAAAAACACAGAGAAACTGGCAACATAGGGTACACAAGACGAAGAAAAACACAGAGAAACTGGCAACATAGGGTACACAAGACGAAGAAAAACACAGAGAAACTGGCAACATAGGGTACACAAGACGAAGAAAAACACAGAGAAACTGGCAACATAGGGTACACAAGACGAAGAAAAACACAGAGAAACTGGCAACATAGGGTACACAAGACGAAGAAAAACACAGAGAAACTGGCAACATAGGGTACACAAGACGAAGAAAAACAAAACAAAACAACAACACAATACATGTTGGATACCACTCTGCACAAACAAACACAAATGTTACATTATGAGTGTACAATAGTTAAATATCTTTCCATTGCTTTTTAAACGTTTTCTCTTCATCAAATGTTGTTCGTTATGCATTAAATAATAACCAATCAATACATTGTATGTATGAAGCTTTCTAAAGCAAACTTCTAAATTGGTAATAGTAGATGACAATTCGAACAATTTAAATCTAAATTTTAAAACGTTTTGAAACTCTATAACATATCTTTCGATTTGGGTCTTCTTGTGTTCATGTTAAGAATTGTCAAATGTTGGTCATTACGATCATAACAGTCTCAAAATACGGCCTGCAAAAATACATCTTGATGCCTGAATCTGCACATCACCATGACAATTTCATCCACATACTGGATCTTAAGAAAGTGATTTTAAATTAGTTTTTCCTACTGCAGGATCTATTAAACTTTGCACCCCATGGCTTGTACCCCATATATACATATATACTCTCGAGATCTTCATTTATACAAGCTCGAATCTGCGTGTTCATGCTCTATGTAATTCCATTTCCAGATAACTCGTTCTTATTTTTTGGGTCCATACTGCAGTTAATCTTAATACTCTCAGGTTTGGTTGACAAATAAAAAAACTTAAGAAATAAGGGTAATAACAAAATTACCGAACTCCGAGCAATCTTACAAAGGGAAAGTCAAAACTCATAAGTATATAAACAGACAAAATCAGGTAAAATGGATAGTATTGGAATATATTCAATGGCACAGTGTCAGAAATATGTGCCCAGTAAGAAGAGTTTGAAGATACCAAAGGGGGTAATCAGAACGCACAAATCTAAGGACAGACAACACAATGGCAAAAAGAAAAAAGACAAAGGACACACCACGATCTACAAAACATACACATAAAATAACACGAACCCCACATAAAACCGGGTGTAAACTCAGGTGCTCTGGAAGGGTGAGCAGTTCAATGCAAATTGTAATATGATGTAGGTCAATAGGTCAACGATTCTTTACATGAGGATGTGGTATTCTCTCAATACGTGACATTCAGATGAGTATTTGAACCTTGCACTCAAACTGGTCCATGTATGAGTTTTGTTATCCAACCAACAAAGCGGTCTAAATTGGACAAGTAGAGGTATCATGTAATTAACATTTGAAATACTTAAAAGTCGGATTTAGGTATACACAAACCCCACTAATGTATCGTAAAAATACAGTGTCTAAAGGATTAAATACATTGTATTTAAATATTTAATTCAATCATATTGTTCGTTATGCATATATTGGAAAGATGAATTCAACAATTAAAATGTATAATATGATTCAATGACTGATATTCCAATTCAAAATGTTTTCTACCATATAATATTGTCTTTTGTTATAAATTGAAAGCTGTACGATTGGTTTGATGCTGTTAGCATATTTCTGTTCGACAATAAAATTAACGAAAAATTAAAATACTTTCAAGCAAAATATTATTATGAACTATTTACAGAACTAAATTTTGACAAACAATAATACATTACAATATTCTTACCGTTGTTAATTCCATGTCGTACAATCCTTTAACTATTAACATGGTTCGTTTCAAACAGGAGAATTCACGTGTTTTTTTCCCAGTGGGGAATTTCAAAACATCGATTTCATAACAAATAGGGTACATGTGTATTTAAACTTTTCATCCCACAAAACAAGTTATTAAACCATTCATGCGAACAAACAAATTTATTTTATGACCTTACATGTGATTATTTTTTTTATCTCTTAATTAAATTCCAGTGACAGTATAAATAAAAGGTATAATAATGCATAAAGCTACTTAATAGGGTTAATAATGCATAAAGCTACTTAAGTTGACATTTTCCTTGGAAAACACTTAAAGAGGCATTAGCTACGATTTTGACCAAAACAATTATATGTCTTGGAAATTGGTTAATAGCTTTAAAATGATGAAATAAAGGTAAATATTTCACATTAAATAGCTTATCGTACCACTTTTCGCCTTTTGAGAACTAAAATTACCATCGATTTATTATTTCCTTGCAAGCAAATAATTTGACCTCGCTTTCTCCGTATGCAACTGACCTTACTAGTGACCGGTAAAAACGAATAATTTGTATTTTGTCGCTTATTAACTGCAAACTTGCATGGTTCTTTATCCGTAATTAACGCCGAATAAAAGCAGATTCACAGAAAATAAGAAATAAGTGCATTGTTGATTTAATGACGATTCGGCAAACTCCATAAACAATGCCGATAATTAATAAGATGGCGTCCATTTCTTGATCGATCTCAAAACACGAGCAGTTGCACCTTTTTTCCCCGATGCGCGTACATTTCATAACATTTATAAGTTACAGAAACATGTTTTATTAAGGCATCAATCATATCTGATAGTTTTTATGGGTAACAAAAATTTACGATTTTGGCAGATAATGCCCCTTTAAGTTAAGGTAACTCCGCCCGTTTTACCTTAGTGGTATGCATAAACTAAGAATTTCCTTAGCAAAATCTTAGTTTTAAAAAGCTCCACCCATCCCACTTAAGTGGTATGCATAAAGGGTTCATTCCACCTAATCCCACTTTTTAAAAATTCATTAAAGAAATCTAAAATTTCAAGTGGGAATAGCTGTACTTTTTGTATAAACAAGTGCAAACATTGGAATTAGTGTGTATAAACAAAAACTCATTAACTTCAGGTAAACTTGTGTGTGTCTGATTGCTTAAAGAATAGAGAACTAAAATATAGTCAATTATATTTTTTATTCTACTCCAACAATACATTCATATTTCAGCATCTACAAAACTTATTGTTTAATTTATAAATTACATGAAATAATAAACAAATATGGTTCCTATCACAATTTCATAAATTTCATTCAAAACATAATTTTAACTTCAAGTACTACATAAATATTCATTCCACAAAATGTTCTTAGTCTCAATTTGAAATCTTATATTACTAGTTCTTACTTTACAAATATAGTTTCTATGGATAGCATTCAATCCCAAAAGATAATTCTCCAATTTGAACTCGGTTTTGAATCTTGAATAATATTCCACTCTTGAAGAATTGCAGACCAGTGTCTTGCACATTTCGCATTCTTATGATGCATGTTTTTTTCAAAGGTACAAATATCTAATTAAAAAATTTTTTACAATTTATTTCATACTTTATTTCAATCCAATCCATATGAAAAATGTTTCATTCCAATTTCTAATTTATTTTTATTAATAAATTTAGGCTTTTTCTGCAATTTTTGACATAAAATACAGATAAATTACAAGTAATAATTAATTAGATACTAATTGCAAAAACAACAAATTAACTGTAACAACATCTATTGTTATTTGTAAGTGGGAATAGCTGGAATAGGTATTTTTAAAAAGTGGGATTAGATAGAAGACACCACATAAAGCTCCTTAAAATAAAAATACACTTAAGTTTTCACTTAAATCTAAGGTACCTATTGAGGTATCTTAAATATGTAAAATGCAGCGACTTCGAACCAATTAACAACGAAATTTTTTCAATATCGTTGATATTCTTATTTAAATGAATATCGGATGGGCATATTGTCCGAAATATTTTGTATGGGCTCTAATTATTAATTAATTCATATCTCAACAGATAGTATACGTAACTTTTCCGAAGCAGTTTACTTGATTTATTGACAAGCGTACTATTCATGCTATGTAACATTTTCATTGATTCTTTGTACAGGTCTGCCCATATAAACTCATATCAAAATAAAAAATTGTCACTACAATGTTTCACTTGTATTTTCATAAGTAGGTAGTGAATCTTGAAATTATATACATACATGTACATGTATCTGGTTTAAGATTAAATTCGTTGATCAAGGTAAAAGATTTTATGCTGAAAGACCAGACTGAAAAAACACATTAGTCTTCTATTTATGTCCTATGTTTACCCCCTTCTTACTACGCATATATGTAAAAAAAAAAAAAAAAAAAAAAAAAAAAAAAAAAAAAAAAAAAAAAAAAAAAAAGGAGGGGGGTAATAAAGCATACAACTTTTGTTTGGCAACATGTAATGAGGCTTGTTAGCATGCATTATCTATCTATTGAAAAATTGAAGCGAAATTACCAAGGATGAGTAAATATAATATTAAACGGTAAATGGAGAAATGTTCCGATAATTTCCACTAAGGTTTCCTTAGTTAAGTCCAAACTTAAGTAGTTATGTGCATACTACTTAATATCATCACTTAAGGGATTCCTTAGTAGAATCTTAGTTTAACGGATACTTAAGTTAAGATATTTTATGCATACGTGCCATGGTGTTTAACGCCACTTTCAACAATTCTTACACAAAGTGTTAGTGTAACGGTACATTCATCATAATATCTTTTATGAACACATAACAAAATTGTTTTCAATTTCATAACCAATTTACACAGGAACAGAGATAACTATTTACACAGGAACAGAGATAACTATTTACACAGGAACAGAGATAACTATTTACACAGGAACAGAGATAACTATTTACACAGGAACAGAGATAACTATTTACACAGGAACCGAGATAACTATTTACACAGGAACAGAGATAACTATTTACACAGGAACCGAGATAACTATTTACACAGGAACCGAGATAACTATTTACACAGGAACAGAGATAACTATTTACACAGGAACAGATATAACTATTTACACAGGAACAGAGATAACTATTTACACAGGAACAGAGATAACTATTTACACAGGAACAAAGATAACTATTTACACAGGAACAGAGATAACTATTTACACAGGAACAGAGATAACTATTTACACAGGAACAGAGATAACTATTTACACAGGAACAGAGATAACTATTTACACAGGAACAGAGATAACTATTTACACAGGAACAGAGATAACTATTTACACAGGAACAAAGATAACTATTTACACAGGAACAGAGATAACTATTTACACAGGAACAGAGATAACTATTTACACAGGAACAGAGATAACTATTTACACAGGAACAGAGATAACTATTTACACAGGAACAGAGATAACTATTTACACAGGAACAGAGATAACTATTTACACAGGAACAGAGATAACTATTTACACAGGAACAGAGATAACTATTTACACAGGAACAGAGATAACTATTTACACAGGAACAAAGATAACTATTTACACAGGAACAGAGATAACTATTTACACAGGAACAGAGATAACTATTTACACAGGAACAGAGATAACTATTTACACAGGAACAGAGATAACTATTTACACAATAAATAAATACATGTACATGTAATAAAGAATTGAATAAATATTGAATTGTGAAAGGAAGTGGATCAACCTCTGAGAGGACATTACCTCTTGTTTATTATTCTTATAAATTTACAGAGTTTACTTAAAGTATATATAGAGTTAGAAGACATCGGGTTATTATATTTAATGATATAAGGTCTATCTCTATGGACAAAATCAATATAAAGTTTTCTTTCATTAGTAAATTTAGTACATTCAAAAACGATAGAAGATAGTGAGCAATTTCGGTGATCTAATTTTGATTAGATTGCATATTATGCATTTGTATGTATGCTAAATTTACTTATTAAAACCTGTAAAGTTTCTTGTCATAATGTGAGTGCTTTATTAATTTCCTATGTAACTGACAGTCACTGTTACGATAATCAATTAATTTGTACTTCAGTTTTCACTTTTCCAGAGTTTTCAATTTCTTATTATTGTTCGTAGCTAAGAAGAAGCTTTCATAGATACAATACAAAATGTTAAATACTATATACAGGATTAGTTTTATGATAGTTAACGCCACTTTCAACAATATTTCAGTTATATCGTGGCGGTCAGTTTTATTGGTGGAGGAAACAGGAGTACCCGGAGAAAACCACCGACCTGCCATAAGTTACTGACAAACTTTATCACATAATGTTGCATCAAGTACACTTCGCCACGAGCGGGATTCGAACGTACAACTATTTACAGATGCCAGAACTAAAACTAATATATATGATGACAAAAGGACCGGTCTACAGTATATTTGTTATTAGTTTTATCTACAGACATAGATCTTCAGTGACCATTTTACCATATTGTCAACAAGGACTGCCAACTCGAGTTCATTGATAAGTGGCATACACCTTCAACATATATGTAAACGTTACCGTCATATTGAAATAATCTAAAACACATTAGACTATCAACACAAGCAAAATGTTCCTCAAAAACATACACTATTGATTTGAAAATCCAAAAATCAGTTATATGCAGTTTAGGTTGCATTAATATTGCAGTTTCTCAGAAATTAATTTTCAACATTTTTTCCATCGAGGGCTGAAGTTAGGGCCATCTTGGATTACCAATCAATTCAAAACACACAAACTTTGTCCAGGACCACCCAACAATTATTGGCAAACAATTTGGGCTAAATAAGCTTAGAATTATCTCAGATGAAGATGTTAAAGCATCCTCCATTTGGTCCTAACCTAACTTACATCATTTGGCGGGATAATAGTTGATATCTGATGGGTAAAACATGTGTAGCATACGATCCAAGAAACATTCTGCAGACTGATTTCAGACTCGGTGATGATTTTATAGTGTTTTTCTTAAGTTTTCTGCTAAATTGTCCTTTGTTGATTCTTGGATTCCAGATCGACAAGAATACGTGTTTTAGGAGACAACCCAAGAAAATTTCTGCAAAGTCTTCATATAGCATTAGTCTCGGAGATGTTTTTGAAAACGTTTTGCTTCAGATCATACGCTAAAGTATGTCCTGTCCATCTTGGATATCCGATCAACACACAGAAAATCAAATTTGGAAAAGAATGGTCATCAATGTGTAATTAGTACTTTAGTTATTCCACGAAGTAAGTCATTTTGATAGCTTTCCATTAGCACCCCTTCGTTCTGTGACCATTTTGAATTTCAGATCGACAAAGTTACATACATGTACATGTACTACCAATATCTGTCGCGGAGATGAATTGTAATGAAATATGATGCAGACGACCGAATAGGAATGTATATTTGAAAGTACAAATAAGCAAAGCTTAATATTTGTATGCATATCCAACAAGGCAATCACACTAAGTAATAAAATGGGAAAAACAAAACAACACGCCATCACGGTGAACAGATCTAAAATCTGCTAGAAACACCGTAGAAAGAGGCGAAATCAATGCACTTAACACACAAATACATGACCTCTCACTTCCTGGCATGGTACAGACATTACAAAAAGACAGTGTTAAGCTACCTTTAAGGGCCCAAACCTACCCCTCTTAGTGAAAGAATGCGGTCGTGCAAGTTCTTTCCACGTGAGAGTAAAATGCAAACCCTGCATATAATCGGGCGAACAGCGTTACTATAACGAACGCTATGATCTTAAACATTATAGATAATAATAAAATAAGAAATAAATTGTAACATTACCAAGATAACAGTTATTAAAATATAGCCATGCACTAGAACAATTGATTCTGACAAAGAAAAATATTCTAAAAATCCATTCTCAGTGTCAGTTTCAAATTAATGCTAAAATCAATAATAAAAAAAGAGTATAACACTATAACATATGTTTTGCTTTTTAAGTCTCCCAAAAAAAGTTTGGGGGACTTATTGTTTTTGCTCCGTTTCTTATTATTATTTTTATTATTATTATTCTTATTCTTTCTTTCCGGGAAGCATGAACTTATCCACGGCAGATCTCAGGAACTACAGGACAGAATTTCATGGGGTTCAAAGGGGGTGGGGGTTACTATAGAATCCTATGGGAAACTTGAAATTTCGTACATTAATGTTGATAACTTCTAACTGGATAATGATAGAGACATACAATTTGACATAGTGATAGGTCACCATTAGAGGAGCAATTCTGCGTTTTCAAAATTTACAAGATGCCTGCCATTTTCAAAATGGCTGCCAAAACACGGCATAAAAATGGGGGGTAAAAAATTCAACATTGTCCGATATCATCAAAATTTGATATGTGGGTAGATAGTGTCAGTGGCCGGTTTGGGAGACTTCATAATCGTTAGATTATAATCATATCTTGTTTAAATTTGATTTTGATGCGATTTATTTAAAAAAAAAAGAAGTTATACATAAATTTATACAAATTTCAATTTTGAAAATAATATTTATTTAACTTAGTTTATTGTATAAGGATATATTTGAATGATATTACAGTATTAATTTATTTTCTAATAATTGTTGTTTCTATATAGATTAAAACAAGCAAACATTATATATGTAGTAGTTATATATAGAAATGGTGGAATTAAAATAAGCAACCTTTGTACAAAGTCCCCCTGTAGAACAGTGGCAAATTGATAACGGTCACATAAATAGCAGCTTGCCACAGATAACATGGCTAATCTAATAATGCACAATATAGGAGGTTAAGGTTATGGTGTTTAACGCCACTTTCAACAATATTTCAGTTTGATCGTGGCGGTCCTTTTTTGTGTGGAGGAAACCGCAATACCCAAACTGACAAACGTTATCACATTATGTTGTATCGAGTACGACCATGAGCGAGATTCGAACTCACAACTGTAGTGATGATATGCACTGGTTGCAAAAGTAGTTGTAAATCCAATTACCACACGTCTACGACGATGGTGGTCCCTTGCACAATATATGTTTTCACAACTAGAAATTGTTATACACATGAACACATGTAACTGGACGGTGATAAAGTGACATGACAAAGAGTGAAACAATTATATGTAGCTTACAATATGTGGATATTGTTAATCAGACATAAGCAGCAAATTTCAATCGAACAATAATGAAGTTGCTGGCCTACGAAATAAAAATATATATATATAATTTAGTGCGCACGACGCGTTTCTGGAATAAACAATGTCAGTGACTGCTGAGTGGACGATACCCTCTAGGACTATTAATCCACCAAGAGGTATCGATCCAGTGGTAGTAATAAACACGAAGATAACTAATTTAGTGTGTATTGCACATTTCTAGAATAACTTTTATCAGGTATGCTCAGTCTAAAGATTGAAAATCCAAACAAAATTGAAGTCTTCTGGGAAAACCTAAAACAAAGATGTAAACTGGATAGCCAACTTAAAGGTTACTATGTCTGAAGGATAATAACACTAGTTTTAATCAATTACATTATTAACGAACAGTAAAATTCAAACACAAATACATATACTTTGTATATCTTAAAAAAACCAGTGTTTGTCTTTTTGTCCTTTTTCTTGTTTTGGTCGTCTTTTTTTAGAATTAGGACTTCTGATTACCACTTTGGTGTCTGAACTTTTTTTAATATCCATGTTTCCACAAGAACTGTTCGATATTTATGTCAATAGCAAGGTTAAAACAAATAATAAAACTGAAATTTGACACTATTTATCGATAAAATTGTAAGCATGATGTAGGAAAATTCAGAATATCAAGTTTGAACTATATTAAAAATAAGCAAGCTGTTACATCAATATTGATAATTGTATTGTTTCATGAAAAAGAAAAAAGGTAAACTTTTAATGTAAACAAAATCTAAACCTACCTTAATGATTTCAAAGCAAGGTCCTTTTCATACGAAGAGATGGTTCCGATACAATAAACATTTGAATTCGTTGGTCATTTAGCTTCAGAAAATGAAGCTTAAGGTGCATTCTTAATAAATCTTCTTATATTATAAATATTTTAGCAATACAGACCATGTCTTTCTTTCAATAAAACATTGATGAAAACGTTTATAAAGGTAATAGAGAACATATTATTATACTAATAGTACTTGTATGGTGAGTTCTATTTAATGCACTTTAATAAGCCATGTATTACTATCCTCTACCAGAATCACAAATCTCTAATTGAAAGTTTCATCTTTTTACTGCAATATAAAAACCCAATCTAATTGACACTCAAACCATCCCTCCTTTCATAAATGAATTAATATGTTTCAAAACAATTAAATCCTAATAGAAACAAATTTTCTAATGTCCATTAAATCACAATAATTTTAGTTCTGGGACTAATAAACAATAACCAGTTTTCATAAAACCTTTTAATCAATTTTGTATTTACATAACATGATAAAATTAAAACTATTAGAAATCATTATCTAATGTTTTGTCTGTTATTAAGTTCGGGGCTTTGTTTACATTTGGTGGAGACAAATTATTAAAATTAATATATTAAATTGGTAAACAATTGAGACAATACTGATGTTGATCTATCACTGAGGAATTAAAAAAATTAAAATAGTTTATTGACTGACTGACTGGCGAGTCTTCTTTTTATTCAAGTTTAATTACCCCATAAATGATTTTTAATTTAAACACAGAATTATCACGATTCTAACCAAATGAACTCAATGTGTCCAATGTTGGTGGTACAGTGGAATCTGTCTAATCCGACACCACAAGGGACCAGGGAAACGTGTCGGATTATACAGGATGTCGGAATACTCAGGTTTTATTTTAGTTAACAGAAATACTTTGGAGACCATAAATTTTTGTCGGATGTCTGAAAACTCAGGTGTTGATTTGCACAAGTTCCACTGTATTTCTTTTTTTTTGTGGTCTTTTCACACGATAGTGACAATTTGTGTTAAGTGTGCTTTGGTCAGGCGAAAAGGGTTATACCGAGAGATGCACATCAACAAGGCAAGTTGCGCAGCATGTTAACAAGGGAAAGTTGAACAAGTATATATTGAAAACAAGTTGAACACAGTATTTAATTGCTGGAAACAATATAGGTCTTATTTTCACAATAAGCATCCAGATAATTCGAGTAACAACATCTTCATTGGACAATATTCAAAAGACATATACATAAATAGTAAGTAATTACACCATAACAAAAATACCGGTACCTTGAAACAAAACAGTAAACAGCAACACAACATTTTTCAAATACTTTTAGCACCTCATTTTGGTTCCTTATTTTTTTCAACCTTGGTTTCCTACATATACAGTAGAAGAATTGATGATTAAAAGATAAGCCATGTTGATTGTTATGATTTTTTTTCAAACAGATTTTTACTAGTAATTTAAAATATTGATGACTAAAAATAATATACTGGTAATATGATCTTATAGGGATAAATAGTTTTAAAAAGCGCAGCAATTCACCATTAATAAACAGACTGATAAAGTAGCATGTTCCCATGAACCATATCAATAAACTTATAAAATACATCTTAGCCAAACCTATTCATTTAAGGGTGAAATTTTCAGTAGCGTAGCAGGAACTACTTAACATACCAAAGCACACGAGTTCACCACCCGGATTTTGGTGGGGTTCGTGTTGCTCGAACTTTAGTTTTCTGTGTAGTGTTTTGTAGATCGTTGTGTTTGTCCTTTTTCCTTTGGCAATTGTGCCATTTGTCTTTCCTTCTTCGATTTACGGATTCTGATTACACCTTTGGTATCTTCAAACTGTTCTCATCTAAGCACTCATTGCATTCACAATACGGCTGTAGTCATGATCTTGTGGCTGTATACGGGTGAAGGTTCCCAGGGCTCAAATTCAGAGCTGCTCACCGCGTTCCCTAGGTGGTGGATAGAGTGAGTCCTCTCGATGGGGGCATTGTTAGATTATAAAACAGTAAATCAGAGCTGGACCATATTGGGTAACCTGTTTGGAGAGTGCCACGCTCCATTCATATTAAAGACCTCTTTTACCATCAAAAGACTCTGCCTTGGTAGGCCCATCCCGACTCATTTACCATCAAAAGACTCTGCCTTGGTAGACCCATCCCGACACATTTACCATCAAAAGACTCTGCCTTGGTAGGCCCATCCCGACTCATTTACCATCAAAAGACTCTGCCTTGGTAGGCCCATCCCGACTCATTTACCATCAAAAGACTCTGCCTTTGGTAGGCCCATCCCGACTCATTTACCATCAAAAGACTCTGCCTTGGTAGGCCCATCCCGACTCATTTATTATACATGTATTGTTGAACTTGTTCTCTTCCTGAATATAGTAGAAATACTACTCGCTGGACATTTGTGAGTTACCCGTGATGAGGTGTACTTGATACAGTTTTACCTGATAAAGTTGATCAGATACTTACACCATGTCCCAGTGATCGACTATAGATACATACCTCACCTTCCTCCAGAGCTGACACCTGTGGTCGACTATAAATACCTACCTCACCTTCCTCCAAAGCTGACAAGTCCATATAAAATCATCAACTATCAAACAACCTTTTCCATAAGAAAATGTATATGACTTCTATGCATAGAATACCTAATACATTACAATGTACTTTTGGTTGTTGACAATTCTGAACAATAATGAATTTATTACTAAAGACCTAAATCTTAATTTTATTTTTCCTTCCATTTTGCTTGTGAATATTGATAGCATTAACGTTTTTATTTCATAGACCAGAAACTTCATTATTGTTCCATTGGAATTTGCTGCTTATGTCTGACTAACAATATCCACATATTGTAAGCTACATATATTCATGTATTTGCAACATCATATTGTCCTGATCTCACTCCTTGTCATGTCACTTTATCATTATTAATGCAATACATATATAGTAATTGCATGCCTTTTATGTACTTCTTTAATGTAACAAATTGTAATTTGGAGAAAACTTCATAAGTTTGTTTAACTTGTGTCTAGTCCATTTTGCCTATTTAATAAAATTAATTGGCAAATATAATATGTTTAAACCAAAGACCTAATCCCATATTCTGATACTTCTGGTATCTGTAGACTGTAATCTAAAATATAGAATCTTTTTACCTCATAGAGATGATCTGTGGTCAAAATGAAAGGACTGTACATATAATTCCTTACTAGATCTTTGTTTGATTCCAAAGAGCATCATATCAATCTGTTTAAGAACAGTTAAGAATTAAAGGTTATTTCTGTCACAAAAAAGCAAAGGTGTATGGTAATTTTCATAAAATAAGAAAAACTCAACAAAAATACACCATTTATTTCCATTTCTGCACTTTGTAATAACAAAAATAAAAGTTTTACAGCTTCAAAATACAAAGGCTGTCCGGAGTCTGTATTCCTCACCTAGTTATCCTGTTAATTAGTAATGGACCATTTACGAAAATAATATATGCCATCCCTAAGAAGATTTCATTTGATTTTTGGTGTTTAATGCCACTTTCAGCAATATTTAAATTATATAATGGCGACCAGTTTTAGTGGTGGAAGAAGCCGGAATACCTGGAGAGAACCAGCGACCATGGGCAAGCAACTGGTAAACTTTATCACTTGTGAGTCGAGTGCACCCTTTTTTGTAATTTACAAAGCCGGGTGCAAACCCACGCCGTATTGGTGATAGGCTTGTATGAGTTGTTAGATAATCCAACTATCTAACTCATTGAGCCACCCGGGCCCTCCCCTAAGAAGAAGACCTTTTAACTTATCTTATAGGATCTTGCATTTAACTAGTTATTATGGCCTGCCATAGAGATCCCCCACAGCCTATGGGACAAAGTATCATACTGATTTAAACTAGAGGCTCACTCACCTGAGCTTATGTCACTCACCTGGTTATTTGAGCAGATTTTGGAAACTGTCACAAAGTATATTTGTCCCGAGTAACCATATTGAATTCTAAAATGGAATCAAAATTGTACAAATTGTTGAGGTCTTCCAAGTAGCATACTTGCCATGCTGGATCCCATTGTTTGTTAGAAAAAGATTAAAATGTGAATATCTTATGGGTGGCAGCTGACAAAGGACACAAGGTGATCAATACTTCACTTGGCCTTATGGGCCAGGAGAGCTGAAAAGGTTTACAATCATATTGCAGAAAATAATAAAATGTAAATACATATCTATCAAAGATTTGTGTATAAAATTGTCCAGATTTGTGAAAAAATATTATTCTAAACTATACATGTATCCACCTGTGACCGTAAATCGGTCAGTTAAGACATTTCCTTATTATTCTCATTCAAATTGGTATTTATATCAAAGATAAATGCCATGTTTACTTGGGCACTTAAGCCAAATAAAAGGCCAAAACATCGTTTAATTCGATGAAAAAATGTCGGCTCACTGACCTTTTTTGCTTGCATAAATTTTGTAATGGCACCCAAGTCACGCTACCTAAAATCGGTCAACCATAAAGTAGTCATGTGGAACACCAATAGGCCAAGGAGATTGTATTTTACAATATTTTATAATTTGCTTTTTCCATATTTCCTGATTTTTCATTATATTGTGTTTGCTGTCACATGTTTTCAGTGGAGAATTTCTCTGTTTTCATGTACAACTTTATCCATTTCCATGTACAGAATTGATATTAAATCATATTTATTCCACACAATTTCCTGCTAAAAATCTGAAAATTGTCTAAGGAATTACTTAATTTCAAAACGAAAACAATACAATTGTTGTTTAATAGAGTTGTAAATATAGGTCAAGATGCACAGTGGAATGTAAACAAACACAGGATATGCAAATTATCCACTACGCACTGTGTTTTTATGGAAATATTTGACTTTGATTATTAAGTCAAAATGGTAGTAGTAAAATGGCACCATTTTGGCATCAAAACCTATAGATATCTTTTCTTATCTGTTTAAATCTCATTGTTGTCTTGATCAAAGTAAAAGTAAATCGATTATCTATTTCTGGACGCAGTTTGCAGGATAAATGACGTCATCGACATCTGAACTCATGTGACAGCGCATTCCAAAATGGTGACCGATTCCAGGTGTTGACCGATTTTAACAGACGAGAGGATAATAATGAACACCATTGATATCAGTTACCCGTACCAACCAGATCACTAACTTTCTTAATATAATTAACATTTATCCTACAAATATAAGGGCATAAATAATATTTTTCCAGATAGCTTTTATACATCTATGCAAGTTAATTTATTATTTCTCTGATAAAAGCCAAGCCTTCTTACAACCTAAACATCTTTTTCATGCAATTATGAAAAGATAAATTTACACGCACTGAAGGTCAACAATTTCACCGATGACAAAACAAAATCACCTCTCACCTAAAATAATTGAACACAAAAAAGCCCATGGCATTTGCCAATGAATATACAGGTCCTGGCTTGGGAAGTAACAAAAATGTGACAGGGGTTAAACTTGTTAATGGGACCCCAACCACAGAAAGATAGGGATGTTTTCAAAAGTGAATTTGAATTAATATGCAATCAAAAACATGTCTGAATTTTATAATTCTAAAAATAGAAGCTGCTCAACTCTGACCCCAAAATTACAAGATAAATAGAAGATCTAGGAAATGAGTAAAGGTCGTCAGAATTAAAAAGTTCACTAAAACCATCCATTTTTTATGGCATGGCTTTGAATGGGTAAACTTGCAAGTTTTTTTTCATATATAAATACATGTACATGAAATGAATATCATATATGCATTAATACATACATTTGTGTCAATCAATATCTTTTTATAAATCAAATATATACTCTTATAAAATATTAAAATATCATATGCTATCATAATAAATGTAGACACAGAAGTATGTCTCGCCCGCCCACGGCAAATCCCTTGGGTCAAATATTTTTCTTAAAATAAACTAAATCAAACTGCCATGAGACTGAATTCAAGCTAAGTTCACATATGCATAATAAATTATGAACCCTCCATGATCAATCTGTAGACCCAATATGGTGAGTCTAGGTTGTATGGTTATAGAATAACTTATCTGATCACAAAAACTTGACATAAATTTAAGTCAGTAGACTCTGAAAATGAGGTCAATGTCAGGTGACACATGCTTGGGTGATATGCACACACCATGATCAATGTGTAGACCAAGAATTGTGAACCTAGGTTGTATGGTAATAGAGAAACTGATCAAATCACAAAAACTTGACATTGGAAAAGCAATATCTGTCTTTCAGCAACTTATGTTGCAAGTGAGACAAAAATGATTATATCTGTCCTTTTTGACACAACTATTCATAACCTACTTGTAATTGCATATACAAGCATACAATGTTATTTGCCAAGTTGTCCTTGTGATTTTGTAAGACGATTTTCATAAATAATAAGAATTGTAGAATCTACTGCATTCTTCTTCTGCTACCAAGTGGATTATGATATTTCTCCACTGGAACTTTAAAATTTTAAAAATTAACTATTGAGAGTGGAGAAATATTGCAATCCACTGGTAGCAGAATAACTATTGAGAGTGGAGAAATATTACAATCCACTGGTAGCAGAAAGAGAATCGGTTTCTCCTATGACCAAAACATCAAAAGTATTTTCAGGTAGACAACTTTCGATGTTCACCTCATATGAAGGCAATGATTTAATAGTGTAAGATCCGGAAAAAAAAAGATAACTTTTTAAGACTATCAATCTACACTTTTCAGTAAAACTAATATTTTTTTCATTGTTGCTGTACAACCATATGAACATTTTTGCAGATCAAGAGTGAAAATAGACATAAAAAACCCCCCAAAAAAACCAATAACATTAAAAAAACACATGTCTAAGTTCTAACCATTACAAAATTTCAAAACCTGTAATCGGTAACAAACAGTTATTTATGCTCTTTTCTTTGATCTGTGGGTTGTTTTATACAATCTTTATTTCAGGATTGATCAGTAATCAGGGATACCAGTAACAATTCAATTTGATCAGTCTAGAATACATTTCTGACAAATTTGGTGAATCCCACCATTGTAAGAATCTGAAATTTGAAAACTTTGGTAAGTCCTAACTGAAAATGGAAAGTTCAAGATTTATATAGTCGAGTTGCGAGGATCTCTTATATATGTACCATCTACACACAATTAAACACATGTCTTATATCTATCCCTAGATTCGCCTTACGAGACAAGGGAACATTTTAACTATTGAAGCAATATTTTAATATAGAGGATGTGGTCGAGATCGCTGGCCATAAGACTAAGCGATTGGTGCTGCAGTGTATCAATGGTGTGAGTTAAATCCCGTAGAAGGTTTGGTTTGGTTTTTATGGTGTTTAATGCCACTTTCAACAATATTTCAGCTACATAGTGGTGGTCAGTTTTATTGGTGGAGGAAACCGAAGTACCTGAAGAAAACCACCGACCTGTCGAAAATCGCTGCCAAACTTTATCACATAATGTTGTATCAAGTACACCTCGTCATGAACGGGGTTCGAACTCACAACTTTAGTGGTGATAGGCACTGATTGCACAGGTAGTTGTAAATCCAACTACCATAAGATCATGGCTATGACGGCCCCAAACTGTAGAAGGCCAAGTTGTCACAAGAGAAAATATTACATAGATTCTACAAGATAAAGACAATGAGTGTAAGGCAGTCGACAGAGTGATCACTGTAAGTGGTAAATGCAGAAATAGAATTTGGCCTCCATTTATGGTTCCTGACCTTGTGCATAAATTTCAAATGATTTTCTTTAGAGGAACTAAAGTCATCGAGTGGAAACCAAATGTGGGACATACTTACGGACATGAGTAAAAATGAATGCCTTGCGGTGGGGGGGGGCATAAAAAATATATGGAAAGGATGCTTATCACACATCAAACAACAATTAAAACTTCAATTAACCTATCATACTTAATCAACAAACACAAAAACAAGTGGTTTAAACAGTCGATGTACATTATTTTGTAAAGAGTTATCTAATATCTGAAAAAATAGCTTATAAAAATAAACTTGACATTACACAGATCACTACGTTAACAATAAAAAGCATAACATTTTACAAAAAATAGCACTTTTCTGCTTAATACAAAATCTTAACAATTTTACATCTAACTATCAGGTATTTTAGAAGTACAGTCAAACCTGTATATAAAGGCCACTCAAGGCAACCTGAAAATGTGGCCTTTATGAGCAGTTTCCGTTTATATACAGGTCAAAATTATATGCACTATTCATTAGTGGGTAAAATGAGACGGCCCTTTATAGACAGTGATTTGTTACATAGAGGTGCATTCAGTATTTATAAATCATACATTAAGTATTCCATTATAAAAACACAACTAAATCCAATCAAATTTGGGTTGAAAATAATCCTTATATATTGAACATCAATTACCAATTTTAACAGTGCTATTACATTACATATTTTGCAAAATACAACAAAGCAAAAGGTACTTTTTTCTTCTAAGCTCTGATTGCTGAATTGGTGTTTTTGTACTTATAGATGTGTGGATGGCAATTCATTTTCTTGTATCTTGTAACTAAATCAGAAAAGAAGGCACTGTGGTAGCTTAAATTAATTTTTGTTTTCAATATTGATTTTTTTCATGTGAAATAAATTTTAACAACTTTCACAAGGCACACAAGATAAACAAATTTAGGATTAAAACTGGAGGCTCACCCGAGCCTAAATCACTCGTTTGATTATTCATGCACCATTTGGGATCTAACGTGTCTGTAGTTTTTGAGAATCACCGCCATCTTTTCCACTGGAATAAGAACAAATTTAGGAATATTTGTAGAGGACTTCACATACAATGTACATCTTTTGTACTATGTAACAGATTATTTGAACCAGTAGTTTCACACATGATTTTTAAAGTTTCAGCCAATCAAAAATTAAAAGTGCCCATGGTTGCCATATTTTTCACAGGATCAAGACATCCATTGCATTTCTTACTAGTAAAGGACATCTTTGTGGAAGACCTCATATACGGTACATTATTTGTATTAATTCAAAAAGTTTGGACATTGTTACTTCTGAGGAGAAGATTTTTAAAGTTTCAGCCAATTAGAAATAGGAATTTCCCATGGCAGCCATGTTTTTCTTGAATTATTACAAAATTACCAATGTTTGTAGAGGATCTAACAAATATCACTTTTAAAATAAAAATTGGTGTCATTAGATCATTTGCACTTTCCTGACTTGATTCTAAATTTATACACTTTTTACTTATGTGAACAAAATGGTACTTGCTTAACGCAACAGCAACGGAAAGGACCAAGAATTTGAATATAACTTTCTCATCATTTATAACAAGTCTATATTTGGACCTTGTGAAAAAAACCAGGATAATTTTATCGAATATAGAAAATTTGTCAATTGTTTCAATATTTAAAAATTTTGTACAAATTATGAAATTTATTTTTGTTATTTCCATTGTACTTAGCACGAAAATAGACCCTTTTGCATGCATTAAAGGGAAATAACTTAAAAAATGTATAATTTTAGAATCGAAGTAGGTAATGCTCAAATGATGTGATGTCCTAACAGTATCCGAGAAGAAGTTCGAAATGTAAAATGTTAATGACGAGGGTCATGGATACAGGGATAGACGTTAAACTGATCGACAGGAGACAGATGCAAAATGTTGACATTAACTCACATGACCTTACAAGTGATGTGATGTAAAAAAAAATATCTTTAAATGAGTTAAAAAAAACAGAAAATACTATGAAGGCAAGAAAATCACATCCCCGGCATATTACTATTACAAAACAACAATATTAATAGCCTTAAAATTGTGACAATTATAAAATTTAAATGTTTTGTTTAATATAAATATACAGGTAATCATGTTTTCCAACAAAGTATATAGAATCAATTAAAATACTAATCACAGATTACAATGTAAAATTTGTCATACCATTCAAAAAATACAAAATGTATGTGTAAAGAGATTCATGTATATAATAGTACCAACAAGAAATTTAAAACTACAGTATATAAAATGGTATACTATTGTAAATCTATATCAATAAATGAAATAAATATGTTCCCATGACAACCCAATGACTTGCAAAGCTGAGTGAGGACCACTTGCCAAGAGTATGTCCCATATTATAACCCTGAAATAAAAATCAACATTTCAAATTGAAATTAAAAACTTGTATAATTTATTTGGCAGAAAAAAATCACATGGTAAGTTTGAAATAACAGTATAAGTGCTGACATCACAGATGACGCCAATGAAAACAATTAGGAAGACACTTGTTTCAGACAATTTGGCAGTTGTTTTTGGACTTTTTGATATTACAGGATAAACACAATATACGTACATTGTCGTTAAATATAAAATTAATTTACACTCACTGCGAAACAGGCTAGAAAACTCGCCAAAGCCAAGTACAAATAAATTTTATATTTTCAGACACAGTAAGTATATTGTAAGTATATATGCACTGGCCAAACTGTAATAATGTAGATATATATTAATATGAAGAAATTTTCAGTTTAAAAATATTTAGAAAAAAAATTAATATTACAGTTCAGAAAATATTGTGTTACATTTTTATTTTTATAATTAAAAAAAAAACAAATTGCAGCAATATCTTTTTGCTTTGTCATTTCAGTTCCAGTGTTAAATCAGTGTGTTACAGGACACTTCTAAATGATCTATGGCTCAATGAAGATCATATCAATGTTAATTTTTGTTTTTAAGGTTTAGATAATAAATTCATGTTCTATAATGACTTTGAGCCATCAGTGACAAAAACCAAAATTCACATAGCACACTAAATGGCAGAAATCACTATATAATTAATTTCTGTATATTCCATGTGCATGTAGATTAAACAATATTGCAAAATGCCATACTAATTTTTGTTTATTATAAATATCTTGATTTTTGGGGTTAAATCTATTATATTTCTGACCAGAATTAATAATTCTTTTAAAATTACCTCTTCACTATCAGCACTGCTATCAAACATGAGACC
Source organism: Bathymodiolus brooksi (assembly GCA_963680875.1). Taxonomy (NCBI): domain Eukaryota; kingdom Metazoa; phylum Mollusca; class Bivalvia; order Mytilida; family Modiolidae; genus Bathymodiolus; species Bathymodiolus brooksi. Next base: position 98,541,545 of record OY804575.1, on the reverse strand, counting down.
CAGATAGGCAAGGTGAAACATGGCCAAGGCACCAAATATTATATTTGTCACTATCACATATGGATGATTCTGAAGAAGAAGAAGAAAATAAAACAAATTTATAAACTATTCAAAATCTGTTTTGCTTAAGCTTGATTAAAAATTCTCAGTAGGCATAAAATATTCTTCCAATTTTTTTACATCTTCAAGGGGCATACCCCCTATAATTGTTGATGATATTTTTTTTCAAAGACAAAGGGAATATGGATGGATATAAATACACATCTTGAGTATAATTTTGATTAGAAATAGTCAAGGAATGAAGTTCTACATGTGCTTGTCTAACAAAAACATTCTCCCTCTTTTTCACATCTTCAAGGGAAACAAGATATGATTATAATCTAACGATTATGAAGTCTCCCAAACTGGCCACTGACAACCGGTTTAAAAAATAAATTAAAAGCTACCTTTGAAATCGAACAATGTTGAATTTTTGTGGCATTGTGGTGGCCATTTTGAAAATGGAGACCGGTAGAAATTTTTCGAAGTCAGGAATCAATTCAGGGCGTTGAAATCGAACAATGTTGAATTTGTGCAGTATTGTGGCGGCCATTTTGAAAATGGCATGGCGGCCGCTAGAAATTTTTCAACGTCAGGAATAAATTCGAGACATCATAATCTACCCATATATGAAATGTCATTAAAATCGGACAATGTTGAATTTGTACGGTATTGTGATGGCCATTTTGAAAATGCCGACCGCTAAAAATTTTTCAATGTCGGGACATTATTATCTACCCACATATGAAATGTCGTTGAAATCGGACAATGTTGAATTTTTACCGCCCATATTTTATGCCGCGTTTTGGCAGCCATTGTGAAAATTGTGAAAACGCAGAATTGCTCCTCTAATGGTGACCTATCACTATGTAAAATTTTATGTCTCTATCATTATCGATTTAGAAGTTAATTAATGTACGAAATTTCAACTTTCCCATAGGATTCTATAGTAACCCCACCCCCTTTGAAGCCCTAAAAATATGACTTTGACCCCCTTTACCACAAAGCTGAAAACTTTAGGACCAACTAGAATCATATATCTATAACTCCACCAAGTTTCATGAAATTCTGTCCAGTAGTTCCTGAGATCTGTCGTGGACAAGTTCATGGTCCGCGGAAAGAAAGGAGAAGAAAGAGGAGAAGAATAATAATAATAAGAAACAGAGCAAAAACAATAAGTCTCCCAAACTTTGTTTGGGAGACTTAATAACTGTTAATTAGAGACAGAAACTTGGTTTTTAAACTCAAGAGAGATGCTTGTATATAAATTTGGTTTGAATTTGCTGAGGAATACATTTACTAGTGAACAAATAAAGATCTACATATGCTTGTCTTCCCGGTCGGGTCAAACCAAAGACCTAAAATTGATATTTTCTGCTTCTCTGCTAAGCATGCAGCATTGAGGAGTAAGAGCAAGAATTAGTTGTAGAGCAACATGTCTATCCATGGAATTGTTTTAGTGACCTAGCATTACAAGAATCCAACCAAGCATGATGGTCTAGTATACAATGGACATCATTACCATCTCATTGAAATGTATCTTGTTCTTGCCATGCTATGGCTGAAATAGTGCTCACTTGTCATTAAACAACAGTCACTCACTTGTACGGAGTCAATATTGTTTAATGTTAAACTGTCTCGTGTAATTTTCATCCATATTTCACAACATGGCATGAAAAGATATGCACATGATTATCACATGACCTGAATTCACACGATTCATATAATTTTTTTGTGATCGGCAACACTTTTAATACTCATGTTATTTCTGCATTATGAGAAATAACTACTGTCTATTATATTATACTTAGTTGTGAGTTCGAACCCCGTTCATGGGGGGGGGGGGGGTGTACTCGATACAACATTATGTGATAAAGTTTGTCAGTGACTTGCGAAAGGTCGGGTTTTCTCCGGGTCCTTCAATTTCCTCCATCAATAAAACTGAGCCCCACGATATAACTGAAATATTGTTGAAAGTGGCATTAATCACCATAAACCTAACCTAACCTATTATACTCACATATTTATATTCATGATCACATTCCTCCCTACATTTCCTAGCTTTTATACAAGCATTAAATGTTTTGGATAATTTACTTCTAAATACTGCAAAAAAAAAAGAAAATCTTCATTATTCATTCATAACAACGTACAATATGTGACAACTTAACATATTGGGGACCAAATGTTTTGTTCAGATAAGACCATTCTGATTCACCAGTCAATTATTGGTACTAGATCTAATGCTTAACTGACACATATTTCAATTTTTTCCTACTTAGTTTAACAAAAAATAAACTAGTCAAACTTGAATCATGTTGGGAATAGTTACCCATAAAAAAAAGTGACCACTCATTCAAGATCGGTAGATCCAGGGTGTCATTTCTGGTTTGTAATGATAAACATATTACACAATGTACTGTTACAAGCATTGGAAGACATGGTGGTGTCTTGTAAGACTTTCATGTCTTTGGAAAGATTAACAGTTAATTAGTAAATCATTCAATAATCTGATACCTTAATTAGAACAATTATAAAACACATTGAAAGTAAATTACATGTGATTATTAAAGCTTAGAATGAGAACTGACAGTCAATTACAAGTAAACTGATATAATGTGGTAAACTTTTTAAGACTGCTGACTTGATTGACAATACCTCTTATTTAGGTGAAAGATGTTTACTTTTGACCGCAAACCTAACACCATGGATGTTGTCTTCAGCTTGATACCCACCTCAAGTGTTAAAGTTTCCAGACACTTAATCAATGTTGTGTGTTTTGCATTTCAGTTTGTTATAACTGTCTGCATTTCTACCCTCAATAAGTCTGAAAAAAATTGCTGAACAGGGGAGGAAAGCTGAGACAAACATAAAGACGGGTAAAACTCCTTGCCTTGAGTAAATTTCTAGTAACCTTGTCACCTTATCATGTGGCTCGAACCCACTTAAGTGATGTTAGGCCTGAGATCAGAAGTCAATGACATTAATCATCCTGCCATCCAGATCCATAGATGCCAATCCCTTTTTGGTGCAATCAGTAAGAAAAATTTGAGATGTCAGTAATTTGTGATTTTTTTCAGTAATCATAATTTTTCATAAAATTTTACCATAATCGTACTACATTGTGGTGCCGACAATCATCCCGACCACCGTGCTGAATGGAAAAGCTTCACTTGTTCCCTCAGACATCATGTTCATTAACTACTCGGGATCGAACAAGAAATGGATAGATCGTTTTCTACTATAGATAGTCCCGAGAAACCCAAAAGTATTTAATAATCAGAATCCCTCGAGCGCTTATCTTTACGCGATTTTAACAGACAATGAAGATCTAAATGATCACAATGATATTTAAATGGGGAACGGTTCCGAGTCGGCAATAATCGGAAATCCGTAACAAGTAGACTGTTGACCGTAATACTGTAATTTTGGGCCGAAATTTGTAATGGTTGGCATCTATGCAGACCCTCTCTTGTTAAATAAAGAAGAACAAAAAACTAACTCAATCTTACCTGATTCAACATATGTATAGAATCCTAATGAAAACAACACTGCGGCTAACTGAAAATTTAGTCCCTGAAAAGATCAAACCAAGAATATTTATTATTTTGTATATCATAAACTTGTGTCATTTACTTTTTACAACAGTTTTCATTGACACATTTTTTAAATGTATATTTTGTATTATGAAAGGAATGTTTAAACAATGACGGTCAACAATTCCACCATTATCAACAAAATGAACAAGCATTTCTTACCTAAACAAATTGAACACAAAAAAGGCCATGACATAAAGTGTGGCAGCATTAAACCAGTTAACAGGATCCACATCCCCTCTCTTGATAATTAGATCTCCAATAGAAATAGAAATATAAACAATCAATAAAAACCTGCACAGATTCACTTCCACCCTAACGTAAAAATGAACGATAACATAAACACGGACAGTACAACAGCATGGTCAGTCAGAGAATCTGTTTGTTAGAGATCATAACTCTAAGGGAAAACAATCATAACTAATACTTTAACTTAATATCAATAAGTCATTAATATCTAAAGTAAATAATGGTCTTCATGGGTAATTTCTCAAGTAGGAAGTTCATTATGGAATAGTGAACTAAAACCAAAAATGTCTATGTTACCAAATTAGATATAGATAAATCTGTCATTGATTGATCATGTTTTTATTGCCATTCATTAATAAACTAAATATTCTTTATTATGTTCTAGTAATTTCTAATAAGCAATTCGTAATGATGGACATTTTTTGAGTTGATTGTTGTGCAGATGTGTATACATGTACTTACATGTAGTAAGCTACTGGCTGCATATGTCAGTAAGACTGCTATAAAGGCACCATAAGGTAAAGCTACTTCAAAAACATCTGAAAAATATATCATAACTTAAATACAGCAAAAATATAGGTCATTAATCAAATACCTGACCTTCAATAAACAATAGGAATGTGAACATATAGATCTGTTTGTTACTGACAGTTTTTAGTCTTGTTCCAACAAGGTAAAGCTTTGGATCTTGTAAACTATGTATTATCGGCATGACCAAATATGTTATTCTATTTGGGAAAAGCATAGCTCAAGATCCATCTTGAATCCATTGAAACCAAATTAAGGTCATTTAACAAGGGTACAGATTCAAAAACTGCTTTTTATCATTTTAATGCATTGCAATGATGTTGTCAAATGTTTTTCAGTTTTTTCTATTTTTTGCATATATTGTTGATCATACTGGTCATTTTTGTTAAATATCTGGTTGCAAGTAAGATTTTTCAAAGGAATGATGAAGACTGACAACATGACAAGTTATTATATAAATCTGCAGAACAAATTGGATATCTGTCAGCATACTGGGTAACGGTAAACATCTTTTATGTCTCTTAGCATACTGCATAAATGTTAGCATATCGTTATATGTTTATTTTTTCATTATAATGTCTATTGTCCTCTCATTACAAAAATCATCATTCCTTTTAGAATTTGCTTGAATGCATACAAAATTTTTCTAAATTTGACTTTAGGGCAAGTAGATGAAAAACAATTAAGGCAAAGACTGCATCTGCCTATGAAGCATGATGCAACAATGATTTTCACCACATGCTGCTGCATAGTTAAAAGAACACTCTGTTTTTCTGAATCCTAGTGGATCCTCTCTTGTATTAAAATGTACCAGTACTATAAAATGTGGGATATGTCTTTTTTTTCTCGATCAAATTCAGGATCATCTAACATTAACTTACAATTTTTTAACCAGAAATGCATTGGTAAATTCCAGTTAGTAACAACATCTACAAGAGATCTGGGTAATTCTATATACTGTGGTTTACTAACAGTGAGACCCCTGAAATCAAAGGTTACTCATAAAATATCAATAATTAGTGTTACATAATTAATACTGTATTTCATAAGAAAAGTTACACAAAAATACTACGGAAATATTTTTTAATATTTTGTTTTTATTTTAAATAATAAATAAATAATAATAATAATAATATAATTATTTCCATCCACGGAACATTTCTGCAAAAGTTGTTTTGAACACATTCAGAGATTTCAGAGAATAAGATAAAAGTCTAATAAGCACTGGCGTTAAACTGATCGTGGTAATTGCAGTTACGACGATCACAACATGGCGGAGGTAGAAATAGTTAAGATCGTTTTCTGCTAATTTCTCCATTCTAACGTGTTGTTATCAAGAATTACTCAGCCGCAAGGTTGATCTGTACAATTTTGTTGTATGTGTGTGTTCTTGATACCATATATGGTCTCGTTACCATGAAAATAGCCGTCGGAAATTTAAGGAAGATAATCGTAACTCCATAAATTATAATATATAAAAATAGATTATCTTCTTTTGGACAATAACAACAAACACAAAATGATAACAATGGGCCTAATCGGGTGCAAATCTTCACCAACAATTTACAAATGATTTATTCAAACATTTTCAGTGATGCAGTAGAGTGGTGATTAAATGTCGATACAGGGTGTGGTTCAACTGTTTTCACAAAATCTATTGCATCAAACACTCAAGAGGGGCTGTTGTGGTCGTGATTGTATGGTAGTTGGATTTATAACTACCTATGCAATCAGTGCCTACCACCACTAATGTTGTGAATTCGAATCCGGCTCAGATGAGGTGTACTAGATACAACATTATGTGACAAAGTTTGTCAGTGACTTGCGGCAGGTCAGTGGTTTTCTCAAGGTAACTCTGGTTTCCTCCCCTAATAAAACTGACCGCCACAATATAATTGAATTATTGTTGAAAGTGGCATTAAAGACCATAACCCCTAACCATCAAACACTCAAAATATGATTACATTGAAATATACCGAAAACTCACCATGCAACTTCACCAAACCCAAGACCAGATAGTGTTGCTGTAGTTTCTGATACAAAACTAACAAAATAATGACTAACTCTAAATGATTGTGCATCTCTGTAGGCCACCAGCCACCTGTAAAGGATAATTATAAGTCTGTAAAAAGATGCTAAAAACATGAATGTTTAAACAATGGTTTAAATTTTCTATATGTACATTCATAGTTTTCAAGGTTCATCAAATACTATCTCATACCTCAATTTATCATATTTATCTTAACTTAACCCTTTTGGATATTTTATAACCTTTCGAGGGTATTCTTTATTATTTGGCAGTATTCTAAAAACTTGTTAGGATATTTTATTACCTTTTGGTGTATTCTAAAAACTTGTTAGGATATTTTATTACCTTTTGGTGTATTCTACAAACTTGTTAGGATATTTTATTACCTTTTGGTGTATTCTATAAACTTGTTGGGATATTTTATTACCTTTTGGTGTATTCTATAAACTTGTTAGGATATTTTATTACCTTTTGGTGTATTCTATAAACTTGTTAGGATATTTTATTACCTTTTGGTGTATTCTATAAACTTGTTGGGATATTTTATTACCTTTTGGTGTATTCTATAAACTTGTTGGGATATTTTATTACCTTTTGGTGTATTCTATAAACTTGTTAGGATATTTTATTACCTTTTGGTGTATTCTATAAACTTGTTAGGATATTTTATTACCTTTTGGTGTATTCTATAAACTTGTTAGGATATTTTATTACCTTTTGGTGTAGTCTACAAACTTGTTAGGATATTTTATTACCTTTTGGTGTATTCTACAAACTTGTTAGGATATTTTATTACCTTTTGGTGTATTCTACAAACTTGTTAGGATATTGTATTACCTTTTGGTGTATTCTATAAACTTGTTGGGATAATTTATTACCTTTTGGTGTAGTCTACAAACTTGTTAGGATATTTTATTACCTTTTGGTGTATTCTACAAACTTGTTAGGATATTGTATTACCTTTTGGTGTATTCTACAAACTTGTTAGGATATTTTATTACCTTTTGGTGTATTCTACAAACTTGTTAGGATATTGTATTACCTTTTGGTGTATTCTATAAACTTGTTGGGATAATTTATTACCTTTTGGTGTAGTCTACAAACTTGTTGGGATGTTTTATTACCTTTTGGTGTATTCTATAAACTTGTTGGGATATTTTATTACCTTTTGGTGTATTCTACAAACTTGTTGGGATATTTTATTACCTTTTGGTGTATTCTACAAACTTGTTGGGATAATCTATTACCTTTTGGTGTAGTCTACAAACTTGTTAGGATATTTTATTGCCTTTTGGTGTATTCTATAAACTTGTTAGGATATTGTATTACCTTTTGGTGTATTCTATAAACTTGTTAGGATATTGTATTACCTTTTGGTGTATTCTATAAACTTTTGGTATATCTTATAACTGTTTGGGGGTCTTCTTTAATCAGTATTTTAATTTAGGTAATCTATAACCTTTTTTGAGTTTTATATAACCAATACATTTATACTATCATTGATTTGTTTTGCCAACAGGGTTTTCTCAGAGCAATATTGCAGCGAAGGCAAAGCCCGAGATGAGAGATGAGGTGAGAAGTCCATTTCAAGCAAAACATATCAAAGATAGTATGTTTATTGAGGATTTGTTTGTATAACATCACATTATTACACATACAATTCAATGATAATATATTTGTACCATGCATGTTGCTTGATAATTGATATTTTTGTGTGTCAAATCAAATAGAAAATTTACAAATCATTGATAAAGTATGCTATGTACTAATAGTATGTTTAAAAACTATGAAATAACTTACTTGGGGCCGTCATCCAGTATAAGCCAGTGTGTGAGACAAGTAGACAGTACTACTGCTACTATACAAAGTATACTACTTCTAACTACTTTAACTAACCACTGTAAACTCTGAAAATATGAGGGGAAAAAACAAATACATTTGTATTTATATAGCACAGTGAAACCTGTCTAAATCAAACCCTGAGTAAACCAAAAACCTGCCTAATCCAGACAGACTTCACATCCACTAAATGTCTGTGTAATTTGAACCTGTCTAAACCAAACCCTGAGTAAACCAAAAACCTGCCTAATCCAGACAGACTTTACATCCACTAAATGTCTGTGTAATTTGAACCTGTGTAAACCAAACACCTGTCTAAACTGAACAAATTCTTCAGTTCAAACGGGGTTTGCTTTAGACAGGTTTTACTGTATTTCATTTTAATTTCAATATTGCCGTTTCCTTGTATTTCATTGGACGAAATGGTAAAATTAAAAAGTTTATACATTGATAATTACATTACATATCTCAATTTAAAACTCTCCTGACCAGATTTACCTGTTATTTAAGCTCAAATAAGGGGTCACCTCATTAACATGGTCAGCGGTCACACAAAGTTTATCAGTTTACTGGTATCTAATGGTCAGTTTTCATCCTAGACTTTAAAATATCATATGTAATCAACTTTCAAGGTGTTCTCAATATACAATAGTAAAAATCATTGAATAGCTAAGTAATTAAACGTAAATCATTACAAAACCAAGGCATGTAGGGGAGATCATAACAAAACAACCGCTATGTTTTTCAATAAATTACGTTCCAGTAACAGTAATACATAAATCTTTACGGACCTGAACAGACAATCCTGATAGACTGATCTTAAATAAGCAGTCACTTGTCTTATGCTGTCATTTTTCCTTAGGTACAAATGTAACTGTAGGATGCAAGTTTGACTGAATGTATAAAACATTACTGTTATCTGTGTTATTAGTACAATGTGGATATAGTGAAATAATGCCTTGTGTATATAGTATATAGATGTTATATTATCCTGCATTTGTGTGAATTTGAGTACTAATGAAGGGGTCAAATAACCTTCAGTGTTATTTAGTCATGGACCTAATAAAGCTTTTCTGGTATTTGATTCATGTAGAGTGCCGGTAAGAAACGGTAACAGTATAAGTGCAGACTTCACAGAGGACATCATTGAAAACTATTATAACGAAGTTTGTTTCGGTTATTTTCAGACAATTTGGCAGTTGTTTTGGACTTTTTGACATTGCAGGATAAACACAATATACGTACATTGTCGGTAAATATAAAATTAATTTGCACTCACTGCAAAACAGACCAAAAAAGCTCGCCATTGAAGCCTACCTTTTCTATCTGTTTCTAAAGCTCTTAAAAATATATTTTATATTTTCTAACAATGTACGTATATTGTATATTTGTCAACATTAGACGGATATTGATCACAATTTGACCTTTTATTACATAATAAATATACCAGTGAAATGGTTGTTGTAGTTGGTAATTTTGTCGACCATTACGTTTAATTTTGTATTATTTTCAAATGTATGCATAAAGTCTCAACTTACAAAACTTTTAATTCTATTTTGATGAACTGCATGTAAGTAGTCATGGTAACTAGTCCAAGGACCAAATATAACTGTTCCAACACAAAATACATATCCTAAATAAGTGGCTCCCCCTGGTAGATCAGTCTTTTCACTTGATATGTCAAATGCTAAACCTATCAGTTTCATCGACAAAATTATCTGTGCTCCTGTAAATACAAGCATTCATATGTAAGGCAACAAAAAGAAGTACAATATTTTTATCTTGCTTTTATCACTTATTCTCCATGACAGGATTGGCTTCAAGGAATTGGAGCAAATCCAATATGGTGAATGGTAGCATTTACAGTATGTTGAAGATAACCGATTCTTTCTCTGGAATATAGGCAAATATGGTTATGCAATTGCTGTTAATCGAATAGACTATTTGCACATTTCTGACTTGATTCTAATATTATGCTTTTACACGTTTTCATGGGAGTTATTTTCCTTTAAGCCAGCCAAAAGTGTCTGATTTCATGCAAAGTCAATGAAAATTGCATATATTTTCCAAAAATCTGAACTAGATTTTAACGTTGCAACAATTTGTGAATTTTCTAATTGCCATAAAAATATCTAAATACGTGTGTACTGAAATAAAATTATACTCAAAATTGTTGGTCCTTTTTGTTGCTATAGCTAGAACAGGTATCATTTTGTGCAGAAGGTCTATTATCACTGTAGACCTGTGCCTTGAGATGACACTGCTAAAATTAGTACTGTAGATCTGCAGTCCCACATAACATAAAACACTCACTACATATTTCATAGCCCGCTGTGGTCATGATCGTATGGTTGTTGGATTTACAACTACCTATGCAATCAGTGCCTATCATCACTAACATTGTGAGGTCGAATCCCACTCAGGCGAGGTGTACTCAATACAACATTATGTGATAAAGTTTGTCAGTAACTTGCGGCAAGTCAGTGGTTTTCTCTGGGTATGCCTTCACCAACAAAATTGATTGCCACGTTATAACTGAAATATTGTTGAAAGTGGCATTAAATACCATAACCCTAACCCACTACATATTTCTATTTGTCACTGACTTGTGATAGGTCGGTGGTTTTCTCCGTTTTCCTCCACCAATAAAACTGAAATATTGTTGAAAGTGGCATTAAACCATAAACCCATAAACTATCTAAAATCAATAAATAAATTATCTACCATCTTCTCATATATATCTGGTTATACAAACATATCATAAATTCTGATCACATAGTGAAAGGATGGCAAGTGTTTGCAAAAGCTCACAAGACTGTTTGGGTGAGGTGAGCTAAAAAGTTAATGACAGATAGACAAACAACAAATGCCATGTGATGGCAAAAGTCCTCTTCAGTCTTGGCCTTTGACCAGATGCTTAAAACTAATAAACATCTATCTAAGGTTTAAAACGTAATCAAGATTAGATCATTCTTACCTCGTACGTTGTGCCAAGCTTTACTTTCTACAAACACAAGTTCACTGAAAAACAAACAAACAAGAATTGCTTCATTAGGTAGAGTGTAACTACAATTAAAATTATAAATTGTTCAAAATAAATATATGTACACAAATATTTATCAATTATCATGTAAAATTGTGTATTTTGCAATATATGTAATGGGAGAAAACTGTCTAAGTTGTTTAACTTAACTTTTGTCTTTTTGAACAATAAAATATGCTTAAAGTATCAAATAATATAAAAGATTTCCTCTGAAATTAAAGAAGTAGTCTGTCTGATGCAAGATGTCTGACAGAAGATGTTGTATCACCACAATGAGGTAATAAAAGAATGGGGTGAAGTTGAATTGGATTTACTCTGCTGGACTAACAGGTACTTATTCATGACGTCATATCATTGGAATGTGGAAAAAGACGTCTCAATGCAAAATATTTTGAAGTCTGAAAATATTTTGCAAACTGGTTTATCAATTTGTAATCAAAGTTTCACATAGGACAGTGACGGTCACTCTGTTTAAACATGACTGTAATCATATACTTATCAATCAAGGCAAAATCAATACCCTCAACACATATATACATGGTCGCTCACTTCCTGGGTTGGTACAGGCACTTCAATAAAGAGTGACAGGGTTTAACTAGTTTTATGGGTCCAACCTTCCCCTCTTAGTAATATGATGATGTCATGTACATTTTGTAATTGTTTTCCACAAGTAAATACCAACCCTCACATATAACTGGGTGTGCAATGTTTTATTTAACACTCTGGTGTCAAATTATGTTAAATCAATATTGAATTGAACTTGATAGGCTATAGTTATAAATACATTGTAATAGTCAATGCCTACATTCTTAAATGATCACTATCATACGCAGGTACAACAGTAAACAGGAAAATTGTGAAAGTTGCCGATAATTGCTGCCATTGTTAAACATTATCGACTTTCGTTTAAAATCTAAAACAAAAAAACAAACAAATTACTTACCACAGAATAACGAATGTAACAATAAACATTGACATCACAATTCCAGTGTACTGTCGACATTGTTGGTAGGAGAGAAACAGAACTATGTAGGCCAAGACACCACACAATAATATGTACACGATATTATCTTGAAACACTAAGTACAAAGCCATTCCACCAAATGCTGCACTTGATAGATGTGGAAACCAGTAAGGCATTACTGCTTCACCATTTTTATCTACAATTCAAATATTATAACAATGTACAGCCTGCATGAATGCTTATGTAAACAATTTTGTCTAAAATTTCAATATGAAAAAATTCCCCTTTTTGAACCAAATGAGCTTTAAAAACCGAATATGCTTTCTACATTTTTGCAGGACCTGAGTTCATGACTTCTGTTTTTTAAGTGGGGTTGGTGTTGCTCAATCTTTAATTTTCCGTGCAATGTTTTGTGGTCTATAGCTTGTCTTTTGTTTGATCATTGTCTTTTCATTTTTTGATTTACGGTTTCTGATTACCAATTTGTTATCTCCAACTTTATTTTTTACAGTTATATCTCTTAAGGCAATAAAATGAATAAAAAAATATCACAAGTGTCTGAACAGTTCCAAATCTGAATAGAAATAGTGGAAAAATTGGTAAGATCGACACCGACGAAAATGTGGGAATACAGTACACTGTTATTGTACTATTATTTGTGGTGTAGTTATGTTCACGAATTTCGTGTCAGGTATGTTTTTTGTGACAATAAGTATTCACAAATACAAATGCATAGTTTTCTTAATCAGTTAAGACAATAGGGTTCATTAACCTGTTGATAGATCAACAACCTAATTGGCAAAAAGTGCACAGGTGAAACCATTAATGACTCAAGCTGATAATTTACCAATTTAACACATCTATTTGTATTGTTGTGTATACTTAGATAACCCTGTGTAAAAGAGGACATTTTGTGGAGATTAAAGGAAAATGCCATGGTCTTAACAAGTTAGCGTGAAAATTTAAATGATAGTAAATAAAAGAGATTTGTGCTAATGAATGTTAAAAATAGCATACTGTCACGGTAAGGTAGAATTTGGTCATTGAAGTTGCATGTAGCACCAAATAATGGGGATCACCATTTTTCAGAACTCTTCAATGTGAAGAGACAAAAGGCATAATCCATTCTCGGATTATACCTGCAATTAAAGCTCTTCTGAAAGAGCCCTGACGTCACGATAGCGGTATCGTATATTATAGCTGCATTGATCAGTTGCAATTTATTCATTAAAAATTATGTAAATCGTAAAATAATGTCATATATCTATCTTTTGATATTTACTTTTAATCATTTTGACTTCATGTCAAGCATTTTATTGCACTAACCAAAAGGGAAAGTGTGAGAAGAATTTTTTTTTTGTAATTACCGATCAGGACTACCCTTGTCAACACATCGACCAGTGACCACGAAAAACATGGGAAAGTACGACAGCATTGGCGACAAAAAAGAAAAAAGTATGTGTACGCATAAAATGAGTTAAAACTGACAGTTATCTAACCTACGGCCAATCATGTAACATGAAATTATACGTAGATACCCCAAATACAAATAAACTCATTTGTTTCATGAAAATGTAACATGGGAAGGGAATATTAAGAAAAAAATTAGGTCGATATACAAATTGTAAACATTGTATTGCAGTTGATCTGATATTAAAACATAACCAAAAGGGCACTATGTTGGGAAGGGTCAGATACATTATTTATTCAACTAACATAACCCGTCCCCATGACGTCACATGAAGAGGTGTCATGGCCGCTTACACTATGACAGGAAATTCCAAATATTCATATTTCTAATTGGGTATAGTAATGTTAATAAAGGTGGGTTTTTTTTATTAAGAATTAGTTATTTACGAAAAAAAAGTTACAATGTATTGAATTATAACAATTGTTACATTATATATTACAATAAAATAAATAGAAAATCAAATAAATTAATTATGCTTCACTAAACATATTTACAACAAAATACACCAGAAAATGTAATAAAAAAATGCTATAGCATATTTCAAATTATCACAAATTTAAATACATGTGAACTTGAGGGTATTACCAAAATCATGAAAATAAATATATATAAAATAAGTACAAATACAGTAAATGATGGAGACACAAAAGCAATAATGTCATTAGTCCCATTACTATTACATCACCTCCCTCTTTTCTCTGACTCTTCAATCAAATTATTTAGACTTCAATTTTGTACAGTATATAACTGTAACATTCGCTGAAAGAAAAAAATAACCAAAGACAGTTGAAATCAACCTCATAATCTGTCGGGGCCCATTATGGTTGTGATCGTATGGTAGTTGGATTTACAACTACCTATGCAATCAGTGCCTATCACAGCTAAAGTTGTGAGTACGAATTCCATTCGTTGGGAGGTGTACTTGACACAACATTAAGTGATAAAGTTTGTCAGTGACTTGTGGTTTTCTCCGGGTACACCGATTTCCTCCACCAATAAAACTTACCGCCGCAATATAACTGAAATATTGTTGAAAGTGGCATTAAACACCAAAAACCCTAACCCATAATCTGTCAGTTTCCTTTCAGAATAAAAATTGTAGAATAGCCTTAACATTCATTTTTTCCTTACCTGAACCTCCCAGAAAGATAGTCGTCTTGAATACAAAGCACATGAGACATAATGGAAAGATGGTCTGTGAAGCCTGCGACATAGTTGGTATAATACAGTTATACAAAAGATCGCTGATAGAGACCCTGCTGTACTCTTGAACATCATCATAATCTGGATACATCATGTCCTCGTACATGTCGTCTTCGTAAGAATCATCGTACATATAATCCATGATGATTCTAGTTGTTTTTTTAGCGTTGAGCGCAAACAGCTTAAAATTTTCTTTTTATCTACATCATGTCACATCCAAGAGAGCCCTGTAAAAGATTAAAAGAAATATTATTATAATCATGGATTGTAAAAAAATTATTGTCCACATCATGTCACATCAAAGAGAATCCTGTAAAAGATTAAAAGAAATATTATTACTTCCATGACTACAAACTTAAAGTTAATAGAAACCATCTGCCAGTTTACAAAAAGCTGTTAATTATTTAAATCTTATTCTGAACTTCATTATTTTTTAAATTGATACAACACATTTTCATAGATTACAGCAATTGAAATAACATCACGCTATAGCTGAAATACTGCTCAAGTTGACATTAAACACTAATCAATCATAATTATTGAAATATAATATTACATTGTTCTTTGTCTCTTTATTTCTTCATTTGTATATATCACTTGCTATACCTATGTATTAAAAATGGTTTAAGAGATTTTTTTTTTTAAACCGATACAATTCAAACAAGATATGATTATAATCTAACGATTATGAAGTCTCCCAAACCGGCCACTGTCACTATCTACCCACATATCAAATTTTGATGATATCGGACAATGTTGAATTTTTACCCCCCATTTTTATGCCGTGTTTTGGCAGCCATTTTGAAAATGGCAGACATCTTGAAAATTTTGAAAACGCAGAATTGCTCCTCTAATGGTGACCTATCACTATGTCAAATTTTATGTCTCTATCATTATCCAGTTAGAAGTTATCAACATTAATGTACGAAATTTCAAGTTTCCCCATAGGATTCTATAGTAACCCCCACCCCCTTTGAACCCCCAAAAATATGGCTTTGACCCCCTTTACCACAAATCTGAAAACTTTGGGATCAACTAGAAACATATATCTATAACTCCACCAAGATTCATGAAATTCTGTCCTGTAGTTCCTGAGATCTGCCGTGGACAAGTTCATGGTGCACGGAAAGAAAGAAGAATAATAATAATAAGAAGAAACGGGGCAAAAACAATAAGTCTCACAAACTTTGTTTGGGAGACTTAATTACTTTCTTTATCTTTTTTCAACAAGTAAATTCCTTACTTATCAACAAATCAATTTTGATCTTCATCCACATCCACGGTTTCTGTCAATACAATATGTCAAAAAATCAAGGTGCTTAAATCAAATGATTTATGTCTTGTATATATCCTTAATCAAAATAAAATAGAATTTGTCAATATTAAGCACAATATGACCATATAAAGGTAATCATGGTTGCTATTTTTTTCATCATAATTTACTGCCAAATGAATACAATTTATTGATCATATCCAAGACAAACATTTGTGCAGATGAACTAAATTCACAGTTCACCATTAATCAATTCACAAACTTTGACAATGACTTGCAGATTTCAAATGCAATTTATTTAATGACAGGAGATAATTATGAAAATGACATGTTAATTATCAGACAATCTAAAATGGACAAAGAAGAAAGTGACAATGACAATGATTTAGAATTAAAAAGTGAAAATGTACATGTAACAACTGCCAGTGCCTATGACTATGAGAGGGGTTCCGCTGGTACATTGGTCCGGAGACCGGAGAGCTAAGAAGGGGCCCATGAATCTCAGAAGGGCCCCATAACCTTAGATGTTTTATTTTTATTTTTTTTTCATTTTTGGGAGGTATTATCAACTCAAAATCTTAATTTTGATAGAAGTCTCAGTCTGTCCCCGGAGCCCAAAGCAGTTTAGCAAAATTGCTCTAGGAGACCCTGACAACTGCTGTTCAAACTCATTCCAAAATGATAATAAAAAGTGATAAAATTAGGACATAAAGGCTTCACTCTAATGACCTCAAAATTATTATAGAATGATGTCTGCAAAACTTTACAGTCTAAAAATAATAAAATTAAATCACTTGCTACTGGTTGTAAACTAGGACTAATGGATAACTTTATTAATCAAAACTGGTGGGAACGAAATAAAGGCATTATTTTAACGCTGTGATAAGTTGCTACCTTTTTTTAAATTTTTTAAATCAAAATTGCAACTGGGAACAAAATAAAGGCAATATTTTAACATTGTGATTAAGTTGTTAACTTATTTTATTATATAGATAGGTGTGAATTATGGGAATTTATCGGTGAAATAAATTCCGGTATTTCACATGTGAAATATCAGTTTTTCCCCGCTGGAACTACTTTTACGCAACTAGAAGTGTGGTGGTTACATCCCTTTTTGTGTTACGGTGAATACACATACAATTATAAACTGAAAAAATTCTGCGAAATGTTGTTGACGACTTTGACATATAACCAACATGACGTCATATGAAGACTTCCAGTTTGAAACGTAAAGATTAAACGTTATTTGGCTTTGTGTACGCTTCAATTTTGATCAAATTCAACTAAAATAAGTTTTCAAGGTACATGTAAGCATTTTAATTATTTTTTTGTGTATTGTTGTAAATATGGCATGTAGGATTTCACATTTTCAAGATCGCAGATCCTTCCAGCTGAACCTCTTAGTATCATTGCTCGTAAATTCATACTCGTGGAATGAAATATACAAATAAAAAAAATATATATACAAGACATTTGAAAGTCTATATAATAAACAGTATAACTAAATCATACATTTTGAATATCAAAATAAGACCACTCGTGACCGAATACGCATTAATGATTAAACTCGTTTAATCCTTATGTGTACCTCGGTCACTCATGGTCTTATTTTGATATTCAAGATCTACAATTAGTTATACATGTACTACTATAAGTAACTTTTTAATCAAAATTGGAACTAGGAACGAAATAAAGGCAATATTTTAACACTGATAATTTGCGATTTTATTTTATTTCAGCTCTTATGACCAAATTATTTTTTACTGATTATGAACTTTAACGCCTGGCTGTGTTACTAAAATGGTAGAATCCTTGAAGTGGGAAAAATTAGGAAGAAAGGAGAAAGACTAATAGATTATGCATGCTGTATAGAATCAAAAATGGATTGATTGATATAGACAGCCACCAATATATCCAATCCAACGACAGCAGGACTAGAGGCAAAGATCGCCTTTATCAAGAAAGAATGAGCAGTGAGGCCTTCGGTAATTCGTTCTTCCCTAAGACCATCAGGGACTGGAACCAACTGCCAGCGAATACAACTCCGGCCAACACAGTAGAGGGATTCAGGAGCGCCCTCAAGGCACGTCCTGACAGCAACTAGACCAGCGTCCACCTGTATATAGTTCTACCTGTAAATAGTCGGAAGAAGGCTGCTGTGTTGCCCGACACTGCGCAGTTTTCGTGGAACCTTATACATTCACGTGTGAATCCGGTTCCTAAATTGGAAGAAGAAGAAGTCTGAAGAAGAATATATTTCATTGAAAAAATATTTTAGAATATGGTAGGGATTTCAGGTCACGTGATTTTTATCGTGACATAGCGTCGAGAAGCTGAAATAAACGTATCCACTATGAAATTTTATTAATTTGGTTTAATGGATCAGTATTTTGTAATAAATTTACTTTTAAATTCCACAAATATCCTTTGTTTACAACCGTGTGTAGTTTTTCCAGTCGTTCAATGTGTATTGATCTGGATTTAACAGGTTGAAGTTGACAAGCATAAATATCGTAATGCCGCCCAGTGACGGCACCAAAATCTGTCAATTTTCGGCGACGGTAGCGCTGATTGGACGGCTCTCTGCCGGAATTATGATCATTACCCGCCTTTTTATCCATATAGGGTGAAAGAGGTTGGTCTTATGAATATGTATGAGTTTGCGCGGTACTTCTATCATTTCTAGGCCCTGAGATATGTCGAAACGAAGACAAAACTATTAAAATTTACAGTCTTATTGGGTAAGAACAAATTTTGCGTGCTAAAATTTTAAAAGTATATTCATTTCTGAAGATTTTGATATGCGATACATATGTTGTCTAATACAAATATTTAGCAGAATTGAAGCAAAACCAGGTGGGGGTCGAAGTAAAAATTGACACCATTTTTCCGAACGGGAATTTGTGTTGTTGACAGTTTGATCACTTATTTCAAACATTTGCACAGACTTTCTTTAATAATAGCACAAGAATTTATTAAAAAAATAATTGTTTTTTTTTAACAATTTATTATATTATATAAGGATGAATAATTTTAGCTGTTGTTGATCAAGAACAAGACGTATGAAGAAGTAATATTCTTATTTCACTCGACAGAAGTCGGTGGTGTTTGGAATATTGATCAAATTGATGAGAAAGTTGAAGAATTAAGAAATCATGGTTTAAATAAGGTTTTAAATGCACTGTTTTGTCAAATAAAATTTCATAAAGAGGTGTTACACAGTAAAGGTCCAAAAGAACTTTTTCAAAAATCTGCAAATAGAAAAAATTACACTGAATCAGAGTTAATTCAAAACTTAAAACAAATTCTGGAATTAAATCAATCTGAAGATTCTGGTCATGAAACAAGGGCTAACACTTTAGCATTAAAAGAAATAAATGAAATTAGAGAGGAAATAACTACTTTTAAACAATCTGTTGCAACAAAAATACAGGTACAGCGTGAAAAAAGAATAATTGAACAACAAAAAGAAATATGTTGCCAAAATTCAAATCTGATCCTGAATTACTTGTTGGTAAAACAATTAAACACAAATGTTTTGACGACAACCATATTCAACAGTGGTACACAGCAACAGTAAATTTAATTGATATGGCAAATAAGGATCCTTTGAAAGTAAAATATGAGGTACACTATGAAGAAACAGGTGAAGATGAGCTATATTCTATGAATTTGTTGAGAGATTTGCAAAAGGGTGACTTAATCATTGTTGAATAGAATGTAGGTAATCCAAAAAAGTGACCATGTTCAATCTTATTTGTTTATGAAGTACATTTTCACAGTATTGAGTGTCTTGTTCTACTTTTTATACCCCCGCTCCCCAAAGGGGGAGAGGGGTATACTGTTTTACCTCTGTCCGTCCAAGATATTTTTCGTCACATTTTTCTCAGTAACTATTGATGGCAGAAATCTGATATTTGGTCACAAGCTTCATATAGGTACCCCATATCGTGGGAAGCGTTTTTTAACCCGTCAGATTCCTACTTCCTGTTTGCCGAAGAGCGGGGGTATCATAGGTGAGCATTAGCTCACAGTTCATCTTGTTGGATTTTCATACAAAAAGAAAGAATATTTTCGAATCTAGTATATTCAAATATTACTACTGACTACTGCTAAATTGATTGGTTATCTTCTAAAATAACATGGATAATGATAGAACAAATTCATTTGAAGTATTTAAGCATTAAAATACCAAACATAAATATATATTTATAGATTTTATTGCTTACAATATAAAAACCATGGTATGATTCTCAGATCTGTGAAAATTACTTATATCATATTTATTGATATTATACAGACAGCTGATGGTCTTATTTAGATTGTACAAATAAATATCAATACCAATTTTATGTTCACATGATTTTACAAAATTAATAAATTGGTTTGTTCATATTATTTATCATTTATAGCCATTGCCAGTGATGAGAGATATACATAAAGAAATGGATGAACACACGAATTGATAACAACTAAAATAAATATACAAATATACAAATGTTGGCTTCAACCATGTCAACATTGACTTACAGACACTGAAATTGGTTTATTTGAACTAGGCTTTTTCTAACCTTTCAAATGATATATTACACGCCTATGTTACCTTCAGCTTTATTTTTTCCCTATCGGTGCTTTTCAAAATGGCAGCCGTAGCGAACTGGCTTAAAAATATACACCTAAATCCCTTTTTTTTGTAGAAATTGATTCAGCAACTTATTATATGTCAATTTTGTGTAAATACTTGATAAATATCAGCATTATTTTGAATATAATGGAGCAAGAAATGCAATTTTTGTTAAAATGGTCAAAATTCGGCGACCATTTTGATTTCCAATATGGCCGCCATTGTCAAGGCAACTTGCTATCAAATGTTGAATTGAATCTGCCATTTGTACTTAACGTTCCTCTGAAAAAAAAATTAAGATACCGGTATGTTCATTAATATTGATTTTACATTAAAAAATGTGACAAAAAATGGTGTATTTTCAGCATCAGTTGGTGCCATATTATGATCTTTATATTATTATATAATTAGTATACAATAAAAAAAATCAATGTCACAAAATAGAACATGTTTCGAGCCTCAAAAAATCTCATAACTTTTGAACCCCTTGATGGATTTTCAAAATTCTTTTTGCATTGCATTCAGAATTATGTGCTCTTTCAAATTCTATTTGAAATTCTAATATGTTACATTATAAGAAAAAATCACATGAAATCCCTAAATATGGGGCTTGGTAGTCAAATTTTAAATCTTTGATAGTGTTTGCATCGAGATAAGGCTGGAGATACAGAGCAGAAAATATCTTTGGAAGTCTATTCTCGACGAGATTACCATGGGCATGGCCTTGCACCACCGACACCGTTCTAAATCAAAAGGGAGATTAGAAAAAGTGTCTACTGTCACCTCTAATAATATTATATAATCAAATTTACATCTAAGGACAAACTTTTTGTAGTTGAAATCATGCACACTTAGTTATTTTTGCATTAATAGCTTGTGTCTGTCGAAATCATCTCAAAAATAAAGAAATTTGCATGCCGCATATTGCCACCGGAAATGCCTTATTTATTGTAAAAATAGAAACAACATCGATAAAAACTAAATTATATTTCCGGGTGTGGCAAAAATAACTTCTGTTCGCAGTGATCGTCTTCAACACGATAATGTTTATGTCGTTGATGCCGCGCTTATAGAAAATATAGTTTATACATTAATACCATATTTACAATATTAACTTATTTTTTTATATTCTATTCTTAAGTTATGCTAGGATAAAAAGCGCACAGTGCAAAAGGGTTATGACCACAACGTGTTCCATTTGAGGTAGTCACAATTCTGCCTCTCCAGTGGCGTAGCTAGAGAATATAAATCTGTAAGCAGGGGTTCTAGGTAAGCAGACGTCATAAGAGATACCATCTTAAAATGGATAGGATCATTCCTATGCAACAGAATGCAGCAGGTTGTTCTTGATGGGAAGTCATCCAGCAAACTTCCAGTTGTCAGCGGGGTTCCCCAGGGGTCTGTCCTGGGACCCCTTCTCTTTCTCACGTTTATTAATGACTTACCAGCAGTTGTATCATCACAAACTCGTCTCTTTGCTGATGACTGTATTCTGTATAGACCAATCAGGCACTTCTCCGACTGTGAAACACTACAGAATGACTTGGATAAGCTAGCACAATGGGAGCAACAATGGGGCATGCAATTCCACCCTTCCAAATGTAACTCTATGTCTGTCACGCGTTCTAAAACAACTTTCAAATTCAACTACATCTTAAAAGGAACTCTAGAATCAGTAGATACAGCAAAATACCTCAGTTGGAATCACCATCTCATCCAACATGATCTGGAATGCACACATAAACAACATAACATCAAAAGCACAGAAATTATTAGGATTTTTTTAGAAGAAACCTCCAAATAAATAATGAGCATACTAAGAGCATGCACAATAGGTGTAATACCACTAAAGAATTCTCCATAGCCTTCTATGTTAAATTAAAAAAAATTGAGCTTTCATACAGGATTCATCTTAAGTTTAATCTAAGTGACACTCATATCTCATGGAAGGGGTACCTAATTGGAAGCTTAACTCCGAAAATCAAAATACATTTAATGGCATGTAAGAAAAAAACAGACAGTCTGAAGATGTCTACCGTCAAAAATCCTACTTTCACTTTCGATTTAACACAAATTCGGGTGGTTTCTTTCCAATGCAATCAAATTTTTATTAAAAACCACAAGGACATCAAATATGGGCTTACAATTATCCTAAAATATGTAGGTTTCTGCTGACATTCAGTATTTTGCAGTATCTAATAGGGTTTATCTTTTATCCAACAATATAGGAATCCATTTTCTGTTTACGTACTACTTTCCCATACGTTCTTTTCGACTGGTACCCATGTTTAGTGGTAATACACCTAAGAGCAATAAAAACTTGTTTCTTTAACCTTTTCTTTGCCTTATTTATATTCCTATATCAATATCCAGTCAAAAAAACTATATCAGGTATATGACAGTCCAATATTTGAAAGAATTAATGTCCATATGCAAAGGTACCTCCATCAAGCTTTTAATGAAAAAATCTGATTTTTCAGCTGTTGAGTTCAGATTGTGAAATAACATGACAATGGCTTTTTATCTCAATATATTACAAGTATGAAGCTGATTTTCAACACAATAAGCAACTTATGACATGTATATATGCTTCATTTGTACATTTAACATCTAATTAATATGAAAAATTTTATTTTAAGCATACCCCCCCTTTTTTTTTGCCTCCTAGAAATGATCTCACAATATACTAAATTATGTTAATTCATGCTATGTTCCCATTAATTATGCATTGCAAGACATTAAATAAGACCTAATACCTAGATATTAAGCAAAAATTACTTCAAACTGCCCAAAATATGTAAAATTATGATTGTTGATTTTCAGGTTTCTGTTATTTCTTGTGACCTGCAACTGTAATTTTCTTCAAAACTCAATAAATGAATGTTTCTTGACAACTTTTGTTATGTTTCAAGTTAGCCGGATGCACAAATGTACATTTACAGTCAATTTATACTCTAAAATATAAAATCCACATTGACAATTTGAAAAATTAACAGTAAATGTCCAGTGACAAATACAATTTTCCTGGGATCACTAAAATTACCTGGTTTTAAGTACATAATTCTGAAATAAAGCTGTTTTCTATAGCCTTATATTTTTTCATATGTACATTTTACATGTGTTCTAACTATAACTATCAAAATATATGAGTAAAAACATGTAGGATTATAAAATTTTCAAAAACGGTATCATCATATACCGTATTTGAAGTCAACTAAATGTCGCAACATGAAATTGTTAAAATTCTTAATTTTAGCAATCTTTTTCAACATCATCTGCCCTTTTACTACAAAAACACATTAAATCTACCAGTCTCAATAATTGTACAGTCATAAATAAGTCTAAAGTTATATTTCAATACCCTCTGTGCATGTACATCTAGTGCATGGGGAATATTTTCCAAAATATTGCATAATATTCATATTGAAGCTGTAACATGACACCTTGGTGTATTTTGTAACATTTTGGTGTGGAAAATGTCAAACTGGGTCTGTTGTGACTGTTCAAAGCCAATCTGAGCGTGGTACCATCAAAATTAAGTTTCTTGTTTTTTGCCTAAAAGGTGTAATACCACTAAAGAATTCTCCATAGCCTTCTATGTTAAATTAAAAAAAATTGAGCTTTCATACAGGATTCATCTTAAGTTTAATCTAAGTGACACTCATATCTCATGGAAGGGGTACCTAATTGGAAGCTTAACTCCGAAAATCAACATACATTTAATGGCATATAAGAAAAAAACAGACAGTCTGAAGATGTCTACCGTCAAAAATCCTACTTTCACTTTCGATTTAACACAAATTCGGGTGGTTTCTTTCCAATGCAATCAAATTTTTATTAAAAACCACAAGGACATCAAATATGGGCTTAAAATTATCCTAAAATATGTAGGTTTCTGCTGACATTCAGTATTTTGCAGTATCTAATAGGGTTTATCTTTTATCCAACAATATAGGAATCCATTTTCTGTTTACGTTCTTTTCGACTGGTACCCATGTTTAGTGGTAATACACATTTTAGAAGAAACCTCCAAATAAATAATGAGCATACTAAGAGCATGCACAATAGCGACCCCACACCACAAGGTGTGGAAAATAGAAATATTCTGCTATCGTTTAAACATCAAAAACCAGTGGCGTTGTGGCGTCCCCATATAAGGCCATAGACGCACCCATTTCCCATATATGGGCATAACCCCACCCCTTTTATCTGACGTCACAATTTTTTAATTTTGTTTTTAAATCATTTTTTTTTTCAATTCAAAAAATAAAAAAAAATAAAAAATAAAAAAATACATAATTCCGACTCGATGACTCACCCGTACCTTCAGTGATAGGTCTATGACTCACTACACCATGACAGTACAATGAATCACACCGGAGGTAAAAACCAGCTGTATCCCAATTTGGTCTTCGAGAGAACGATGACTCAGCCCTGAAGTACTTTTACTTTATAATGATTTTATTGTCAATATATATATACAATTGGATTGGGAACAAGTTTTTACAACTTACTAGTCCCTCTCCATACTAATACATTAATAGCATAAACAAAACAAATCAAATGACAGCAAATGTACAGGCTATATCAATTATAATTAGTAAATTAAGCAAAATCATGTCAAACTAAGCATACATATTAAATATTGTTTTAATATTTAACAGAAAAAAAAGGGGGGGGGGGATAAAACTAATAAATTGTGTTGAGATAATATCACGGTTGGGGATAATAATTATTAAATCTACAAGTTTGTCGAATAAATTTTTGCACTGATTTGAACAATAAAGTATTCAATTCTTCACTAATTACGTTACATCCAAAGAGTATATATTCTATAGAGATGGGAACAATGTTATTAAAATAGTTAAACAGAGAAGTTCTATCGTGTTGATAAAGTGGACATTCAAGAAAAAAATGAATAGCATCCTCAAATAGATGACCACATACACAACGTGGATCATTCTTCAAATTTACTCTATATAAATCGGCATTAAGGCCACTACATCTATGTCTTAGCTTAGTATGTATTATGTTAGTTTTCCTATCGCCAATATTGTAAAATGAAGCCACCGGAATTTGGACAGGCTGAATGGCTTTTTTAAATTTGGAAAAAGTGGGTAGAGATTTTACACTATCAGGTAAGGAATTCCACAACTTTATAGTGGAAGGAAAGAAAAACTTGGAACTAGTTTGCAGACGACACCTCTGAGTGCAATAGTCATCATTATTACGGAGATTATATGTTACTGTTTCTCCAATAGTAGTTGGCAAACAGTCAGATAAGTATGTGGGAGCCATATTATTTTCAATTTTATAAAATAAATTGAGTTTCCTAGACTTCCGACGGTCTTCCAATTTTGACCACCCAGTTTCAAAATATAAACTTTCAGCACTAGAATAAATAGGTAGACCCGTTACAATCCTTGCTGCTTCAAGTTGCAAACATTCTAATTTTTGGGTATCACGAATACAACAGTCATCCCACAGTTCACAAGCATACTCTAATATAGGTAAAATATATGTTTTATAAATCTTACTCAAATGGGATCTACTTAATAAGTAGTCCGAGATTCCTCTGTCGTTTAACGGCATTGATAATCTTGCTGTAGCCGTTCAACGACAGAGGGTGATACATACGGAAAACAGCGGATTTGCTTCTCCAACTCTGGGTTAGCACATTTCCACGTTTCGTGGCTATCGGATTTTATTTTCTATCATAAACCTTATATAAATCGCTTCACCAATCATTTTTCTATTCATTCATAAACATCTTACCCTCAGAAAGTGGTGTTACACTCCATTACAGCACGATTTTGCCTTAGAACCTATGATTTCGACATTTGTCTTCCATTTTTCAAACATTTGTCACGTGACTACGAGAAAACTACGATTACCGCAATGTATCATGGGAGATAATTTGCATATAAACAAACAAACAAATATTTTTATTGCCAATCATAGGCGCCTGTTAAGGCAGAACAATTAACATAAAATTTAATACAGTTGATTATATTGATTGGTAATGATTTTAACAGCAAATTTAGTGAATTACAGATAACCACAAGAAAAAAAAAAATGTAGTACCTTGTCCAAAAACAAAAAGGGGGAACGTAACACATGCTCTTTCCGAAGCCCGTTGGTAACACTCTGCCATTGAATCTTTTCTTTCCAACACATTCTGTATAATTTCCTTCTGCTCTTCTTTGATCTGTAGATGGACTGTTTGTCCCGCAGAATACGCTTAAATGTATCGTCTTCCATGTGATTTGAATGTTGTTTACGTATGCAAATAATGCTCCAAATAATTTGGCACGCTGCATTAATTAGCTCCCATCATGCAATGCGTTGCTGTCATCATTCAGTTAGTATCGCGAGATCACGTGTGTAGATTCGAAAATGGAAGTCAAATGGCGGAATAATAGGATCTAAGACAAAATCGTGCTGTAATGGAGTGTAACACCACTTTCTGAGGGTAAGATGGTTATGAATGAATAGAAAAATGATTGGTGAAGCGATTTATATAAGGTTTATGATAGAAAATAAAATCCGATAGCCACGAAACGTGGAAATGTGCCGATACTATGGCTGTGAGGCAAATTTGATGGTTTCCGTATGTATCACCCTCTGTCGTTGAACGGCTACAGCAAGATTATCAATGCCGTTAAACGACAGAGGAATCTCGGACTACTTAATAAGTATTTTAGTTTTCGTAAAATGTGAATTCGTTTGGTCGCCCTTTGACATGTGTTGTTAATATGATAGCACCTGAAGTAACGACCGTGAACGTTTAAACGTTAGATGCGTCAACAGATAGAATAATTGAAGAGCGTAATTACGTAGATGTTTTTATTGATAAATGTCTTTAATTGTGTGTTAATTAATGATTATATACTATAAGTAATAATTACCTTTTAGAATAATAACGCGTAAAAACAGAGCTTGACCTTAGAAAACCCTCTGACTTCTGATAAGGCTATAGATACCTTTCAACATCGTCTGCATTGAGGATTAAATTTCAATCGATCTGACCTCGAGGAACCCCTTGATCGTTATGTGTTACTGATAAACCACTCGAGCTAATTGATTCCATGAATGTGTCTGCAGCAAAACAAAAAATGTTAAACACGACCTTTCTTTAATTGTTATCGAAGGGAGATCAATTATATTTTTTAAATATTTTTTTTCGTTTCCTTTTTTTTAGCGATACATAGATTATCATTTGACTGCATCGAATAAATTGGACTTATATCGTCTGCATTGATGGATCAATTGGTTGTATTGGATTTCATCTGATAAGAATTGAACATCGCTGGGGAAAGTCAAAGAAATTTGCTTGGTGGTAGAAACATCAATGGTTTCATCATCAATTTTACTGAAGCAATTAGCAGAATAACACTCTTCAACAATATGTTGTTGCAATTGCTTCCCACAAATATTAATGGCACTGGCTACGATTACCCGGATTTACCTGGATTGGGTAATCACTGATTCTCAATACAAGGATTCAAAGGCATTTCCTAAAAGACAAAAAATGAAGTGCATGATATTGGTGTTTTTTCTCCTTTTCTGAAAAGCAGAATACTGAAATATTAAGACAAGAAAAGTTTTTATATCATATCTTAAGGAATAAAATGATTCAACATATGAAGATTCGTTGTAATTTTATTAAAAATAGAACACAAAAATGTACGTTATTGTTTATATCACACCGATCGGAGTCCATTATGCATAAAAAAGCTTCTGATTAAAAATGTTTAAGTACCCTTTTCTTAAATTTGTATATAAACTGCATCTGTTACAAGCCAGAAAATTGAAAATAAATATTTTCTCTTTATTTTTTTCTTCATTTTCCATTGAATGATTTTTTCAATTATTAAATAAAAGTTATTCCGTTAATTCCGATCTTCTTCTTTTTCGCATAGAGCATTACTTTTAATTTCTATAGCATGAATACGTTAAATTTCATCAAGAATAATATATACTTTCTTTTCTGAATACTTTATCTCATTAAATTATAATTTACCTAAATATGTTTGTCCTTTCCAAGTAACATGCTAACATGTAACGTACAATACAAAAATTGAGCAATTTTTATGAAGAGCCAAAAAATCATATTTTCTTCATTGACTTATTTTAGAATATTTCTTATGTGAAAATGTGATCAGTTTTACTAATTATTTTCATGACTCAAAGTAACAAGAAATTAAAATATGAGGATTTCAATATTCAGTAACGTACATATCAAATCATTCCAAAAACGATAATTCCAGAGGAATAATAGAGAATGCTTATATTAATGTATTAAAACTACAATAAAAACGTCAACAAAAACAGAATAACCACAAGACAGTATAATTTCGGTAACGTTCATTTCAATTGTTCAACTGAGAAATTTGTCAAATATGTCTTTGTCCTCCGTCCGGAGTTGAAGCATTCTCCCACTTCTCCCACTTAGGAATGGTTCGGCGACAATGCTCAAAACGTCTTTTGACGGGATCCACAAGACATCTCCATGCATTGGCCACTGAAATTTGCTCTTTTTGTTTTCCATAAAAGAAATTTCTATTTCTCCATCATCTGGATCGACGTTCAAGACTTTGCCGACGTAACACCTTTGTAAGTATGTTGCTATGACATACTGATCCTTTTCTACTCTAATTTGTACATCGTTGTTCTCTATTACACCTCGGTCCTCTATAACACTGGGGTCCTCTGTTACACCTGGGTCATTGCCTGGATTGACTCCGGCCAACTCGGGAATCAGCTTTGTAAGAAGCCTAGATGAATTGTTATTAAATGTATTTGTCGTTAGATATTTGCAATAAATAAAATCAGGATACAAGTTGCTATTCAACACAAACAACATAGTAAATAAAGGTAATAACAAAATTACCGAACTCCGAACAATCTTACAACTGACTGGTGTAAACAGATTTAATAACAGTTGTGTTGTTGTAGTGTCTTTGATGTTTTCAAACACGTTTATTTTGAGTGCTTTTTGCATTTTGTTACACTTCTAATATTTTAAATTACCGGACAGATATCCTATTAGGCAAACGTTGTACTTTTTTGTCTCTGATGTTTTATGAATTCAACAATTTAATGCGTGGAAGTTCTAAAATGTACGTTACATAAAATAACGTACATTTCATTAGATATGTGGCGGGAATTTATACACTATGTATTGTGCACACGTAATTACACATATACATTATATGCTTTGACTTCTACTGTATTCAGATAATTATGGTTATTGTTCATAAGATGTGTTTTATTTCAAATAATATTTATGAAAAGAATATACCATAGTTACATACCTATCCTGCTACAGGAATCTGCTTATATTCAATTGTATTCCTCTTTTTTTCGTTTTTGTTGCGTCCAATCTTCATACGTTCCCTCCTGTAAACTTTGTTCGAAAGTAATATCCGAATACGGAGACGTGGTTATTGATTCCGGATTTTGCAATATCGTACATTTCAGTAACGTACATTTTTTAAGTTATTCATATTTCCACCAAAAGATGAAAACTTTGAATTGAAGCAAAACATTAATAAACATTTAGTTCATATATACTTTGGCTTTTCTGCACATTTTTCTTTTCCTAATACAGACACGCATTTCGGAGAAAATAGCCATATCGTACATTTCATTCTTATCCATACTTTTGGGAGTCCGGATAATTCTTTGTAATTTTTATGGAACTTAGAAAAGAAAATAACCAGTTATTTTGCTTTGGTTTGGTTTCATTAAACCATACTGACGCAAATTACACAATATTTAACACGCAAATAGATATATATATAGCATTGCATACGAGATAGAGTTTGGAAAACGCTCTCTCAGTTTTAGCAAATGAGATTCTGCGACAGTGATATCAGGCATAACAATTCAAAAAATATCCATGAAAAAAGAATGCAGATAAGTAAGAATAAGTAAGTTATGGTCAAGGTCTTCCGACAAAAGTTTTAAAAAGTAAATAAAATGTCAAGTTTAAGTCGTGATAGATCCTTTTCTAGTGCGAGACTCACGCTGCGACAGTAACGAACATTTCATTTCAGATGATTTTGGAGACCGACAAATTGTCATTTATTCCAGCAGACCAATAATTTTCTCATATTTAATGCACAACTATAAGACCAATTCATAGATTATATAAGGCAGCTATATTTATTTCATATATAGTAGCTTTTGAATGGGTGACCTTAATTGAACCGTTATATTGAGAATGGGTCTTTATTAACGAAAAATTAGGATTACCGGAAAGACTAAGTACCGGAATACAATTCCGGTTCAGGAACCTATTTCACGGAAACAAATCGGGTAATCGTAATTTTATTTGTTAGAATTACCTGGTCTTATTATTACCCGGAATAGTTGTATGTAAATAAGATATTAAATCTTATTTATTGTTGTTGTTGATTTATTTTTTATAGGTACCAATTTTATTATAAACTTTCATTCTGAATTTAATTTGTCTATATTTGTTTGTGTAAAAATATGGCCAAAGGCGCTGAAAAGTGCTCCACCGTGTATGTTATCAAGACATGTAGTTCATTTGGGAATCTTAAAATGGACGCGAATGAAGGAGTCCAGTCCTCCAATTTTGAAGTTGGACAAAAGTTTAAGTCATTTAAGGAATTTGAGAGCCAACTTAAACATTACCAAGATGCAAAATTTATACAAATGTACAGAAGGAGTAGTTGCAAAATTGAGTCAACGAAGACAAAGCAAACAATTACAAACAATGATCTGATTTTCAGTGAACTTAAATACACATGTATTCATGGAGGCCGAAATTTAGTTTCCAATTCCAAAGGATCAAGATCAAATCAGAGGTAAGCATTTGAAACAAGAAACAGCCGAATGGGACTGTTCAATCTGTAAAATTGATGTTCATCTTTATGCATCCATAGTTTGCGATGGATGTTTAGAGTGGAATCATCTTAAATGTGTTGGCCTCAAAGCGCCACAAAAATCCACATAATGGCTATGCAGACAGTGCTATAACAAAGGAAAGTAACTTGATAATTTCTTATGTAATTCCATCTTTGTAAATATATTTACGAAGTATATTTCATATCTTTTTGATGTATTAATTTAAGATGTATTATCAATTACAAATTTATATATAATAATAATAATTCTTTCAATTCTTTATGTCCAATAATGAAATCCCTAGAACTTCCGGGTAATAATAAGACCAGGTAACTCTAACAAATAAAATTGCGAGTGCCCGATATTTTTCCGTGAAATAGGTTCCTGAACCGGAATTGTATTCCGGCACTTAGTCTATCAGGTAATCCTAATTTTTCGTTATTATTACCTAATCCAGGTAATCGTAGCCAGTGCCAATATTAATCGGGGACAGTCGTGGTATTTGTTAGTTGGATTTACACTAAAGTTGTGAGTTGGTACCACCTTCATGGCGAGGTGTACTTGATACAACATTATATGATAAAGTTTGTCAGTGACTTGCAACAGGTCCGTGGTTTTTTCCGGGTACTCTGGTTTCCTCGACCAATAAAACTGACCGGCAGATATAACTGAACTATTGTTGAAAGTAGCGTTAAGACCATAAACCAATCAAACTAATCTCGTTGAGATTAGGATTCCGAAGAAATTTTCTGTCTGTTCTTCATCCTAATCTCGTTTCAAGCCCTATCAAGGGTATTCTGGAAATTTTAAATTTGACCACCCGGTGCATTCCGATGGATATTTTGGCATGGACGGATTGTGTCAGCACAAGTGCAGGTAAGATTTCATAAATAGACATATTTTCTAGTTCAAATCTGCAAAAATAT
Organism: Bathymodiolus brooksi; assembly: GCA_963680875.1. Classification (NCBI taxonomy): domain Eukaryota; kingdom Metazoa; phylum Mollusca; class Bivalvia; order Mytilida; family Modiolidae; genus Bathymodiolus; species Bathymodiolus brooksi. The sequence continues at coordinate 98,508,883 of OY804575.1, read as the reverse complement.
TGATATTTCCTTACCTTTTACAGCGTATATCCGACAAAATAATACAAAATCTACTTTAAGCTGACCGCCATTTTACTGAACTCTAGAACTACACCACGTGATCAAAAATCGTGACGTATTTTGGTATAGTCTGTTTCGTAGTTCGAGATGTCGATGTCAAATATTATATTATAATTTAAAAATCCCATATACACGGCCTGAAATTTTGTAATTTTGTTATAAATATTTTATTAAAACCAATCAACAGCCCATAAAAGATATGCTTGCCTATACACAATAAATAATTGACATCGACCTTTCATTTAGAAACATGCTGTAGCAAAATTCGTGACGATTTTGATCACGTGGTGTAGTTCATGAGTTCAGTAAAACAACTTTATAAATGCCGTTAAACGACAGAGGAATCTCGGACTAGGTTTGCAAATGATCGTCTAAAATTGGATCATGTTCTGCCCTGGTTTAAAAGAACTATGAAATTGGAATCAGGACAACTCGCCCTCCTAGTAAAAACATATTTCCAACTCGCCCCCCTTGTGAAGTGTGGTAGACTGACTTGAAAAATATCTAGTTCCCCATAGGTTGTCGGAAAGGTATTTCTAACTTTTCCTGTTTTTAGATTATCAACCGGTAGATCAAAGCCAATTTGATTGTTACCAGATACAATGTGTGCGAGTCTCCTGTTCGTGCTAGGCAGGAGGCTCTCCAGTGTGATTCCTGTGACAGATGGCAGCATCGTACCTGCAATTCTGGTAAGTCAAAGATTTATATCTGTAGTTATAAACTTGTTTAAATCATTCTTTTTATCCGACGATACCATGTTGATTCAATAGTTAAAATAGACAAAGTCTTACAGTTTTAATATATAACAAGTTCCATTTACAAATATACTGTATCCGATTGGGTGAATTTATTTTACTTCTAGTGATTTTAATGTACGAAATGGTGTTAGACATGAGATATTTTATCACCCTAATTTATATAAATGATCTGAATATGTGATAAAGTGAACATTATATACTGTTAAAGACGGAGAAATCTGTATGTATGATCTTGCACACAAAAAGAGACAGGAAGAGGTATTTGTAGAAAGGTTAATATGCTTAAACGAAAATTTCACAAGTCTTCATTGGACGTTAAGATTCAACTTTTCAATCATATTGTATGAATGTTTATTGTGTTTATTTGTGGTCTAATTGTGAATTATCGTCTTTAAACAAAATACGAATTATGTATAATCTTATTATTTTTATTAAAAAAACAAAATGTTTTTAAAAGAATTTAAATAAAGTGTTTATTATTTATACATAGACAGACAAGACAATTTGGGGTAAATCAGCACCTGTTGTGCTGTAAAAATACAGAAAGGAGCCACGGTCTATTACATTCCCATCGACACCCTTCCGACATATATATATCAGTCTTCACAAGGGGGGCGAGTTGGAAATAATTTTTTTACTTGGGGGGCGAGTTGGTTGAAAAGGGGGGCGAGTTGACTTGAATTCATGAAATTGATTGTCTCTTCAGTATCATCTGTATGACCCATAAAGGTGTGAAACCTATAATTAATTTCTTTAACATTTTCTACTAAATTTGTGTTTTTTACGAGCCTGCCTGGCTATTTTATCTTAAGTTTAACCTTTCTAAGACCATATATTTTCTGAAGCGTACATGATTCCTCTACGTTCTGTGAACATATCAGGGGATGTTTAAAGTCTTGCAGTGAAATACCAGGCTATGGAAAACACCTACTCTAAAAATAGCTCGGTCATCACCGGGAAATTCAATATTTATAGGTCATGCATCAAATCCTCCATAGAGGTATTAAAATACAACTAAATGCATCAAAATTGGGCTCAAAATAATCCTTATATATTTAGCTTCAATTATCAATTTTAATTATTCCATTCCATTCAGTATTTGTCACAATACAACAAAGCGAAAGGAACTATTTTCTTTAAAAGGGACTACTTTTGGTCTAAGCTCTGATTGGTTTGACACCTAAAGGAATATTTTGTTTTCCACAAAGGTAAATGGTCTTCAGAATACTTTTAAGAATTGACCGTGATTTTATCTTGGTATGCTTTACTTAACATTGACACTACATCTTCTTTATTGCCCTCTGCAACTGACAAAAAGTTGTCATAGCCATAAATGATAGGTGATTTGCTCATTTGCATATTCAAAATGGCGGCTCAAAGAGAATTTGGATTTTAACATATAGTTGAACGGGAAACTTTCTGTTAGCTTGGGCCGGACAATTTTCCGGGATAAAAAATCAAACTATGCACCGGTTTGAACAATGTCTCAAAATATTACAGCGGTACCATGAAAACTCAAGGTTCCCACCCAGTTTCAAATTTTGAAGCGTAAGCGCCATTCAAAAGCATTGAGAAGAAGTGAAAAATGCATCCTGCACGGTTTTGCAAAAAAAATCTACTATTTCGTAAAACGGCTTCTGCATTCCATTGTAAATGTAAATAAACAATTAAAAAAAGGCTCCACAAGGGCATTTTTTTATTTCGACAAAACAACAGAACAAGTAACTATAATACTATTGGTAACAATACTGCTGATATATAAAGTTCAAAAAATTTAACAATATATATACTTAACGATTTCAATGACATACTAATACTTATGTGGGGCAGAAATTGAAAAAAAAATGCACAATATAGGATATTTTTTGTTTACATATTTTTATTTCGTGGAAAAAGGGGGGGGGGGGGGAGGGGGGCAGTGCATTAAATATATTTTCGATCTTTTACACACATCATCGGATTCCTAATATGATGACAATTAATTTTGATACGATCAAGTTATTTATGTGATCAAAACTGTGATGAAATATTATTTAAAAAAAATAGATACGAGTTTTCATCAGCGTCTTCCAAATATGGTTCAACGTTTATTTGCTGACGTCATACATGACGCGATTTGGTTTATGAATATTCATGAGCAAAATCACCCATGATTTCTGGCTATGTCACTCATTTCAAGACACTTGCTGGGTGCGGGTGATACTAAACAGAGTCGATTAGTGTCTACTAGAGTCAACTACTGAAATAACGCAAAATAAACATGTAAAAGTATTGCATTACTTTGTAGATGATATTAAATGATATTTATAAGTTAATTTTATTGATGTTTTAGTTCTCACGGAGTGAAAATATACAAGAAAGATCGGCGCGATTTACTTCCGGTTTACCAAAAAAAGACGAGTAACTTTTATAGTTCTTTTCGACTGAGATATGAAATATCATGTTTGTCAATAACTCATAAGTGGTATTTGAGTATTAAATCATATTTTTAAAGCACATGCATGTTGAAATTTAGGTCAGATTCATGTTTGTCAATGTGATGTCCGTATCGCATGTACGGTGTTGCCACTTGTCACACCCATCACACTGGACTGCCTCCTGTCGTGGTCTATCTACCTGATTACAACTTATACAACATTCACTTTGTCATGCCAGAATCAGGTCCTATATATAACCTCGATTAGGGCTTCACCAAGCTATTGTTACCAAAGCTTAAATTTCTCAAAATTATTTTGTTGGCTTTGTACTTTTGTTTTTCTCAATACCTTGGTTTGTGTTTTTTTTTACTTTATTACCAGTAATTAAGCACATCAAAGACCATCGGCAATTATAAAGGCTTTTGATAATTGTAATAATTAATGAAACATAAATTTAATTAAATGCAATCATCATTAATTAAATTTAAAATATTCGAACAAAACGGATCGTGGGAAGACATTTATAAACATTTGAAACAGAAAAAGCTGAAAATCACTGTATTGTGTAATATAAACCTTTATTCATAACAAAAAAGCATTTTTTATTGAGTTCTTAAAAGTATTGAGTATAAAAGTTACTTGTCTCTATTTTGGTAAACCGGAAGTAAATCGCGCCGAACTTTCTTGTATATTTTCACACCGTGAGAACTAAATCATCAATAAAATTAACTTATAAATATCATTTAAGTAATTTAATATCATCTACAAAGTAATGCAATACTTTTACATGTTTATTTTGGGTTATTTCAGTAGTTGACTCTAGTCGACTCTGTTTAGTATGGGTACCAGACAACTCGGACCGAGACAAGTCGGCCTGTAAGCGAGAACTAGTCGGCCCGTATGTTAAGACAACTCGGATCGTATGAAAAGACTACTCGGACCATCAATAATTATTGTTGTCTTACTTATTTTTTTTAATAAAATTGACGGAAATCATAAAGATACAGTCTGACATCTGTCAAAAGTATTGGGAAATGTAAAAAAAAAAATCCCTATATAATCAACCAAAACCATATTTTTTTTATTTTTTTTTATTGTGAAGTCATTTCTGGATAGATTTTAACAAATGTTACACCAAAACATTTGGAATTGTCTATATTTTGATTGGTTATTTACTCATTATGTTGTTATGAGTGATTTTTATTTGTACATAATTTAAACACAACAAATAAAATTTGATTTTCCTATGTATTTCAACTAAAAATAAATCCTAAAAATTGACAATAATGGAAATTTTAAAATCTATCCAGAAATGACTTCACAATAATTTTTTGATAAAATATGGTTTTTTTTACGTTTCCCAATACTTTTGACAGATGTCTGTCTATATGTGCAACTTCATTTCAAGGATCTTGATAGATAGTCTAGTGTTAATAAACTTAATATGTTTGGCTAGACCTATTTTGACCTACAATTCTGAAATATCTTTTATGGATTATTTTCTTGTTTACCATAGGGCAAAGCAAAGAGCTAAACTAATAAATGGTATAGTCTGTTTGGTGACTCTGAAAATAGGGGAAAAAATTATTTAAAAATCAGGGATTTGCTTTCTATTGCTCTTTTTAACATTTTAGGCACACATTATTCAATACATATCTGAGTAAAAGTTGTCAAAGAAAAAATTCAAATAATAAAAAAAATCTCCATAGGGCCCAATACTAATTTTATCAGATTGTAAGTAAAGGAGGCTGCCATTATAATGAACAGCCTTACCTGTTCTTTCCTGTCTGTTGTTATGCTAATTTCAGTCACATGGGAATGCCATATTAGGCTAAAGATTCAAGATGTTTTGAATAATTGATAAACAGTTTGACCATTTAAAACTAATGATGTAAAGGACTTAATAATAAAAGGATTTAAAACCATAACCCCAGAAAAGTGGACTAACTTTTGCATTCATGTTGAAAACAAAATAGAACCACAATATTGGAAATCTGACCACATTATAGAGGAAATTCCAAAAATTATTATAAATCTAGACAGTGATAGTGACACTGATTCAGATGGGGATCATGACAGTGAGGGTGAAACTACTGATATGTACTGGTCAGAATAAACAACGTTTTCAGGTAATTTTGTTCTCTATTATTAACCTCTATGCACATAAAGGGAATGGATAGTTTGCATGTACTTTAAATGCTCCACAATCAGTTATGTAATAATGTATCATCATTATTGATTTTTACCTGAACAGGTGTAAATCTAATTTGAATATTGTCCATATTTGGTATGGCCAGTAGTAAACATCTGATGTAACATGCTAATGATGAAATCAGCTGACTTGCTGTTTGTCAATACTGACCACATGTTGCTGTTCATTTCAGTAGTATTTACTCCCATGTTTGTTACATGACAAAATGACATAATTTTACAATTAAGTCCTATGGCAAACTTTTTTATTCTTTAATGAATTTTTTTGATAAATTCACCTATAATATGTAATAATAAGTCCTTAATATAAATATAATTAAAAAGAAAATTTGACAACCCGTTGATTTTTTAGGAATTTTTTTCCCTATTTTCAGAGTCACCAAACAGACTATAACATGGACCATTTCACCTTTATTGATAGAACCCCCTTCGAAAAAGTTCACTTGATTTTTTGTAAGCATCTCCTGGGAACAAAGAGGACTTCCTCAAATATAGGAGTGAGAGCAGAACTTGGTAGATTTCCTGTTGAAAATTTTATTAATTGCAAGCAATTTTATATCTTGCCAGACTACATACTGACAATTTAAATCCATTATTGAAAGAGGCTTTTGAACTTTCAAAATCTCTTGATTCACAAGGTGTTTCCAACAACCATGAAGCTTATACAAACAAAAATAATACATAATGCTTATATGAAATTTCATATAAATTTCATACAAATATTTTTTTCTTAAATTATTTATTTTTAATTTTTTATATTAATTTTATTCCTGTAAATGATACGTAACAGACCATGTTATGAACAAAATCACGTCCTAATCACATTTTTGGTCACTTAATATTATCATTTAATAAATAATTCATTTTCACTAAAAGATAATAATTGTCTTTTAAATAAATAAATAATTATACACATATAAATATTGAACAATATTATAAAACAATAATACGGTCCGAGTTGTCTTAACATACGGGCCGACTAGGCCTCGCTTGTGGGCCGACTTGTCTCGGTCCGAGTTGTCCGCGGGCCGAGTTGTCCGGCATTCTTTAGTATCACCGCTGTGTACAGGTTGCCTAAAGTGGTCTTACTAGAGAACCCAAATTTGCCCTTATCATTTATAGGATCTATAACAAATGCATGCTCGGAACTATTAAACAATACGCAATGTATACAAAACACTCCATTTTCTGACTCAATATCCCATCCATTGATATTCATATAGCTAAGATCGATTAAAGTGCCTTTCAGTCCCACGAATATCTATAAGAGGAAAACAAACGATGGTGGAACATTCCATTTTTTTTTCAGTGAGATCAACTTTTTGGGGATCATCAACGTTTTGATTTGTAAAAAAACAAGATCTAAATTATTTGGTTGTATTTTGGTGGTTAACCATGATATGCTAGTGGTAGCATTGACTACAGACGTTCTGGTGGCCTGATGTGGAGAGACTGTCTCATCTTCGTTTGTTTCTGAAGTACTAGTGCAGCTGATGGTTGCAGTGTCTTGGATTTCAGATGACAAACATGCACCAGAACTCCCATACTGAGATAGTCACACATGTCCGCTGACTCTTCTTGTTGCCTGGGAAAAAACTGTAACAATTTACTCTGTCCCCAAGTTTGTTCAGAGGAGGAACTGATTCTCTTCATTTCATACACATTAGTCAACAAAGGTTAAACTATAAGCCGACTGATTTTCAAATATATATATATTTATACTTTATAGATGTGGTTCACCAGGAACACTGATGTATGAAAATCAAGATTATAACAAATGTTGGTTGGCCCAGAGAAGATTGACATTTGCAGATTTACAGAGGACAGATGCCAAGTGATAGAAATGGGAAAGTAACCATCCTTATGCATGGCAAAACAAAAAGCACAACAAAAATTATGTCATGGTTTTATTAATAAAAAAGTAAATAAATGGTATCTTCAAAAAGTCTTAAAATCAACATCCCTACTTTGACTAGAAATAAATAAAAATCATTCAGCAACATGGTAAACACAACAGAAAAATTTCATGCTTTCCATTTTACAGCTCACAATACCAAGTCATCATAAAAAACATTCTAAATGATTTTACACTGTAGACTACTGTTCTATGTCTTAGGTTTACTTGACATAAAAAGTGAGGGATTCACTGAAAATTTGAACCTTTGTGAACTGTAAAATGGGAAGCATATTTAAAAATAAAAAAAAAAGTAATGCACAAGTTTTTGTTAGTAACAATGCTGGAATTCAGCTATATATGTACAACTGATAGTGAGATTCAATAACAAACATATACATGTAGGGCAATATTTTTTATGTTTCTTAATCTTCAAAAAAAAAAAAAAAAAAAAAAAAAATTAATGCCTTTCAACTAAAATGTATTCTAAATATAACATTTTTTCTTCAATTAATTTACTGATTGATGTTTAACACCATCTTAAGCAATATTTCAGCTATATCATGGCATTTAATTGACAGTGCTTTCACTGCTAGAATTGTATGATTTTAAAAACATGTTTACAGTTACACCTGTACTTTTATTTTCGATGGAAGTTTAGATCCTTTCAACAATTATACACATTAAATAAATATCACTGTATACATAAACATTGACAAATACATTTTTTTATGCCAAATATGTAACATAATATGTAAAGTTGCAACAGCAAAACAAAAAAACATTTACACCAAGTACTATATAAACAAAATATAAAGTTCACTACCTTTGAATATTAAATATGGAAATTATTATGCATTGTTTTGTATATTTATAAAACAGGACTTTTCCATTTTACATGGGTAATTGTAAAACGCTTATTTTACTAGTGTGATGAAACATGTTACCATGTCAGACATTTGTTATTCTCTCGATTCACAGCAATAACCTTTGAAAATATTCATTAACTCAGAAACAAATTGGAATAAAAAATAGATTTATAGTACCACTCACACTCTCCTAGTGAAAAAGATTAAAAAATAATACATGATACATAGGGACTATCATTCAATTAGGATATCACTAGGATTAAATTGTTCACTGCTAAAATTAAATAGCAAATATTGTGTTCAGTACATCTGATACAATCTTTTGATTTTTAGCTATCGACTTACTGGATAAGATACATACTTTTGGCACATTACAACAATAGCTTCTCTCTTAAACCAACAACCATGTAAAAATGCAACCTTATAAGAAGCAGGGCCTCTACCGATGAGAAAAGAGGGCATAACGAAGATGGCCATATATGGCATCGGTCTATTGTATCAAACAAACAATAAAGCTTTCTGATAATAAATTGAAAAAGAAAATATACCATGTCATCAGATCAGTTCCAAAATCCAATAGAAAAATCGTAGAAAGTGGCAAAATGGATACCACTAACACACAAATACATAAATTTCCTGGCTTGGTACAGGAATTAAAAAAGTGATAGAGGAACTAGTTATATGGGCCCAAACCTCCCCTCTTAGTGAAATGATGCAGTTGTGCAGGTGTTTTCCATAAGTGAGAAAAATGCCAACCATCACATATATCAGGGCAAACAACGTTATCATAAAAAACGCTATAATCTTGAACATTATACACAGCATATTTAATCTTCGTGACACAGATGTTGTCTTATGTATACTATTAGTTCTGTTAAAGAGAGCCGATAACTGTTACAGTGCAGTGTGAAAGTCACAGCTTATATGTTATAAATTAAAAGTTAATAAAGTTCATGTACCAAAAAATTACACAAATTGAAACATGAAAGGCACACAAAAAAAGAAAGACCAGGATAGATAGATGTTTTACAAATATGTATGATCACAACCATGCAAATTCTGAATATGTAAATACAAAAATGTAGTAAAACCAAAGGCTCCCAGGAGCCTGTAATCGCTTACCTGGATCAAAGCTGCTTTCAATAACAACGCAACTGCACTGTGGCAGCCATCTTGGTGGGAGAGTGCGACTGCCAGACACAATTTTGGAAAAGGACCATCCAATGACTATTCTATCAAAGTTTGGTTCTAATTGAGCTACTGGTTCCAGACAAGATGGTTTTTATGTGACTTTCCCATAGGGTCCTATGTTAAAACTATGTCCACTGAAGGTGACCATCTTGGATGGAGGTCAGGGTCACCAGACACAATTTAGAAAATTTACCACTTAAGGACCATCCATGCCATGCTTGCTTTAAATTGGCTTACTGGTTTCAAAGGAGAAGATTTTTAAACATATTTCCCATAGGGTCCTATGTTAAAACTATGTCTGCTGATGGCGGACATCTTGGATGGAAGTCTGGGTCACTGGATATAATTTTGAAAGTTGACCATTTAAGGACCATTCATGCCATGTTTGCTTTAAATTGGCCTACTGGTTTCAGAGGAAATTTTTTTTTAAACATTTTTCCCATAGGGTCCTATGTTAAACTATGTCTGCTGATGGCAGCCATCTTGGATGGAGGTCGAGGTCACAAGACAAAATTTTGAAAGTTGACCACGTAAGGACCATTCATACCATGTTTGCTTTAAATGGACGTACTGGTTGCAGAGGAGAAGACTTTTAAACATTTTTTCCATAGGGTCCTATGTTAAAACTAAGTCGAGTCATGGTGGCCATCTTGAATTTCCAATCGGCAAACGATTCACAAGTTTAGTACAGGACCATCCAATGATCATTCCTGCAAAGTCACAATTCAATTGGCTTGGTGGTTTCTGACAAGAAGATTTTTTAAATTTCAGTCAATGAGAACACATTATGGACCCTGGCAGCCATGTTGGATTTCAAATCAGCACCAAGTTTGGTTCAAATCTGTTCAGTGGTTTCAGAGAAGAAGATTTAAATATGAAAAGCTAACGGATGGACGACAGACGCCTAGCCATGACAAAAGCTCCTATGGCCAGGTGAGCTAAAAACCATTTACAAAAAAATCACCAAACTTCAAATACAATTTCTATTTATAGATTGATATTTTAAACTCAATATTTGAATTTCAATCGATAATGTTAAGTCGAAAGGTTGGAAAGCCAAATAATTTTTAAAGTTTTGGGAATAAGTAAAACAAAGGGCCTAAACAAGATTGCCAAAATTGGCAAATGTCACTTATGCCCGAGCTTCAATAAAAAATAATGCAACTGTCATGTTAACAACCCTTTATCTTTAGCTTTGAAATGCCAGTTAAGATAGTAATAAAACTATGGTGTAGTATATGTACACCCTCTCAGACATAAATACAGGGAATCTTCTAGTTGCTTGTATCTATTGTATATACTCAAAACAACATTAGATAACAGAATAAATACCTAATTGATTAAATAAAATAAGAGATTAACAGAACCTGAATTAGGAACTTGTACAAGAACCATATGTGTTTCAACTATCTCTTTCCCTATTTAATAATTTAACTAATGTGTTGGGATAAAATTTGACTCAACCATATGTATTCTCGAAATTTCTCCCGATAGCTTGTCAGTGACTTGCGGCAGGTCGGTGGTTTTCACCAGGTACTCCGGTTTCCTCCGCCAATAGAACTGACTGCCATAATATAACTGAAATATTGTTGAAAGTGGCATTAAACACCATAACCCTAACCCTCTGAAGCTAGTAAGATATATGTATATATTTAAAGTATCTGTATTGCTGTTGATAGAGGGTTAGTAATATTACCATACTATTTCAATGTTATTTGAAGTTTTCTTCACACAATAGATAATATACTGAAGAAGATGGACACAAAAGAAAAAAATGATTAAAATAATAATTTATAAATATATACTGTAAAGCAACTCATTCTCACTGCTTTTAATTAACGTTGTTATTTTGGTATGTGAACAGCAATTCAAGGATACACCTTTTCATGTTTGTCAGATTATTCACTTTTTTCAGGCTAATTTGCATATCTAGAAAAAATTGCTCCAAAATATTAATTAGTTTATAATTTGAGAAAAAAAAACCTAAAAGTTTGACTGAACCTGTATTGCTCACCTGGTTGTTCATATTCCTAAATGCTCCTTTGCTTAACAATATACTATGCTGGCAGCCATATTGAATTTCACACACACACATACACAAAAATACATTTTTTAACAGTTCAGTGGTTTCAGAAAAAAAGTATAATTTTAAACATTTTCCACATAAGTTGTTATGTTAAATTTTTTCATGAGACATTCTGGAATTTATAGCGACACAAAAAAACTTAAAAATATGTAAAGTTTTGAGATCAATCATGTTTGTAGTTTCTGAAAATATTTATTTATTCATTTTCTTATAGGATCCTATGCTAAAGATTTATCCTGCATTGGCTGGCATCTTGGATTTCTGATTGACAAATAATATACTAATTTTGTACAGAAGAAAAAGTATGCATTAGCTTGCTGTAACATTATGGCACTGATTCAATCCCTATCTGCCATCTATTAAGGAACATTCATAACATTTAACTATTCACATCACAAATTGATTTCTGAGAAGAATAGATGTGAAATATTTGGCAAACCATTATTGATCTTAGCTGCCACATTGAATTTCTGAATGTTTGTTGTAGAACATCCAAGAAGCCTACCATGCCAAGTTGGGTTCAAATCGGTCTAGTGGTTTGTGAAAAAAAAAGATTAAAATGTCAAAAAGCTTACCGATAATGGATGCAAAGAAATGACAATACCTCAAATGGACCTATTGGCCAGGTGAGCTAAAATAAGATTTTGAATTAATAGTGCTATCCTTGTGCTTATTAAATAAGCAAATACATTGTAAATATATTCACAAAGCGCATAAGAATTACTGCCTAATAGCGTTATGGAAATTCACAATGGTAGCCATCAAAACGATTTTTTTGTATAAATGTTGTTATAAACTAAATAATAACCATATTCATAAATTATCATTGAAAGACGTACATGTACATTCACAAAATGATTTAAAACACAATATTCAACATCTAATTGGGACATTATCAACAATCCAAATAATAAATAAATTAAGACATGCACATCCTCATTACCTATATACATATAAATAGGGAATGTCATTTGGAATTGTCGAAGGAAATAACATTTTTTCATTCATATTTGATCAACCTCTGGTTTAATAATCTAATAAAGAATTTACGGTAGGGCATGAATATGTTTTGACTGATAAAGCATGGAACTAGTCTATTGGTCATGTGATTGTTGGAGCTATAGATCTAATAGCCTTTTATGGTAAATTTATACATGTATGTCGGTAATTGAAATATAAAAAGTCTCAATACATCAAGCACACAACAATTTAGGAACAATCAATTTACCCATAGTCCTTTAGTTTGTGAAACGGTGAAGTGTCCACATAGTGAGGACAATATCCAACAGCTCTGGACACAATGAAATGGATTGATAGTGTCCTGGACACTATTTTATGGCCTAAAAATGTCTGCTGGACACTATAACATTATGTAAAAGTGTGCGGCGGACACTCTGAACTAGAGGACACAATTAAATCCTACATAGTGTCTTACAAATGGTCCTATGCCTACAACACTTGTCAATATGAGTAAATTCATTCTTAAATAAAAATACCTTTGTCCAGCTATGTACTTTATCAGACAATTACAAGTCATATTATTTATCTATATAGATTTAAGACACTACACTCATCAAGTAAATAATTTGGCTTCATACGTAACATTAAATTATTATTAACAAATACAGTCAAACCTGTCATATGTGACCTTCTAAGGAAACAGTGAAATATGGTCACGTAAGACAGGTGGTCACTTAATACAGGTTTAATTGATTTGAAATGCATTGTGAATGGAAATAAATATTTAGGTCACATAATACAAGTTATTGCTTAATAGAGGTGGTCACTAAAGCAGGTTTGACTGTCACTTAATAGAGGTGGTCACTAAAGCAGGTTTGACTGTAATATGAAAAACAAAATGTAACAAGTAAAATATAACTTAATATGCCAATTTAATTTACAGGCTTTCTGTATGTCATACATTCTAATGATGAACTGAAAGTTTTATTTTGAGCTGGCATATTCAAAACATTTCTTCCTTACTGGTAAATTGAATAAATATTAAATAAAGAATGAAATGATGTCCCCCTCAAATATAGTTTACACAAAATCATTCCTCTACTGTAATTATTATTATTTGTTCCTATCAAATATCCTACTGATATTCGAAGAAAGACATTGCGTTTATGATTTTTTTTCTTTTAAAAAAGAAATGAATAAATGGACTACAATTTCCAATGGAACACCATGAATAATTACTGGTATGACATTTCCATACATACATTTCACTACAATAACTGAAATAGTCTTTCTGATAAAATACTTATTTTTTTTTATGAGCAATTGAAATGCATGAAGTTTGAAAAGAGGATATTTTTTTATATACATAGATAAAAAAATGTTAAATATATCAATTAAATAATATCTAATAAGGTATCAAATATAAGTATTGTATGACATACTGCTTTCAAAATTAAAATGTTAGTTTTCCAAAAAATATATAATTATACATGTAGATAGAAAGGATATTAAAATACACCATTTACTAACAATTATAAAAATAAGTACTGGAAAAATTGGCAATGAATCAGGTCAAAATACTTTGGGTGAGGATATGGCTTTAATACTTATGTTCCAAGTATGTAATGTTTTAGTCATTAAACTGAAACATAAAACACAAATAAATGATGGTTCCATTCAAGATGTCCCTTGACCAAAAAAAATGTTGAAAATATATACGTCCAATCTCAACCAATAATACTAAGCATGTTTAGATGAAATGACTACATGGCATCTGGTAATATGTTGTATAAAACAATGGGTGTTATGATCATAATGTTAATGCAAGTACATGGCAATGTCGATAGTGGATTGGTGGATTTGTACATATGGATCAGCGGTACTTTTCCTTTTGAGTGGAGATGTTTTCATCATCTAACATCAATTGTCCACATTGATACAGGAATCACGTCATAGCGGCTTTACTTTAAATTCTAACATTCAATGACTGTATCATTGTTCATCATCTAATCCAGGTGAATATAACAGTTATTATTGTTGCTATGACGATGACAGCTACAGAGATGGGTGTTGACAGGGGTCCACTACAGTCTTGATTGTCTTCCTGAAGACAGAAATAAACAAGGAATATGAATGATAACAGAGGTACATGCTTATCCAAAGGTACATAAAATATTGGTAATTATATTTTTCATTTAGATTAAACATATTTTATTGATAACTATATAACAATTGGATCGGACGCAAGTTATATCAACTTATAAAGGTTCTCTCTACATTTTAAAAATTTTAAGTACTGTATGCTTCCTCTTATAAAATCACCCCTTCTGCAACGAAAAAGTGACCACAAAGAGGGTTGATCTGTCATGAGAGGACAGTTTATTAGTATTTTACTATCTTAATTGCATCTGCAGTCTGGTCTTATAAGATGGGTGACCCTTGGCTGGAGTTGTCTTATAAGAGGGGTGGCCTTTGGCTGGAGTTGTCTTATAAGAGGGGTGGTCTTTGACTAGAGTTGTCTTATAAGAGGGGTGGCCTTTGACTAGAGTTGTCTTATAAGAGGGGTGGCCTTTGGCTGGAGTTGTCTTATAAGAGGGGTGGCCTTTGGCTGGAGTTGTCTTATAAGAGGGGTGGTCTTTGGCTGGAGTTGTCTTATAAGAGGGATGGCCTTTGACTAGAGTTGTATTATAAGAGGGGTGGCCTTTGGCTGGAGTTGTCTTATAAGAGGGGTGGCCTTTGGCTGGAGTTGTCTTATAAGAGGGGTGGCCTTTGACTAGAGTTGTATTATAAGAGGGGTGGCCTTTGGCTGGAGTTGTCTTATAAGAGGGGTGGCCTTTGACTAGAGTTGTCTTATAAGAGGGGTGGCCTTTGACTAGAGTTGTCTTATAAGAGGGGTGGCCTTTGGCTGGAGTTGTCTTATAAGAGGGGTGGCCTTTGGCTGGAGTTGTCTTATAAGAGGGGTGGCATTTGGCTGGAGTTGTCTTATAAGAGGGGTGGCCTTTGACTAGAGTTGTATTATAAGAGGGGTGGCCTTTGGCTGGAGTTGTCTTATAAGAGGGGTGGCCTTTGGCTGGAGTTGTCTTATAAGAGGGGTGGCCTTTGACTAGAGTTGTCTTATAAGAGGGGTGGCCTTTGACTAGAGTTGTCTTATAAGAGGGGTGGCTTTTGGCTGGAGTTGTCTTATAAGAGGGGTGGCCTTTGGCTGGAGTTGTCTTATAAGAGGGGTGGCCTTTGACTGGAGTTGTCTTATAAGAGGGGTGGCCTTTGGCTGGAGTTGTCTTATAAGAGGGGAACTACTGTATCCCAATGTTATTTCTGTGATTGTCATTTAAGAAGTTTCATTAAGGTCTTATACTACTTGTGAGGATTTAAATATACCACTGGTACATGAAGGGCGACATAAATAATTGCAATAAAAGTAGTGTTCCAAAACAATCATGTTTTAAACAATAACATAATAGCTATTTAACAGAGTAATCTTAAAAGCAATACACAATTTATAATACATTGAACTCAAAAAGTAATATATGTAAGATACATGTCTGAAAAAAGTATTGATTTTTTGTGATTTATTAAAAAAAAAGTTTGGATTTTGTGATTATCAAACCTATTACATGGAGAGTCTGTAATGAGTGAGTGAACAATTTTTCAGCTATACCATGACTAGAACAAGTTGCATTTAACAAGATGATGATGATGATGATGTCTGCTTTGTACTAGACCAACAAACTTAGTTAATTCTGTAGTGCTAGCTCACTGGGACATATTATCCTGATCTCGAGCCAACCAGTTTTTGCTCTTATTCCTTAATGCTGCATGTTTAGCGGGGAAGAGGCAAATACAGATTTCAAAGTCTTTGGTTTGACCCGACTGGAGCTCGAACTCACGATCTACCGCCCTTAAGTCAAGCATAATGACCATTAAGCCACTGATGTGGTACTATTACTAACAGATATTCAAGGAAAATATTTGTCTCAGTTTGAGGTAGTACAGTTCAAATGTATAATATTTTGCATAAAAATTAATGCCAGCAAAATTAGCCACAATTCTTTCCATGGCAGTGATTAAATAAGTAATCAATACCAGTGCTTGTGATATTCTTCTTACATGACTCAGCCACTAAATCCATGTTTTTACATAAGTAGATAAATTTTGTAACAAACGAACATCTGCGGAAATGGCTTTAGCAGACAAAAAAAATCTTGATTTAAGAAATAATTCATGGCAGGCATAGACTTGTGCAAATTTACACATGGGCTGGGGCTTTATATTCAAATTTTACCCTGAGCAATAGCGAGGGGTAAGATCTAAGAATATAAAGGCCCAGCCCATGTGTAAATTTGCACAACTCTATGCCTGCCATGAATTATTTCGATTCTAATTGGACAAATACGGTAATTTTTAACCATTCGTGAACTGTATACACACAGCATTTGGTGGCTGTTCCATTTACCTCCTTCGGAAATTTTGAATTGATTTTGAATTATTTGTATTTGAATGAGATATTTTAAAACAAAGATATGGATGTTAATACGAAAAACATATTTATTGTGTATTTTCCAACATAGATTCGATTGAACAATTCCTGCGTAAAAATATTAAAAAAAAAAAGTTCATTCGTTCATCATTTCGAGTGCTAACAAGATGGCGGAGCGGAGTTGTCAAACATAATATCGAACACTTGAACAGTTGTTAATAATCAACATTTATTGTTAGATATGAAATAAAAAAAAATAAATGGCAATGAAAAAAAAAAGCTTGTATTGTTGGACATAAAAAAAATTCTGAAAAAAATACTTAAGACAACCATATATCGACTTTGACTTTTGCTTACAAGGGACACTGATTGACACAAGCTGGTTACTGATTTATTTTACGATTTTGTGAGCATTTTACTTGTTTGAGTAGCAAAATTCAAAATGCCATCAAATTGGAAAATATCAGTAACTTAATTACATCACCGTCTACAGTAGTTATCAATGTATACGTAGGAAAACATGAAGGTTAGTGACTATATAGTGTATTTTGTTATTCATGGCCGACACATATCAATGGAATGTATGTGACTGTGTGCGTACTGTGGATCCCCAAATGTAAATTTTCAAAACAAATGATAAAAAAATACTTAGTTACAGAATATTTATTTATAACTGACGGGGAATTTTTATTTTAAGGACTTTAAAAATACGCTATATGCCGGTGTTTTGTTTGTTTACACTCGGTCGTCACGGTAATTTCACAGCAGGAGTCACAATGGAACAGCCAGATTTGTTGTGTACTGCACTTGCACTAAATATAGAGTTGTCGAGTATTATCGTGTGTGCCGTTTTATAGACGTCATATTAGAATTAGGTGTTTCTTTTTAATTTGTGCTTCTTGCATGAGGAGCTAGGCAAGTCTAAAATATTGGTCCGTTATGAGATCTCTATAATTGCAATACAACCATATAAACAATATCAATACCTTTTTATGATAATCATAACACTTCTCTGTTACTCTTCTGTATCTTGGCTTCATAGAACAGAAATGTTCACTTTCCTCTGTTAATGAGAAATCATTAAATAATGTTTACCACAGCAACATATCAGGTAAGCACTAAATCAAACAAAGAATTTATACATCTGTGTTACCAAAATAATATGGTAGCTTCATTGAAAGAATTGTGAAAATCAATACCAGATGATGATGCTCAAAAGAATCATATGTAGGTTTGGTTGGACCCATTAACCTAGTTAATCCCACTTCCTTTTTCCAAAAGTGTATGTAACCAGGAAAGTGGATTGCTGTTCGGGGAATCAATTTTGCCTTGGTTTCTACAATTTTTCTATGATTTTGTAATTGAT
This sequence comes from Bathymodiolus brooksi, assembly GCA_963680875.1. Lineage (NCBI taxonomy): Eukaryota > Metazoa > Mollusca > Bivalvia > Mytilida > Modiolidae > Bathymodiolus > Bathymodiolus brooksi. The sequence continues at coordinate 98,490,594 of OY804575.1, read as the reverse complement.
TTGATGGTGTGGCATTTTTGGATTTTTCATTTTCTTATCACTTTATAAAACTTTAACATTAGGACATTATCGGAGAGAATAGTTGATGAAGTACATTCTACTAAGTTTTAATATTGTAATATCATCATCTGTCTAACGAAAGATTTACATGTAATTTTTTTATTAAAACATCAACCATTTGACTGTGTTTTTTTCTTCTTTCATTTTTCCTGCATTAATCATTGCATAGATCTGTGGCTTGTTTCACACAAATTATATGGTACATGGCTTTATCTTTAACATATGGAAATAATCTGGGCATAAGCATACTAGAGGCTCAGCCCACTGAGCCTGTATCGCTCACCTGACAATAGAATGATGCAAAACCTTTATCTCTAATAGTTTTTGAAATATCAGACAAAAATGTTTAAATTAAAAAAAAATAATGAAAAAAGGGCAATAACTCCTAGACGGTTTACTTCAAAATTGCAGGGTATGTAGATCTTGACAAGCTGAACATGTTTTCAGTTTACACTTAACATCTATCTCTTATAGTTTTTGAAATAAAGGATGAAAAGTATTAACATTTTTAAGATTTGATGAAAAAAGGGCAATAACTTCAAGATGGATAATCAGATTTACTTTAAAATTGCAGGCTAAGTAAATCTTGACATGCTGCACATGTTTGCTGTTTAAACTTAACATCTATCTCTTATAGTTTTTGAAATAAAAAACGAAAAGTATTAAAATTTTGAAAATTTGATGAAAAAAGGGCAATAACTCCAAGATAGGTAATCAGATTTTCTTCAAAATTTCAGGGTAGTTAGATCTTGCTGTGCTGATCATTTTTACCCCGTCAGATTTCTGATATTATTAACGGTTTTTGAGTTATTACCAAAAACATGCAATTTTACCATATGTTCTATTTTTAGTAACAGTGGCCATGTTTGTCGGCCGAATGGAACCAAATGAAGAAGTTTTATAGAGGATCTTACATAGATGCTTCCTGCCAAGTTTGGCTCCATTTGGCCAAGCAGTTTCAGAGGAGAAGATTGTTTTAACATTAGCCAATCAGAAACAAGAATTGCCCTTGGTGGCCATATTTGTTGGCGGAATGGGACAAAATGAAGAAACTTTATAGAGGACCTTATATAGATGTCAAGTTTGGTTCCATTTGGCCCAGTTGTTTCAGAGGAGTAGATTAAAATATGAAAAAGTTAACGGACGGACGATGGATGCCAAGTGATGGCAATACCTCACATAACCCTTTGGGTCAGGTGAGCTAAAAAAGGGGGGTGTAATCTAGTGGTAAAGTGGATTGAACATAAATAATAACCACTGTATTTTCTCCAATAAAGGATACGCTTGAGTTTATCACATCATGAATAGAATTTAATCTTCTAATGGTCAATATTTTTGTCTTCATACATGTACATCTTTTTTAATTCAAGAAATATGCTGAGAGTGGGGTAAAGCAAAATTCAGATTAGTAATCATAAAGTCTGGCCCCTGGACATCTTTATCTTGCTAATACATTGTTACAAAAGATAAAACTTGATAATGAATGTAATTGTAATATAGACAAACCATCAAAAGTTTCTGGTTCCTGTAATAGATCCATCTCAGCACTTTTATCTTCAGCACAATGAGGACATTCTTGTTCAGCTATTACAAAAATCAGATTACTGTTGGCTAACTTAATGGCTATATACTCTCTGTAATGTACATGTATATAATTAAAAGGCTTGGACATTTAAATGAAAATGAACTCCTAGGTTACCAATGATAATTTATGTACAGTTTGGGTTTCATTCAGAATTGTAGTTTCTTAGAAAAGGCTTATCCATATTCCCAGAGTCCTATATAGCTAAGTGTCCACTGCAATATTTCAGTGATTTCAGAGATTTTTTAAGAAACATTTTAAACAAAGAATCATAATGTTAAACTTTAGTCCTACACTGGTATCCATCTTAAGATTTGTTATCCACATATTTGTCTGGAATTTACTCTCGCAAAGTTAATTAGATTAATTATCTACTAAAAATGAGTTTGTCAGTGACTTACATAATGTCAATGATTTTCACCCATTTATTCATTTCCTCCACCAATAAAACTTATCTTCCACAATATAATTGTTATATTTATGAAAGTTACATTATAAATCAATAGAACTTATCCTCATCCAATTGACAAGCACAGAAATATAACATCAAGCCTCACAGTTACGTACTCATACTCCACAGAAATATGACATCAAGCCTCACAGTTATGTACTCATACTCCACAGAAATATGACATCAAGCCTCACAGATACGTACTCATACTCCACAGAAATATGACATCAAGCCTCACATTTACGTACTCATACTCCACAGAAATATGACATCAAGCCTCACAGTTACGTACTCATACTCCACAGAAATATGACATCAAGCCTCACAGTTACGTACTCATACTCCACAGAAATATGACATCAAGCCTCACAGTTACGTACTCATACTCCACAGAAATATGACATCAAGCCTCACAGTTACGTACTCATACTCCACAGAAATATGACATCAAGCCTCACAGTTACGTACTCATACTCCACAGAAATATGACATCAAGCCTCACAGTTACGTACTCATACTCCACAGAAATATGACATTAAGCCTCACAGTTACGTACTCATACTCCACAGAAATATGACATCAAGCCTCACATTTACGTACTCATACTCCACAGAAATATGACATCAAGCCTCACAGTTACGTACTCATACTCCACAGAAATATGACATCAAGCCTCACAGTTACGTACTCATACTCCACAGAAATATGACATCAAGCCTCACAGTTACGTACTCGTACTCCACAGAAATATGACATCAAGCCTCACAGTTACGTACTCATACTCCACAGAAATATGACATGAAGCCTCAGTTACGTACTCATACTCCACAGAAATATGACATCAAGCCTCACAGTTACCTACTAATACTCCACAGAAATATGACATCAAGCCTCACAGTTAAGTACTCATACTCCAAAATCATCCAATCAAAGTACTTGATATATTAGAGAAGAGTTCTGATTGCCCATTTCTCGAGTACGAGTACTAAAATCACACTCAAATAATTCATGACCGCAAAACCTGGATGCACACACACATATAATACCTTTAGTCATGAAATGGGTCCTTGTTCGTAACAAAACACTGAAGACATTAATATTTTGAACTGCTATGTAAAATTGTAGGTATTGACTTTTAACTACGACACTTGATATCGGAAAATATTTCCTCTTATTCAAGTAAAATATCCTTCACATTCAAAAAGATATCCTTAAAGATGCTATAAATTCCATTTCATGATTTCTTGAATAGAATAGAGGAACATTAACTCTACGATATAGCATTGTATGACAACTGAATACAAATAATAGAACTTGCTCAACAGGATAAATATAGGAAAATATAAAAACAACAAGTGGAACAATGAAATGTTATATTATTACCTTGTACAGTTATCTCTACAGTTTATTTCTCCAGTTGATGATGTGAAGTCTGTAGGTATATAATACTGAGCTTGTTTCTTTATACAGTTTTTACTGGTTTCAATTTGTGTTGCTGTAAATCATAAGTACATGTATAATACAAATTAATACCATTTTTTTCATGAAAACTTTTCAGAAAAAGGTATTGTATATGTATTTAAATACACATGTCAATAAAATTTATGAAGCATCATATAAGCACCAAGAAACATATAATTTCTCAGCTGAATTACAACTGTCTTCAAATACGACTTTCCATTATAAAAAACATAACAAAGTGACTAAATTTATACAGTTCACATAAAACAATCCATATCACATGTCTATATTTTGAATTTCTGCCAATTTCAGAATTAAATGTAGAAGTCTAGGCATATCAATATATTACACAAATTACAAGTACATGTAGTGACAAAAGCTCACCTGGTCTTTGGTAGGCAAGCTAATAATAATGAAGCTACAGAAAGTGTTGTGCCAATAATATCTACTCATTTTCTATTTACACTTTTGAGGCCAGCAAAATAGACAAATGTATGGATTAAAATGTAAAAAAAAAGTGATGGGAAATCTCATACAGTATAACCTTGTTAAACCGCCACCATCTGTCCAGCCAGATTTTGGCGTTATAACGAGTTTGGCGATAAACTAAGTAAGGACAGAAAACCGAAAGTCAACAGTTTGATTTTAAATTTGGAATGACTGACGGTTTGATTTTGACAAGTTTACCGGAAATGAGTATTATCACTTACAATTTAAATTCTAATATATAAGTTTCATTTTGACAGTTGTAAAAAATTTCGGCATTTGTAAATTTAGCAGAATTTATTTTATCAAATTTGAAAAGAAAAAAAATCTACTGAAATTACGTTGTTAGCACATATACTAGCAATTTCCTTTAATATATATTAAATTCATTTTTACGTCTTACAAATATTTACTCTCCATTTTATTTTCACTTTTTGTTTATCACAACTAAAAAAAGAACAATAAAGTTTGTTTTTCTCACTCGTTGTCGTGTCACAAGATTAATTCTGTCCCCGGGGCAAATGTACAGTTAACTTATGGATAATTGATCATTAATTGTCTAAAGAAAGGTGATAAAATATGTTTATAGAAGCAAGGGTGTTATACTTTAATTGAAAAATGTTTATACAACACTTAGAAGCGTGTCACCGTCAGTGTATGGTTTGGAAGTAAATTTGATTTCTATAACCGGAAGTTGTTAAAATCTATTCACATATAAACATTTCTGTCATTTTAACGCATGCATTCACAATCAAATAATTCACAACATGTTCACGTGGATTATAACCCATTACAAGGAAGGCTTTCACTTATTTCTTCATTAATGTTCAGAAAGTCGAGGTCACTGGAGGACATCATTTGCCAATATATCGATGGATTCTTAATTTCTACAATTTCTCCTTTCTGTCGAAAATCAAGCTAATTTCTTTTACGTTTAGGCGTCGACATTTTCAACACAAATGAAAAGAACACACAAACAAATTTATTAAGCTTTATTCAGAATGAAAAGTAATCAGTTCAGGGTTGTAAAAAAACCAACTGTTTTCACAGCAATATCTATTTTCCTTGACTGCTTGTTTACTTACCTTGATTGACAGGCATCCTAAAATCACCGAGGTGTGACATTAATGATTGGCATTATGATCGAGGTTTAAATAACAGTAAATTGACCGTTTGATCTTCAATTACTGTGGCGGATGGCGGTATGCGAGTTTGGCATTTTAACGGGGTTATTACTACATACGGAAAACGGGACTGCAGAAATTCTTGGCGATACGAGAGTTTGGCGGTGAATCGAGGGGCAATAAAGCGGGGTTTTACTGTATATCTTTTGAACAGCTTAGCTAAAAATGTGATCAGCATGACAGGCCAAATAAACATTTCAATTTGTAAAGCCAACAAAAGCTGATCAAGTATTCATACACATAGGGGAGGCAATCATATGTAAATATAACGATTTAACCTCAAATTTATGCATTTTTAATAAATTTTGTACGTTGAATAAGTCCTTAAAATCAGAAATAACAGAAAACTTACCAGCTTCAACAACTGGAGCATAAAGCCAACTGGAAAATAAAATAAAAAATATTTAATATCTACATGTATATAAAGTTCTCAACAACAATCATAAATCATATATGCAAAAAGTAATAATTACAGAAAAACCTGTCTAAACCATGTAAACCAAACCTCATTGGGACCAAAATTTGTATTCTAAATAGACAAGTGTTTGTTTCCTACAGGTTAAATTGACCAAGATTTCTTACATTGAGACTTTATTTAAAGTTAGATTTATACAGTATTCTGTTTTTTTTATATATTATTCGGGGTTCGGTTTAGACATATTTCACTGTATACAGGTATCTAATTTTATTGAATGGAATGGATAAAAAAAACCAAATGGCCATCATTATTCAAGTATTAAGTTTTTAAACTGATGGAAGTACACCTCTTTGTGAAAATGTCTACATAAAAAACTAAAACGAGGACATTTCCTCACCTATTTGTATTTTATGTCTAATTTTGTATACTTGGTAGGTGTCAGTCGGGAGCAGGACAATAGCCCCCCTAGGATAATTGCCCCCCACAAATTTTTTTCAGTTTTATATTTAGTTTCTGACTCTTTTTTTTTTTTTTTTTTTTTTTTTTATATTTCACGTTTATTGATATAGAACTTCCAAATGGAATATTCTTGGTCTTGTGTCATCATTTATGTCAGAGAATATTGGGTCATCATTCAGGTCCGAGAGAGGGAGAAACACGGTAGACATCACGAATATAGACTGTCGAAATTCATATCATCTACAAACTCATTGAAGTCAATATATTCATCTCCATTTGCATCAGCATCTGCCATTAAATCCTCCGGGGTTCTGGTTTCTCCTTCCATGACGTATGCCATGACATCCCTCAGTTCGTCTATATCAACAAGTCCATCCTGATCTCCATCAAGATTCAAGAACATTTCTTCCAATATTTCCTGCTGTTTATCCCGACTCTATGAACTCCATTGCACTACTATACTTTCACTTCAAAATACACTCCTATTTAAGCCAGTTCTAAGCTTGTATCATTTTTTCTCAAAATTCTTTTTAATTATTAACCTTTGTACTTAGCTTTGATCATTGTTTAATCAAATTTCTTTTTATAATTTTTCTTTGAAGATCAATTTTGTAAGGTAATTAAACTTAATTGGGAAATCATTAAACTCTATCTAAAAATAAAATATCTATAAATGATATTGCAATTTAGTGTATAAATAATAAGAGAAAGCGATTCAAACCCCTTTGATTAATATACAAAGAAAATCCAACTTAAAAGTAATTTGAATAATTTAATCTGAGTTTATGCATATTTATTTCTCATAAAAATGAAATAAAAAAATTGGGGGATGGGGGGCAATTGACCGGGGGGCTATTGTCCTAGGGGGGCAATTGTCCGGGGGGCTATTGTCCGGGGGGCTATTGTCCGGGGGGCTATTGTCCTAGACCCCGTGTCAGTCCTTTGATATATTATGTAGACCTCTAATTCAATATAAGTTTTTTTTACATCCGTCAAATAGAATTTTAGATCGCTTAAAGAAAAGAAACAAGAATTCCATATGAATTGGTGATTCTAATAACAAAAATGCTGTCATTTCCATATGATGCTGACAACATAGTTGAAAGTCGTGACCTGACTGGTTACCAATACCAGGGTTTGATCAGCAAAAATCAAATCAGTAGACAGGTATGTACATACAATGACAAGTCTGCTATTAATAATAACAATTTACATTGTTTACCTATGGCATTAATTTGAACACTGCCTCTATTTTTCATGCTTTAATTTGTTGCATGCACTTAAATTATGTTCGTATTAACTTACCTGTACAAACTTAGGTTTGATACTGACCTGAAATAAATGAATTTGAAAACTAAAATTTTTGCTGAAATACTGTATTTTTCAACAAGAATGTTTAACACATATTAGCCATTCAAAATAGATAATGCTGCCATTGTATTTGAAATCAAAATAATAGTTACCCTTCCTGCATAGATAAAAACCTATAAATTCAATTTTTTTTTAAATAACAGAGCAACTCCTTATTTTTTTTTTATCTAAAGACCAATACTTCTTCATTATAGATGACACATATAGGAGAAATCTGGTAGAAAATACTTATGTTTATTAAATATTAAACTATTTTCCTGATGTAATGTGTTATTTTAAAGTCAAATGTACTAAAACTATAAAATGCTATAAAATTGTAAACTTTTAATTTTCAATATGAATTTAACTATAATTTTAACTTACCATGTCCAAAATGAAGTCCACCAGTTTACTGTCAATAATTCAAACAGGAAGGTAAACGAAGGCTGAAAATTAAAATGAAAAGCATTAATTGAAAGTATAATAATGGATTCAATTAACTTTTAAACTTCTTCATTAAATATACAATACTTGTGCACTGTCGAAGCATATAGGTAATATGTGTATGAGGCTTAGAAACGGGGGAAAAGGCGAGGCTTTGCTGAGCCTTTTCCCGCGTTTCGCGCCGAATACACATATTTACCTATATGCTTCGACAGTGCATATGTATTGTATTTATCCTGCAATTTTAAATTGTAAATACGTTTACTGGACGATGATAAAAGTATTTGAAATAATTTTCTGTATGTATTTGAAAACAATATCCCCTGATGTGCCCCGATGTGGGCAGAGGTTACATTTGTATGTTCTATTTATAACTGACCAATATCAAAAAAAATATTGGGCAGGCTATATTGGTCGGTAAATGCTGTCATTGCAGGATAAAATATTATATATAATCATTGTCTTAAATATTACATACATGTCATTAATACATGATAAATATTAGCTGTTTGTACTGTTTCGCTATAGATACTGAATAACATATTATTTTTCCAGTTGAAAAATCTTGCAATTTCACAAAATTTTAAAAAGAAATGCTCTTGACCTACGACAACTGTAATTGTTTCTTCCTGTAAAATAGTGTCATTTTTTTTGGTACAGTCAAATCTGTCGTAACGGTCATCTGCTCATAACGGTCACTTTCGTGCTCTCCCTGTGCATTTTACTATATATTTTAATTCGATATAGCGGTCACCTGTTCATTGTGGTCAGCGGTCACCATTTATTAGTAATTTCCAGTGTAAAACCTTTGTATAACGGTAAGTTCATTTTTAAAATAATACCGGAAGTGATTTCGAAAGTTCGGTATTTTTCTCAAATGTACAAAAAATCCAGAGGTGTTACAAAATATATTGCTTAATTTAATTAACTAAATAAGCAAACACTATTAAATTTTGTGAGTAATAAATTACATAAAGGAAAGTTTATACCCGGGGGTTATTGGAGATATTTATTCATTACGACGAAAGTAGAAATTCACTCACCAAAATTATTTTGTATCTAGTGCAACATGTCAAAATCATCAACATCCGTAAATAGGAAAGCTTTGAAATTAGACGACAAAGTGAAAGTTATCTGTATGAGTACATTGGGCTTTAATACAATGGATTATAAATCGTTGTGATCGATGGTGGGAAAAGTTGTTGACCTGTGGGCGAGGAGAAGGGTGTTGGTCATACCCAGATAATGAACATTCTTTAAAGAAAACGTGAGATTCAATCAACGATTTTGAAAACAATGTTTCCAGTTCAACATTGTGTTACTGGAAATTGTACTTTTGTTTATTAAATATCTTTCTTTATTTATTTATATGCTTTATTCAAATCATATCAGATTGAGATAAACATAAGATGTGATTAAAAATGTTTATTTTCAACTAATGCAGAATATTTCGTCGAATAATCAAACCCCTTCATATAAAGGTCACCTGTCTATAGTGGTCATTTTGTCAAACTCCCCTAGGTGACCACTATAGACAGGTTTGACTGTATATACAATTTATTGTAATTAATGTTTAAAAGTACTCACCACACCCAGTCTAACTGCACTATTAACAATACCATCATTTATTATGCAAGTAGCTTGGTAATCAAAGTGTTCCAATCTGAAAGAAACAAAGTATGGTCATTAGTAAAGAGTAAATATGAAAGATAGGATTTAATTTTGTACAAGACAATATGACTAGCAACGAAAGAACGAATAGAACGCTAATTTGGTTTTAATTCTTATACAAATATGACATCAAAAGTGGATCTACCGATCAATACATCTTCACAAATAAATAAATACAATCTTACATTATCTCATAAAAAATGAACATCAAAATATTAGCACTATTTGTTTTATTGCACATGCTTTTGTGGAATAAAAAAAAATCCAAAAAAACAACAAAACACAAAAAATAACTTGTCAATATTTACCTCCTATATGATGTGTTGTATAATTCATTCATTAAAACTGAGTCCACATGACCTAAGAACATGCCAACCTGAAAAAAAAAAACCCAATATGTGTAAAAAAAAATCTTTATAATATAACTTAGGCCAAAAAAAATAAAAGTTCTGGTTCTCAGACAACGCCACCCCCTCAAAATTTTCGGACGATGGCACGTTTTTATTGACATACAGAAAAAAATCGCCGCTGCACCGTAATTTTGAAGAATTTTTTTTTTCAAATTTACCGCCAATTTAAAATTTTCAAGCGTGCCGGTGTCGCGGACAAGTTTTGACAAATGTTTGAATGACTGATCAATCGAAAACGAAAGTAAAAATTTCAGCATGGCTACGAGTGAAAACACTGTCCTCGTCAGTTTTAATGTACAGTTATGTTCCAAACAAATAGTTCCGTGGACTATCCTGCCTATTGACAGAACAATGACAGTTGCAGAGTTATGTAAGAGTATATTTGTGGGTGATTTTACGCACAGAGGCTCACAGTTATATTTTCATATCACCAGGTATGTATCAAAAAGAAGAAGGGAGTCACTTTTTGGGGGGCCAAAAGTGAAAGTAGAGTTTCGGCACCTTTTTTCGTTTCAAAAATGGTTTAGTCTTTGTTTTTCCCATAAAATTAATGCAAATATCGATGTTGTTTGCTGATTGACTGGTTTACAGTGGAATAACACTCGTTTTTAAATTCCAAGCGGTTTGGACAACTTCTTATCATACTCAATTCCGGTTTATACGGACTTAACAATATTGATAGAAATAAAAAAATCGAAATATAATTTTAAAAAGTAGGAAAAAAGACAACTTAAATCTCTTGCATTAAAATATATTTTTTCCTTGTCTCAATCAATCTGGAAATATAGGAAGACAGCATTTTAAGAATATCTTTTGACAAGATGAGTAAATAATTTCCCGCAAAAATGCCAGTTTAAATCCTTCGACCAATGAAAACTCACCTTGATATTTAGTCCGTATAAACCGGAATTGAGTATGATAAGAAGTTGTCCAAACCGCTTGGAATTTAAAAACGAGTGTTATTCCACTGTAAACCAGTCAATCAACAAAAAACATCGATATTTGCATTAATTTTATGGGAAGAACAAAGACTAAACCGTTTTTGAAGCGAAAAAAGGTGCCGAAACTCTTATTTTCACTTTTGGCACCCCAAAAAGTGTCCTCCCTTCTTCTTTTTAATACATACCTGGTGATGTGAAAATATAACTGCGAGCCCCTGTGATTTTACGGACATAAAAGAGGTTGGAGAAAACAACAACCCTTTCGTTAAATAAATAATATTCTCCGAATAATTCTTATATGATTTACATAATTAGAAATCCTATACTCTGATTGGGTATAAGTGCTTATGGAGGTGGGGTTTTGTCAGTTTATTTTTCGATAGACGATGTTCACCGGACTACTTTTTTCGTAATGTAAACAAAATGGCGGCTTGGATTCCCGATAATAAAAAAAGATAAAAGAAACAATGTTTATTGTTAATAATCGACAATTATTGTTAGATATGAAATAAAAAAATAAATGCCAATGAACAAAAAAAGCTTGTGCAAAAAAATTTCAGAAAAAATACTTAAGACAACCATCTATCGACTTTGACTTTTTTAATATATTGTCATCCTGTGACGTTGTTTACAAGGGACGCTGAATGACACAAGCTGGTTACTGATTTATTTTACGATTTTGTGGGCATTTTATTTGTTTGAGTAGCTAAATGCAAAATGCCATCAAATTGGAAAATATCAGTAACTTAATTACATCACCGTCTAGTTATCAATGTAGGAAAACAAGGTTAGTTCATTTTGTTATTCATGGCCGATACACATCAATGGAATGTATGTGTGCGTACTGGGGATCCCCAAAGGTAAATTTTCCAAACAAATAAAAAAAAAACTTAGTTACAGAATTATAAGGATTAAACACATTTTTTTCTGAGTTTATTGATGTATAACCTGGATCAAGTCACTCACAAACTTACATAAAAGTCCGAAGTTTGTGAGTGAATTGGTCCAGGTTATACATAAATAAACTCTGGAAAAAATGCAAAATGTGTTTAATCCTATAGTAAACACTATTGTGTTGTTTGTTTGCCAAAATAGTAGAATTGAACTGGTTTGCGTTATGTTTTTAAACCGCTGAAAATAAAAACAAAATATAAAAACCCTTCCCATGTTGGATTGGAAATAAAAACAAAAAATAAAAACCCTACCTACTTTGCCCTTTTTTTAAATCCATTGTCTAAGAACATTTTTTTTAGATGGCCTTATATTATTACTTATTTCCTTTATTTTTCTAATAATTGATGTCCTAGTTCATGAATATTCTTATGTAAATTTCTTGCTATGAAAGTCAGAGATGGATTCTTTTACTCTGAAATACCTGAGTATCTGAGTTATCCATTTCAGTAGGATCAGTCAAATAGAACTTCAGTTATCATGAAGAAAACATTGTCTACAGGCAGAAAACAACACCAACACATCCATACCATTATACAACCGCAAAAATTGTATGGTCCTATAAAAAGCATTGTAAATTCACATCATCTTATGTATGTTTTCATGATTCTTTATTTCTGTTACTCACATCCATCTCTTGAGTGTTCTTAATGCCAAATGAATTTAGAAAAGGATCTCATATTGATTTTGGCCAAAAGATGAAAATTTCACACATCGTCCCCATTCATCTATAATATTACAATACCTTTTTTAATTTATCCCTTTGATTACTAGAAATCATAAAGGCTCCATCATCCAATAAATAACAAGTAATATTAGAATCTTCTTGACAATACTGCTCTGTTTCTGATGTTAGTATGCTGAAGATCTTCTCATGTTTTACAAATCCTCCCACAACAGCTGGTTTGATGTTGTTCTTTTTTATAGTTACACTCTTAACTACCATAATATCTGGTACTGTTTCATTTTCTGTTCTGGCAGCTGAATTATGAAAAGAAGGTTTAAACAGTGATGGCAAAAAATTCCATCAAAACAAACAATCATCTCTCATCTCAACTCATTGAACATAAAAAAGACAATGACATGATGTTGGAAATTCAAGTCCTAGCTTGAAAAGCATAAAATGTCCATAAAATGATATACTAAATGAAATACTGAATGGATGATCGACAATATTTCGGGGGGTAAGAAGCATGGTTTACTAGGGAAAATGCAGAAGAATTAATAGAAAGCTGAAAAGTTAAAGAAGCATGAAAGGCCTTGCCTAGTTACCATATGACATTGATACTGTTATGGTGCTTGCCTAGTTAGCATATGACATTGATACTGTTATGGTGCTTGCCTAGTTAGCATATGGCATTGATACTGTTATGGTGCTTGCCTAGTTAGCATATGGCATTGATACTGTTATGGTGCTTGCCTAGTTAGCAAATGGCATTGATACTGTTATGGTGCTTGCCTAGTTAGCATATGACATTGATACTGTTATGGTGCTTGCCTAGTTAGTATATGGCATTGATACTGTTATGGTGCTTTCAATAGATAATATTTACTAAGATTATCCTGTAAATACATGTGCAATTTGATGTGATTTTAATTTTTGCCAACCGCATCGGTGGTGTCATGGTTACAGGACTTGCATCGAATCAGGCAGTAGATTGTGGGTTCGAACACTAGTTTGATCAAATCAAACACTACAAATTGGTATTTGTTGCTTCTCCACTGTGTATGCATCAAAAAGGGCAATAGCAAAGACTTCAGTGATATGTCTACACACACACTGTTGATTCAGCCAGTTTGTATAAATCTAACTAAGTATCTTGGTCTAGTACACAACAGACATCATCATCATATCATTGATACGGAAATTGTTCTTGCCTTGATATAGCTGAAAAATTGCTGTTGGCGTACAACAATCACTCTCTCAATTCTTGATAGTAATGCACATCTTTTTTTCTTTCAAATGAATAATAATCAAATTATAGGTACCAGTTTTTCTATCACAAGATTATGTATGATTATTAAAATTTAAAGCATAATTACCACAAATGTGTGTTTTAAAGCTTACCCGAGGGTTTGCAAATTTCAGCACACATAATCAAAATTCAATAAATATTATACCAAATGGAAAGATTTATAACTCTAAGAAATTTGTGTAACACATTTATGATAACCAGGTTCAGTATTGGAAGAAACCTGAGTACATGGGAAGATCATCATCATCAAGTACCTAATAAACCAGACTGAGGTACTGATCTAGTTAACCTCACCACATTCCATAGACAATCTATTGCCTTAGATTACTAGATCACTCTTCAGTCTCTGAATGTTTGAAGTGTTTTGTTTCATAACAAAGTTTTCTTTGGGTTTTTTTAAAGAATAGAATCTCTCTGAATTATCTGAAAACATTAACGTGCAGTAGATTGTTACTGTATCCAAAAATCATTTACATAACCAATTAGAACATCTATGATTTATAAAGTCAAAAACTGATTAAATACCGCCAAGAGATAAAACAAGACTGCTTACTTGTTCCAAAAGGTAAGCCTAAAAGTTTGTACATGACCAGGCTTTTATGGTTATAAAACTTTCAAGAACAAGTTTCTGACTCATACTCCAAAATCGTCCAATCAGAACACTGTGTTTATTAGATATGACATTGTGATCGATGTTTTTCAAGTACGAGTAAAAAAACTCCTACTTGGAAAGTTTTATGACCATAAAGTCTGTACTTCAATAAACTTACTAAGTGTATATGGAGCACTAAATATAAATCCATCATAATCCAGAGCTCTTTTAAAGTATGAGGCCTGCCACGTATCATTATCCTGCTTTAGTGTGTCAACATGCCTAGAACTAAAAATATCATTAAATTATTTATAAAATGCATTGGCTGTGCAATTCAAAAGATGCAATGAAATATATATAGATATATGTTATTGGTTAATTTATGCTTCTTATTATCAAGAAACTTTTATTACCATCACCTCATTTGATCACATGATACTACAGAATCTATAAATACACCATATGTATAATTCTATTGATTTGATCTCATCAGTGTTGTCAGAGACCAATAACAATGAAAGTATACTTAACAAATGCCCACGTCCCCAAAAAGCTGAAGAAAAAAATATATTCTAAATATCATTTAAAAATGACATATTAAGTTGGTCTATGGGTATGAACCATTGTATTTAAATAATAAAAGATACAATTGATGAACTAGTAAAAAAATATGCATGGTCAATTAAAAATTTTTAAATGTTGAACTTACTCCGCAGGATAAACTCTTGTCAAACCTCCATATGTAGCAATGAAACTTGCCTCTGTTCTGCAAACAAATTAAAACAAAATAATTTTAAGAATGCTCATGAAATTGTTTTTGAAATAAAAAAAAATGACTTAATTCAAATAAATAGTTACATTTTATTACAGTTGTAATTAAATAGTTGATGCATAACAGTATGATGTTCAATCTGATTAAAATAAGCTGTTATAATATGCTACTCCCCCCCTAACGGCTGACAGAAGCCTATTAGAGGTCATGTCCAGATGAACTCATGATCAATTAATGAAAATGCAGTTGGCAAAGTCTTAACAGTGCCATTTGTGCTATTATTTATATAAGCTTTACAAACTTTAAGCTCATATAAGAAAGTTAATCTAGATTTCAGCCCAGTGGTTTCAAAGGAGAAGATTAATATTTGAAAAGCTTGCATGGCTTTGGCAAAGGAAGCTAAAAATAATAATAAGGTATCAGCATGTAGACCTTCTAGATACATAAAAGTATATATACTTACTTATTTACTGAACTATTACTCATCTTTGCATACTCTTTATAAAATAATCCAAATGCTTGTGTCTTCTTTATATCCCAGTATAAATGTAATAGCTTAGGATCACTCCCTGAAAGTAACAAGTATCTTGAGATAAAAAAATCTTGATGTGCAAAATGTAAATTAATAGTCTAGGTCAGGTACACGTTTTTGACACACAATGTAATGACTTTAAAATGTCTTTAAGATAAACTAATTTTGCATAAATAAGGAAGAATCTTTTTCCAGATTACAAAACTGTAATTTCAACACTCTGTAATCCTATTTTCTGTCAGAAATACATCCATGTATAAAATATGGAGAAATCCTTAATATTAAACAACTCAGTAAGACTCATCCTAGGGTTCACCTCTGGTAAATTTGGAAAAATTTGGTGAGTTAATGACAGGTGGATGAAAACAAGTGAAAACAAAAACCTCATATGACCTTTGATCAGGTCAGTTAATAAACAGACATACTTGGAACAGCTGAAATATCCAATAAAAATGCATAAACAAAGATCCAAAAGGATGTATTCAAATTCAAATTCTCTGCTTTATTCCTGTTAATTGCAACATAATTTTGGCTTTCTAAACATTAAAAATGTTTAAAAAAATAAAATAGCAACACTTTTATAGATGGAAATATATTGAGTAAGAAAATACAATCCAACTTGTAGGTTTTTAAAAAGAATTAACTCAACCCATACAGGTTTCATTAATTATTTATAAGAATTTACAGCTGGAATGTTTTCTCTGTTACATAATCAATACTCAGATGTAATGATCTTGCCCAGTTACACAAATCTAAAGGTGAAATAACTTACAATAATCTGATGGTTTTTCCTTATTCTCCCATTCTTTATAAGCATTATAGATGTCACGGACTGTTCCTGACTGGTTATTCTTTGATGTCAAATTAGTACAATAATCCCTGAAATAAACAAAAACAGAAATGAAGTATGTTTGTATACACTAAGATTTACATATCTACAACATTAATCAACTAGTCTTACAGGATAGAAATCAACAGGATTACTTTTATAAATAAAAAAAAAATGCATTTGTTAATGGTTTATATTGAGACATTGTAATATATTGATTGCAAGATCAAAGGTTTGGACAAGACAGGATTACTAAAGTGATAGGTTTTGGAACACACAAGGTTCTTTTTAGCTAAGAGCATTATTTTGAGAAGCTATATTTTGAAATATGTCAGAATACTCAGTTATCAGATTACACAAGTTACACTGTACATCATTGTTAAAATTATGTAGTACCAGATTAAATCTTTCAGATGCACTGTGGCAAGCAGTTTTCATTTGTCAATCATTTCAACCAACTTTTGAAAGTATGACAGAGAGTATATTTATATTTCAATAACTAAAATTCTTTTGTAAATTCTATCTCACCACCACATTTTTATTTCATTTACACATTTACTCATTTACAATTGCATGCAATATTGTAAAAATGATTTTGCAGGGTTATGTTTTTACCAACTGATAATGTGCATGCAAAAATATGATACATACACATTTTTCTCTCTGTTATTAATCAAAATCGTTTTCTTCCATAATAATTATATCAAAATTAATATGAATATACAGCCATCACAATTTTTTAAAGTTCAAAGGTCAAAAGTGTGTATAAATACAAAAGGCTTACCATTTGGCTATTAACATTGTAGTTAAATTATCTCCTTGAAAAACACTACTATCTGTAACTGAAATATACAAATATTTATAAATCATTTCGTTCATCCAATAGGGTTTCATTGATATACATAAATCTATATCCCTTCAATATTCATACTTAACCATACTTCTTATAACTAACAAACATGAATCCACAAAAGACAAAATCCACATGAATATTTTAGAAATCCTCTTTTACTTTACTTTTTTTTTTTATTATATGACATAAACCATGTCATCAGCACCCATATACATCATAGTGAAAGTTTTTTTCTAATTTCCAGTTCTTGGATAAATAGAACGGTTAATGTATAGACTACTTTTTGCCAGTTTAAAAATGTTTTACAGGCGATAAGGAAGAATTCACTCTAGAATAATGACGATACTTTTTGTCAACATTTGAAATCATGTGACATTACAAATATTCTGAAATCATGTCATCGCACACCTTACCTTTTCAAATATACATGCGCTTTACCTATAAAATTATCTTTTAAATTTTTTTTTTTTTAGTAAAGGCGACCAGCTTGGAAGATGGACAATGCTGTGTGACACAATTTTGAATATACTTATTTTCATGCAGCTAAAAATCTTAGCTCATCTTGACTTAAAATAAAGCAATAATGGCCAACTAAAGAAATTTTATGCTATGAAGGCCCTCTTGGATGCAGGTCTTTGCAGGACAGGGTTGTCTAACACAATTTTGAAAGTGGACTACCTAAGGACCATCCCGGTTTAATTTGGTTTCTCTTAGATCAATGCTTCATGAAAAGTTTATGACATGACAGACCGTCAATAGACAGCAAGTGATGGCCAACGCACACATGGCCTTTGGCCAGGTAAGTAAATAATAAATTTTGTATTATTTGACTTACCTATATTTTTTGTTACATTAGTGAAAGCTACAGTATACTCTTGGTATGAAGGAATACTGATTCCAAGACTGAAATACAAAAATATGTGATCAACATTTTCACAATATAAAGAGTTTCTTAATATTCCATCTATATAAATAGGTGATCCTTCATGATTTAGGTTCATAAATTTCATTGTACTTTAAGTTAAAATTGGATGATCTGAATTCAAGTACCGTATTTTACGGACGATAGGTCGATATTTTTTTTCCTCAACACGCTGGCTTCGACCTATCGTCCACATCGACCTATACAAGGATGAAGTTAAAAAAATCTGGAATCCCTAAAAAAAAAATCTCGATAAAAATGACGATTTTGTTTACAGTATACCTTGAATTTGCTGTAGGTTTTTTTTCTGAATAAGAAGACTGAAATCATCGATGTTCTTGGGGAATAAAAGTATACTAACAAGGGGTGCAATTCCGGGGAAAAAATGTTCAACATCCAAAAAAAATCAATAATATTCAATGATTGAAGTGTTAGCGAAAATCAGTTCAATATTGAATTGTATAATAAAATATATACTATAAAAAATGTATGTTGTTGAAAAAAAATCACAGGGTGGATCGTTTTACAATATAAAATTATTGTCACAAAATATCTAAATATAGCTATATAGGTTTTCCATCTACCACGAGCATGCGCACAGGGTTTTAGTAAAAAATGGCGGTTGCATTACATCTCACAATAATTTGAATACACGTGGAGAACAAGCTTTTTATACTAAATATACTGGAAAATAATTATCGATTTCGTTAAACTAGAATGTTCTACACTTGAATTGGTCAATTAGGAACAAATAAAATAATCACCATGAGATAATCAACACAGGTGAACATCAGTCGGCACTTAATTATCCTGATCAGCTGATTGAAAATTTACTGGACCGAGACGATCACATAATTTGTGTACTACTAATTAAACACAGTTTAAAGGTATGTCAATAAAACTGCACAAGGTGATACATTGTTTTGACAGCTTGATTATTTTATTGTATGAACATCCGTTTACCATCTATTGTGACACCCACAGATGGCCTGATTTGAATGTCATCGATGTCTGGCTTTACAAACCAGACTCCCCATAAAAAACAAGTTTAAAAACAAAATTTTATTTTATTTAATTTTCATAATTATTTCATTTATGACACATTAGAGTAGTATTCTTGAGTTAATACTTACATATACTTACCGAAGAACATCGTTATAGGACAAATGTTTACCGATGTAAAAAAAAAAACACAAAAAGTTTGATGTGACGATACTTACCTAAGTTGTCATCGGCTTCCTCGACCTATGGAATGCTTCGACCTATCTTAGTATTTACCCAAAAATTTAGCCGAAAAGCAGCAATTCGACCTATCGTCCCCATCGACCTATAGTCCGTAAAATACGGTAATTACAAGAATAGTAACTTGGTTACAATGTCCCCCTGGATAATCAAGCTGGAATAACCTACAATAACTGAAGAATGTGTGCACTAACTACATGCTAACTAGAGGCTCAGCCCACTGAGCCTGTATCGCTCACCTGACAATAGAATGATACTGAAGCAAATTTCAAAGGGAGATAATCATTACCTTAAAAAACAGCAGCCATCTTGAATGGAGAGTGGGGCTGTCGGACACAATTTTAAAAGGGACACACCCAGGGACCATCTATGCCAAGTTTGGCTCCATTTGGCCAAGCTGTTTCAGAGGAGAAGATTTTTTTAACATTAGCCAATCAGAAAAAAGAATTATTCTTGGCGGCCATGTTTATAGGCCAAATGGAACGAAATGGAGAAACTTTATAGAGGATCTTACATAGATGCTTACTGCCAAGTTGTTTCAGAGGAGAAGATTAAAATATGAAAAAGTTAACGGATGGACGACGGACGCCAAGTGATGGCAATACCTCACATGGCCCTTTGGGTCAGGTGAGCTAAAAAATGATGAAAAAAGGGGAATAACTCCTAGATGGGTAATCAGATTTACTTCAAAATTGCAGGGCATGTAGATCTTGACAAGCTGAACATGTTTTCAGTTTACACTCAACATCTATCTCTTATAGTTTTTGAAATAAAGGATGAAAAGTATTAACATTTTTAAGATTTGATGAAAAAAGGGCAATAACTTCAAGATGGGTAATCAGATTTACTTTAAAATTGCAGGCTAGGTTGATCTTGACATGCTGAACATGTTTGCTGTTTAAACTTAACATCTATCTCTTATAGTTTTTGAAATAAAGGACAAAAGGTATTAACATTTTGAAAATTTGACGAAAAAAAGGGCAATAACTCCAAATTGGGTACTCAAATTAACTTCAAAATTACAGGGTAGGTAGATCTTAATATGCTGCACATGTTTGCAATTTAAACTTAACCTTTATCTCTAATAGTTTTTGAAATATCAGACAAAAATTTTTAAATTAAAAAAAATAAAAATAAAAAAGGGCAATAACTCCTAGACGGGTAATCAGATTTACTTCAAAATTGCAGGGCATGTAGATCTTGACATGCTGCACATGTTTGCTGTTTCAACTTAACGTCTATCTCTTATAGTTTTTGAAATAAAAAAACCAAAAGTATTAAAATTTTGAAAATTTGATGAAAAAAGGGCAATAACTCCAAGATAGGTAATCAGATTTTCTTCAAAATTTCAGGGTAGTTAGATCTTTTTTTAAAAGGGACACACCCAGGGACCATCTATGCCAAGTTTGGCTCCATTTGGCCAAGCAGTTTCAGAGGAGAAGATTTTTTTAACATTAGCCAATCAGAAACAAGAATTGCCCTTGGCGGCCATATTTGTTGGCAGAATGGGACGAAATGAAGAAACTTTATAGAGGACCTTATATAGATGCTTTCTGTCAAGTTTGGTTCCATTTGGTCCAGTTGTTTCAGAGGAGTAGATTAAAATATGAAAAGTTAACGGACGGACGACGGACGCCAAGTGATGGCAATACCTCAACATGACCCTTTGGGTCAGGTGAGCTAAAAAGGGGGTTTAATTGACTAATTGATTGATTGGTTGCTGCTTAGAATCCAATGGTAAATATTTCATGCAAATTCAGAAGAACAAGTTAAAGAATATCAAACAAATACACAGAAATGATGGAAGAATGGGATAACTGTGATAACAACTTTGACTGCCACTGTTAAGTACAAACAGAAGTGTAATCACAAAAAATTAGCCTATTCGAAATCTACAAAAGACATCTTTAACATGTAAGGAGCGTGGCACTCTCCAAACATGTTACCCACTACAGTCAAATATCAGGTTTTCCATATTATAACCCACCAAAGGAGTAAACCCCTATCTGCCAACTGGGGACGCACTGAGTAGTACTGTGTGTCAAGCCATAAAACATCACCATAACCCACTTAAACAGGGGCAAAACTTATGGACCACAAAAGGCATAACAGCCAAAATCGTACTTGACCTGTGTATTTCAGGGCATCTGGCCAAAGCACAAACAGTGATGATTTTGAGGAATTAAAAAATAATGGAAAATATATTGATAAATGAATGGACTCAAGAAGCAAGCCTGGACACCTTGCACAGCCTATATATACTGCTAAAGAGATTTAGTGTTGGTAGTACACCCTGAACTTATAATTGTAACATCTCACCTGAATGAAGTGTTTACAATATTGGTGTAAAAGTAATGTCTCGTTTCCAAATCTGTATGATTCTGAAATTAGAACATCAATTATAGTCCAACCTTGTTGTATAAATGTTGAAGAGAACAGCCATTTTATTTTAAATTAACCAAGTATTTGAGTTATATGAGGAACTAAAAGCTATTAGAACTATAAAGGGACCCTAATTTTACTTCAGGCTATCCATGAAAATGACTTGACTGTGTTGTAGATAATAAAGTTTATCTTTCTAGTTTATTGTTGAACAACCTTTTCTTTTACCATAAAATACTTTTATTGCAACTGGTCAAGTCAAGATCTTATATAGATAAAAAAAAAAAAAAAAAAAAAAACAGACTTCTACAATTCCTGTAATAGGTTGTAATGATTTGCCTTGATTTAAAATCAAACTAGGGTATCTGAACAGCTGACAGCTTCATTCCAGCATAATGACTAAGCCCAAATGTAAGTACACTATCACTGATAATGTTAAACAGACAAAATCACAAAAACTTGACAGAAATTACTGATGTAGACACTTAGATACACTTAACAATTAAAGATTGTTGACCTAGACTAAAAAAACTGAGCTCAACCCAAACGATTGTTGACACCTCTGTCATAAGGAAAACAATACCTAGTTTAAACAGGTAAAATATTGCACATTTATTGACAATTCTTCTATAGATATACACAATTTTATTAGAGGCCAATTTACATTAATAATAATATTGATGTACAAAGGAGAACAAATCAATAAATATATAGTTTGAAACAGATGTTAGTTTTACAATTCTGATACAAAAATTCAATAATTGATTGAAAAGAAATCTACAGAAATCTACATTGTATTTTCGTAAACATGTTTTGTTTTTCCCCTATCATCCTATTTATTAAATGGTTGGTTGATTGGCACTTAACACCAACTTCAGCTATATTGTGAGGACTATTTATTAAACATTTGTGAGAATGGTAAACTTTTCACTTAGATATAAATAATTCAAATCTTTTTCATGCATATTTCATTACCTACACATTTTATATGTAATCTATGGTGTTGTTTTTTTTTAATTCTCACTTTCTATGCAGAGAAAATTTTGCAATAAAAATAACTTTGTTTACTTTTTATTTTGCACAAGCTATTTTTAATAAGCAAGTTCATCATATTGATTATCTTGTTAATATATTTTCTTCTGCTTTGGTGTATTTTCATACCTCCTTTAAAAAGTTGATCAACAAATATTTTTTATACCATAAATTTCTGTTTTGATAAATAATAGTTCTTTAATGTATGGTGAAAAGAATAACAGTTTGACAGAATTTGAAAAGCAATACGTATGTATGTTTGGCAGATGAAATGAAATTTTGTAAACAAGTTGCATCTTAAGTTTGCGTGTGAAAGATTGCCATTCAGATACTTTTTGTACATTGCAAACTTGACCACTTTAGTGAGTGAGTGATTGTTGTTTAATGCCAACTCAGCAATTTTTCAACTATATCATGGTGAGAGTAAGTGAATTTTCAATGGAATTTTCAATGAGGTGACGATGAGGTCCGTTTTGTACTAGACCAACACACTTAGTTGGATTTTTTTATAGTGCTAGCTGACTGAAACAACGGTCCACAGATAGACATGTCGCCCCACTTGGACACATTATCCTGTTTCCCAGCCAACCAGTCTTTGCTCTTTCTCCTTAATGCTGCATGCTTAGGGGAGGAGCAACAAATACCAATCTTAAAGTTTTTGGCTTGGCCCGATCAGGGCTCAAACCCACGATTACCACACTCGAGGCGAGGACACCACTTATTACAACAGTGATGCGGTTCTTCACCACTTGAATTTGAATCACAATGTATGTTATGGCACATAGATATACCTACATTATCACCAGAAATGACGTAAGTTTCCATCTCTACATGGCCATTTAAACCATCTGTCATATTCTTCCTTAGCTGAAAAATACATCAAACAAATACATTAAAACATATAAAAATTATATATAAATATATTAAAATATATAAAATTTCCTAATTATCTCTACAGTATTGTATCTAAATGGTTGTCCATAAGCCAGCTTTTATTGACATACAATCACTCTGAAGAAGTGAGAAATTACTCATACAAATATTAAAACTATGTCTTCAAAATAAATTAATAATTAGTTTTGATATCAAACTTACATACATGTACATGTGAATAAAAATCTAATAGCAAATTTTGAGTTTGTGAAAGATTTTATTTATATATTTGCAAAGCCATACAATGTAAACATCTAGGTAAGTATCATATTTGATTACAGTGAGGTCTGTCCTAATTATTACCAGAAGTTCTCTTAACATACTAGAAAACACCTACATACTACCACCTTCCAAGTTTGACTTGTCTACGTGTCCTTGACTAAATGTTTTCTAAGAAGATTCTAAAATTAATTTGAGATGAAATAATGGATACAATTCACAACATAAATGTTCTACATGGGCTGACTGATGATAAAAACATGTCATCATATGTAAAAATAAATCCTTTCTAGCTCAATTTCACTGGCTAATGCTTTTCATTTAATGATGAAAAATACATGATATAATTTTCAGAATACTCTGTAAAACTACATCAAATATCTTTTTTTTGGGGTTTGTTTTCACACTCTAAAATAACTGCTAAATGAACCCCATTTTACAGGACCAAAATGTTTAATCTCTAGCATAGTAAATATGAGCATCCATTTGTATTACATATATTTCTCTATTTCTCAGCAGTTTCTGTATGTTTCTTTTTAGTTTTTTTTTGACAGGGATAGTCCTATCAAATGATCAAATTAGTTGCATGTTTATAAATAATTTAATAATAGATTATTTTGCATGACTTAGTTAAAAAAAAAAAAATCACTAAAATGTTTCAGCTTACATTCTGCTCATGAATTAAATTTTTTTTTATATAAAACTCAACTTGTACTATACTATAAAAAAAAATCACTGCACTTTAAAAAAAAATGTTTAAGGAATAAGAAAAGTAAAAAAATATGCAATTTAATAAAGTAGAAATAAGATTTAAAATATCAAATACATCACAAAACAAGATATTTTTTTCAAATTCACATGCTCTTAGAATCTCATTGTGATCATGCAAGATTGTTTGTAGCAAATATACTGCTAGATGTGATCCAACATTGAAAATATAGGGACAGCAAATGTCCCCATATAAAATATACCAGAAGTCTTATAAAGTCTCAATGATTTATTTATACTAGATAGTACTATAGTACTTATAAACACCTTAATAATCTAAAAGCTGCAGTTTTAACCTCTATTTCTTGTATTTTCTCATTAAAAACTATGAGTCAGCTTTGGATATAAAAAATATCTGTGAAGACTATAAAATCTTCAAGGATATCCCTATTGTTTTATAAGCTGAATATCTATGAATTCCTTGAATAAACTCCAGCCAATTAAATTTCTTCAAAATACATGCATTAAAAATTTGAAATTCATTTCTTAAATATAATTTTATTGACCCTAACAGTTTAGGTGTTTGAATAAAAATGCAAAATTTGTTACATTGCGGTATAATAAATGACAATATACAATTAGTCGAACCTGCCTCAGTGAACACCACTTTTATTTAAATTTTGTATTACATAGTAGTCCCTCTCTTAAAAGGCCACCACTGCTGCAATGTCCACAAATGAGAGATGGCCTCACTCAAGGGGGACACAGCAATCTAGCATGATAAGAGGATTCGCCTTTGGTTGATGCCACCTTATAAGAGGGGGACTACTATATTATATGATCTTGTATTTCTTTACTTTGTAATGAATTTCATCTAAATTGAACCTATTTATGGCAAGTCACATGAAGCAAATTTGATTGCGCAGTTGTCTTATAAAACCAACCCTTATGTTACTAGTATTACTATATACCCCCCGCTCCCCATATCTGTCCAACCTATTTCCATAACCAAAACATGACTGATTGTTCCGACCAAAAATGAAAGGGACCCTCCTCTCTTCACCGGTAAGCTGCTGATAAAATTTCAAAACATTCTGAGAAACACTACTCAAGTTATCATATAACATAGGGTAAAAATCCTATTTTCTGTCATATCAAGTCCAATAACTCTGGAACGGCAGAAGTGAAAATCGTCAAAAATGAAAGGGATCCTCCTCTCTTCACCAGTAAGCTGCTAATAAAATTTCAAAACATTCTGAGAAACACTACTCAAGTTATCATACGACATAGGGTAAAAATCCTATTTTCCGTCATATCAAGTCCAATAACTCTGGAACGGCAAAAGTGAAAATCGTCAAAACTGAAAGGGATCCTCCTCTCTTCACCAGTAAACAGCTGATAAAATTTCAAAACATTCTGAGAAACACGACTCAAGTTATCGTATGACATAGGATTTGTCTACAGACGGACGGATATGGTGAAACCAGTATACCCTCCTACAACTTCGTTGCGGGGGTATAATGAAATATATTCCTTTTAAGAAGGGTGGCCTCTCCCAAAGGGGACACTTTTCATAGTAGTATTTGACTTTCTCAGATATTTGAAATCTGACATGCTAAGAAGAATGGCCTTTGGTAATAGTGGCCTTATAAGAAGAGGGACTACCCTTGTTTATAAGAAAATCTAATAAAATAAGAATTACTTTTGTTTCAGACACTGCTCACGGAAATGTATACCTTTATTTGAAATAACACATTAAATACGGTATTTTCGGGTTAAAGCGGTTTTGAAATTAGAGGTACGATTGGCGTATTGTAGCAACCAAACAACAGGCATCTAAACTTCCGGTTTGTCAGCATTTATCAACAGATTACGTTTATCATTATTATCATGGATATTCAAGTAGATTTCTTCTGATGGCAGGTTCCCGATCTAAAGGAATATTTACAGCATAGAGGCATAACATGTCATTTGTATAGAAAACATGAATTAGTCAAGTTATGTGAACTCTAAATATTCTTTCAGATACAACAACATTTCGGAAATACCACAGATCAAATACACACGGTATGGTAAAAAATCTTTCAGATTTGCTGCACCTACATTGTGGAACAGCCTCCCAGATCATTTCAGGACTGAAAATAGCTTCTCTCAATTCAAGAGTCTTTTGCAGTCCTGGAATGGGTCCAAATGTCGCTGTTCTGCATGTAGATGATAAAATTTTGCTTCTGGTTTGCTTATATATATATATATATATATATATTTTTTTATAATTATTTGATTTTTTTTAGTTTGGCTTGAAAATTTTATATTCTTTGATTGTTTAGTTAGACAGTGCTGCTTTTACTGATTATGTTGGTACCAGTTTTAAGAATTAAGTATTCAGTATTATTTTTTTTACCTGCTGCTTCTTTTTTAAATGCTGCTTTATGTTGGAGCATCTGTGTGTGGATCTTGAACAAGAGTCCAAAGAGGCACTTGCTATGTGGGTTCTTGTTCAGATCTATACACAGTCCTCCTTTTTATGCCTGTATGTCTTAGCTTATTTTAGTTTGTAACTTTGCATGTGACTTGTGTTGTTTTATTGTTAATGTATATTCGGTAAAAAGCTCCTTAGAGCTTATGTTGTACTGTTTTATTATGTGCCGAATCAAAATAAAGTTTTCTTATCTTATCTTATCTTATATTAACTTGCCCAAGAATTCGATCTAGAGAAAATAATGTCAACAAATGACTACGAACTTTCACAAGTAAACAGGAGAACAGTGTAATACAGGTTGTGTGTGAGATCGGACAAGTGCCGATATGGTTGTCGGATTTAAAACTGTTGCCTAAAATTGAACAGTGTGACATACTTATACAGAAGCGGATTTAGAGGGGGGTGCGGGCGTGGCGTGCGCCCCCCCTAAAATTCGCATAGCATATGTTATACAACGTTAATTAAGCAGTTCAACAAACAACTTTTTCATGAATGGTTAACTCGTGACCTGTAAGTCAAAATGAATAGTAATGATATTAGGAGTAAATTTGGGATATCATTCTAAAAAGTTCTACCCATTGATAAAAGTCAGTAGACTGTCCATCCGGATGAAGCTTTTCGTTTCGCCGTTGGTTCATTCATTGGAAACGTATGATTCGTTCTTGTTTATAGACAAACAAAGGCGAATATGTTAACATTAATGCTGCATGAAACGATTCTGATCATCTAATTTAGTTACATTAGCTTATCAGAAATCAATAACAATTTCATATATTGACAATTTCCGCTTTTGTTTGTCTATAAACAAGAACGGTCGAATCATATGTTTTCAATGAATGAATCAAACGACGAAAAGAAAAGCTCCATCCGGACGGGCAGTATTAACTAGAACCACCCGAAAGGACAAGCACCGAAAGTACAGACCGAGGAATGCATTAAAACTAAACCAATAGTTCTTTAAAGGGTTAAAATATTGTGATCGATCAGTCATGAGTTGAACAATTCGCATCACGGTTGTTAAAGAAAAGTTTTACTTTAGGTTCTTATAATCTGACAAAAACATACTGTTAACAATTATCCAACAAAATTAAGACTCAAAGTCAAGTCTTTTTGGTCTGATAAAAATGGTGTGGTTGGTTCAAAATTGTCGTTCAAATAAATGTCTGTAATTCCTCAAACCCCAGAGCTTCCGTGGGGCTTAGCCCCCTTGGGCCCTCTACCAGGGTTCTGCCTTGGACCCGCTGGGGATCTCGCCTACTCACGCCCCCCCCCCCTAACCACAAATCCTGGATCTGCCCCTGACCCTGTTATATATTTATTAAAAAAGTGTGATTGGAATGATGATCGCCTCAAACTGTACAAAAAAAGACAATGGATATGCTTTATTTACTTCCCACGCTTCCTTCCATCAGATTTACACTGAGGAACACAGCACCAGTCCTTAGAAAGCTTAATGGGCCTTTCCATTTTAACCGTGAATGACGTATAAATTACATTCATGTCAGGTGTTGCCACCCAAACCGGAAGTAATGATACCTGCAGTTTACGCCAAATCATGTGATCAATAAACGAAAAAACCGGAGTTTCTGCCGGAATGGAAATGACTAGAAAATATCGTATTAGACCATCGTAATCTTACATGTACATCAATGCATAGAAATTAATAATGAAAGAACACACTTACATACAGATGTGAAGTGAAAATAGATGAATCAAGGAAAATTTAAAATTGTGCAAATTTAAGTTTGAATAGTTCAGTGTCGCAGGCTGTCAAAATAGACCTGACAATAGGCTAACATTAGGTCAAACAAAATTAATTATGTGGTTATCAGGCCAGTTTTTCTAAACCTAAATTAATTAGGGAGGCTTTTTTTTCTTTTTTATTGATGAAAAAATGAAGAGGAAGGGTCAACTTTTTTGTTGTTGCTATATTATGATTTTGTTGCTATGCCAATTGAAGCAGAATCTCAATGTGTTTTTTTCATCATCAGGAAATGCCCAATGGTTCCATTTTTTAAGAGCTGTAAAAATTCCACAAGGCAACACACCCAAAAAACCCTTCTGAGATGATTGACATGATCCTAAACTCAACCGGAAAAACTTTTCCCAGACAAATGATCCAGTGTTTAAAGGAAACTTGTCCCTTCACTAAATTAGTAAAAGTTTACAAGAAAAATAAAAATATGAAACTGGCTGCAACTATATTTTCCAAAATCAACATGTGTCAAGTTGTTTTTTTCCCTATCTAGGCAAATATTAGCACCTATGGGACATTTACAAAATAAGGTTCACAGTTGTCAATGACGGAAAGCTGTACAAAATATGGGATTGCAATTTGTTCATGATAGGCATAACATGTGAATGCAGGTAATGTCTACATTTTCAGTATCTATTTTGACAGACTTAAGATGAGATTCTACTTTAATAGAAGGTGTCTTGAATATGTGTGCCTGAAATTTATGCATTTACACTGATAAAGGAATCATCTATTTGTTGAAAAAATAAATCAAAATACCTGATTCCCAACTGATTTTGACTTAGTGAACAGTAAAAAATTATCAATATTTTAGTAAATATTTGTCAATGGTCAGGAAAAGAATAGAAAATGCATACTAACATGTAACTTTCTATATTAATTATTATAATTTTTTTTTTAGCTTTTCTACCTAAAGAAGAAACATAAATATGAGAAATATTTTATTCTGATAATCAGAATTCATACATGTAAATAGACTAAGTCTCACTTAAATATTCATTAAAAAAATACCAGTTTACACTAAAATTGCTTTATAATGCTGTAATTAAGGCACCGCGACCACGGATAAGATCTGATTTGAAAGAAAAAACATAACTTAATTAACAATATTTTTTATAATAAAATATGCATAAAAAAATCAACACATCTTACAATTTGAATACCTGTTGAATGTAGAAGACATTCATAAGAAAACAGCTTACAAATGTTGCAAATATATCTTATATTTTTCTACATTATATTTTCAGTTTTATAAATTTACACCACAATAAAACATCAGATAAAAAACCATGAAAGTTATCGATCAAAGCAAATATTTCTTTGATACCAAATTTACAGGACACAACAAATAATAATAGATTTTGTACGACAATAAAATTAAAACGACCAATCAGAATGAGCCAATTAGAAATAAATTGAATCAAATATTGTAAACAGTCTTTCAATAGAACATAATTTATTTATCATCGTCTTATCTTTTATATGAACATATTCTGTCGCTTAATCTACGAAAACGACTGTTTACATAAATTCTACTGAAAACATAAATAAATTTTCAGTTTACTATTTAGTGTGTTCCAGAAAATGCGACATGGCACACTTTTTTTTCACATGGTGAAATTCATAGAACATAGTAAAGATAGATAAGCCTATATCACCAGAAATGTAGTTGCTTATGAAAATTTAGTAGGTTCATTAATACCTACAAACCCAAAACAGTGGTTATAAGACTCATACCTGCACTTTCTTTTCATTTTCAACTTCAATATCCAAGAAGTCCATATTTGGAGGATCTTTAAAATCATCCTATTACGATAAAATAAATACTATGTACTTTTGTAAAAGCATTTTCATCAACAATATTTCCTGGCATTTTAGTTATTGTTTTTAGAACCTTTATACAGCTCAAAGGATTTTTTTTTAGAATAGGAATGTTGTCAGTAAAATTGCATTTACCATCATCAAATCTTCAAAAATTCAGTACTGTTATTCATTAATTTTTTTGAAAAACTTCAATACAAATGAGAAATATAATCAATCACAGTTGAAATGTAAAAGATCAAGTAATCTGCCATCCTCGGGTAAAATTTCAATCATCGAGAGCACAGCAAGCCTCATTCTCCATGGCTGAGATTTCTCGATTTTGTACTTTTTACTGGATTTAGATTCTATTATTCCTGTACTGTTTGCTCCAATTGATATTTTATTTTTTATCTTGACAACACATAAATCATTTACTAGTTTTTATCAATAAATACCTTTCACAATCAAATATAATACTGATGTAAAACTCACATGAATTCTTAACTTTGGATGGAACATAACATAACCGTTGGCATTGATGGCAAAACTGTATCCATTTGGACCAAGCTAAAGGTAAAATATAACACAAACATAAAAAGATAATAGTCAGTGAGCAATTTGTTTTTAATGCCAAATAAACAATTTTTCATCTATATCATGGCAAGAACAAATTACATTTTGATGATATGCTGTTGATATCTGCTTTGTACTAGACCAACATGTTGAGTTGAATTTTTATAGAAATGTCGCTCTATTCGGACACATTTTCCCCGATTCCGATCCAACCAGTCTTTGCTCTTACTCCTTAATTCTGCATTCTTAGCGGAGAAGCAACAAATACCAATTTCATAGTCTTTGGTTTGACCTGAACCAGGCTTGAACCTGCCATCTACCACACTCAAGTTAACATATACATGTTGTCTTATGGAATAAATACTATATAAAGATGCATTAGATAATGATTTATAAAATAGATAATGATTTATAAAAGACAGATTTATAAAAGCAATAATTGAATCCTGTCTGTATCTACTATGTTTGATGTACTGTATATTCTGATTATTTTCTAAATAAATATTGTTTAAATTAATAAATTACCTTCCAAACAGGAGAAAACTTTTCCATTTGTTTTGTTGTTACATCTGTACCCATTACCCCTAGTATTGTCTGGTTCGACTGAAATATAGAAAATATCTTAGTCTAAAAATTCACCGAACTTATCATGCAAATTCATGAATTATTGCTTTGTTCTGTTGAATATATTCTCAGCGGTGTAATGATTAGAGTATCAACTCAAGTGCAGTAGATAAATCAACAAATGAAACTGACTTGGCCACTTATTAAAATGGTAAATGAAATTTGGCAACAACACAAAATGCCAAAATGATACAAGTCACAAGCCTTAAATTGATATACAAAAACAAAGGCAAACATCTTAAATATGGAGCATTTATTATAATAAACTGAGATGTTCTCCTAACATTTTGCAGTAGCATTTAGATTTTGTAATCCCATCATATTGTCAAATAAGATACCGTCATAAAAGTCTTGAGTACAATTTTCACACTCGTACTCCAAATTTGTCCAATCAGAACAAAATATTTATTCGATGCAATGTTCTGATAGGCCATATTTTTTTAATACAAGTATGGAAATCTTATTAGAAAGATTTAATGACCGTAAGCCTTGACCTTAATAAAGTAGTCAGTCATATTAATCAAATAACTAACCATCAAATCTATTCACTAAGATTTCAGCGATATATCTAATACTAGAGCCCACTGAGCCTGTATCGCTCACCTGACAATAGAATGATACTGAAGCAAATTTCAAAGGGAGATCATTACCTTAAACTAGAGGCTCCCAGGAGCCTGTATAGCTCACCTGGGTATAATAATAACATCAGTCAATAAAACTTGATAACTTCGGTAAAAAAAATTAACAATTGTAGCCTTCGTCATTTTTATAAATTTGATGAAAAAAGGGCAAGAACTCCAAGATGGGTAATCGGATTTACTTCAAAATTGCAGGTAAATAAAAATTGATCGAAGGGTCGAACCGCCAGACACATTTTTGGAAGAGAACCATTCAATGACTATTTCATCAAAATTTTGTTCTTATTGAGCAAATGGTTTCAGACAAAAAGATTTTTATGGGAATTTCCCATAGGGTCCTATGTTAAATTAAGTTCGGCTGTGGCGGCCATCTTGGTCGGTGTTCTGAAATGCTGGACACAATTTTGGAAGAGGACCACCCAAGAATCATTTCAGCAAAGTTTGGTTGAGATTGGCTCTGTAGTTTCAGAGAAGAAGATTTTTTTAATTTCATCCCCCCTTTTTTCTAATTTGCATAATCGGTCAAACTCGGTAAAAGTTCAAAGTTCATAAAAAATCCCGTAATATATGTTAAAAAGCTCATCATTATGCTTATACAGTTCAAATTTGGGCACTTTCTGGCTTAAAATAGAGCAGTTTTGGCCATTTGAAGAAATTTCTATTTTTAGTAATGGTGGCCATCTTGGATACAGGACGGCGCTGACGGACACAATTTTGAAAGGGGACCACCTAAGGATCATTTCAGCAAAGTTTGGTTGAGATTGACTCAGTAGTTTCAGAGGAGAAGATTTTTTTTTAATTCCATCCCCCCTTTTTCTAATTTGCATAATCGGTCAAAATCAGTAAAAGTTCAAAGTTCATAAAAAATCCGTAATATATGTTAAAAAGATCATCATTATGCTTATACAGTTCAAATTTGAGCACTTTCTGGCTTAAAATAGAGCAGTTTTGGCCATTTGAAGAAATTTCTATTTTTAATAATGGTGGCCATCTTGGATATAGGACGGCGCTGACGGACACAATTTTAAAAGGGGACCACCTAAGGATCATCTCAGCAAAGTTTGGTTGAAATTGGCTCAGTAGTTTCAGAGGAGAAGATTTTTTTTTAATTTCATCCCCCCTTTTTTTAAATTTCATAATCGGTCAAAATCGGTAAAAGTTCAAAGTTCATAAAAAATCCGTAATATATGTTAAAAAGCTCATCATTATGCTTATACAGTTCAAATTTGGGCACTTTCTGGCTTAAAATAGAACAGTTTTGGCCATTTGAAGAAATTTCTATTTTTAGTAATGGTGGCCATCTTGGATACAGGACGGTGCTGACGGACACAATTTTGAAAGGGGACCACCTAAGGATCATCTCAGCAAAGTTTGGTTGAGATTGGCTCAGTAGTTTCAGAGGAGAAGATTTTTTTTTTAATTTCATCCCCCCTTTTTTTAAATTTCATAATCGGTCAAAATCGGTAAAAGTTCAAAGTTCATAAAAAAATCCCGTAATATATGTTAAAAAGTTCATCATTATGCTTATACAGTTCAAATTTGGGCACTTTCTGGCTTAAAATAGAGCAGTTTTGACCATTTGAAGAAATTTCTATTTTTAGTAATGGCGGCCATCTTGGATACAGGACGGGGCTAATGGACACAATTTTGAAAGGGGACCACCTAAGGATCATTTCAGCAAAGTTTGGTTGAGATTGGTTCAGTAGTTTCAGAGGAGAAGATTTTTTTTTAATTTCATCCCCCCTTTTTTCTAATTTGCATAATCGGTCAAAATGGGTAATGGGATTTACTTCAAAATTGCAGGGTAGGTAGATCTTGATATGCTGCACATTTTTGCAATAAACTTAACATCTATCTCTAAATAGTTTTTGAAATATAAGACGAAAAGTATTAAAAGGAAAAAAAAAAATTGATGAAAAAGGGGCAATAACTCCAAGATGGGTAATCAAATTTACTTCAAAATTGCAGGGTAGGTAGATCTTGACATGCTGAGCATGTTTGCAGTTTCAACTTACCATCTGTCTGTTATAGTTTTTGAAATAAAGGACGAAAAGTATTAAAATTTTGAAAATTTGATGAAAAAAGGGAAATAACTCCAAAATGAGTAATGGGATTTACTTCAAAATTGCAGGGTAGGTAGATCTTAATATGCCGCACATTTTTGCAATTTAAAGTTAACCTTTATCTCTTATAGTTTTTGAAATATAAGACGAAAAGCATTAAAATTTTACAAATTTGATGAAAAAAGGGCAATAACTCCAAGATGGGTAATCAGATTTACTTCAAAATTGCAGGGTAGGTAGATCTTGATGTGCTGATCATTTTTACCCCATGTCAGATTTTTGATATTACTAACGGTTTTTGAGATATTACCAAAAACCTGCAATTTTACCATATGTTCTATTTTTAGTAACAGCGGCCATGTTGGTTGGTGCACGGCATCACCGGACACAATTTTGAAACTAGATACCCTAGTAATGATTCAGACCAAGTTTGGTTTCCATTGGTCTAGTACTTTCAGAGGAGAAGATTTTTGAAAAAGTTTACGACGTACGACGGACGACGGACGGACGACGGACGACGACGACGGACGCCAAGTGATGAGAATAGCTCACATGACCCTTTGGGTCAGGTGAGCTAAAAACAGCAGCCATCTTGAATGGAGGGTGGGGCTGTCGGACACAATTTTAAAAGGGACACACCCAGGGACCATCTATGCCAAGTTTGGCTCCATTTGGCCAAGCTGTTTCAGAGGAGAAGATTTTTTTAACATTAGCCAATCAGAAAAAAGAATTATTCTTGGCGGCCATGTTTATAGGCCAAATGGAACGAAATGGAGAAACTTTATAGAGGACCTTACATAGATGCTTACTGCCAAGTTGTTTCAGAGGAGAAGATTAAAATATGAAAAAGTTAATGGACGGACGACGGACGCCAAGTGATGGCAATACCTCACATTGCCCTTTGGGTCAGGTGAGCTAAAAAATGATGAAAAAAGGGGAATAACTCCTAGACGGGTAATCAGATTTACTTCAAAATTGCAGGGCATGTAGATCTTGACAAGCTGAACATGTTTTCAGTTTACACTCAACATCTATCTCTTATAGTTTTTGAAATAAAGGATGAAAAGTATTAACATTTTTAAAATTTGATGAAAAAAGGGCAATAACTTCAAGATGGGTAATCAGATTTACTTTAAAATTGTAGGCTAGTTTGATCTTGACATGCTGAACATGTTTGCTGTTTAAACTTAACATCTATCTCTTATAGTTTTTGAAATAAAGGACAAAAGGTATTAACATTTTGAAAATTTGACGAGAAAAAAAAAGGGCAATAACTCCAAATTGGGTACTCAAATTAACTTCAAAATTACAGGGTAGGT
Organism: Bathymodiolus brooksi; assembly: GCA_963680875.1. Classification (NCBI taxonomy): domain Eukaryota; kingdom Metazoa; phylum Mollusca; class Bivalvia; order Mytilida; family Modiolidae; genus Bathymodiolus; species Bathymodiolus brooksi. Next base: position 98,454,479 of record OY804575.1, on the reverse strand, counting down.
AGATCTTAATATGCTGCACATGTTTGCAATTTAAACTTAACCTTTATATCTAATAGTTTTTGAAATATCAGACAAAAACGTTTAAATTAAAAAAATAAAAAATAAAAAAGGGCAATAACTCCTAGACGGGTAATCAGATTTACTTCAAAATTGCAGGGCATGTAGATCTTGACATGCTGCACATGTTTGCTGTTTCAACTTAACGTCTATCTCTTATAGTTTTTGAAATAAAAAACGAAAAGTATTAAAATTTTGAAAATTTGATAAAAAAAAAAGGGCAATAACTCCAAGATAGGTAATCAGATTTTCTTCAAAATTTCAGGGTAGTTAGATCTTCCTGTGCTGATCATTTTTACCCAGTCAGATTTCTGATATTATTAACGGTTTTTGAGTTGTTACCAAAAACGTGCAATTTTACCCTATGTTCTATTTTTAGTAACAGCGGCCATGTTTGTTGGCCGAATGGAATTAAATGAAGAAGTTTTATAGAGGATCTTACATAGATGCTTCCTGCCAAGTTTGGCTCCATTTGGCCAAGCAGTTTCAGAGGAGAAGATTTTTTTAACATTAGCCAATCAGAAACAAGAATTGCCCTTGGCGGCCATATTTGTTGGCGGAATGGGACGAAATGAAGAAACTTTATAGAGGACCTTATATAGATGCTTTCTGCCAAGTTTGGTTCCATTTGGTCCAGTTGTTTCAGAGGAGTAGATTAAAATATGAAAAGTTAACGGACGGACGACGGACGCCAAGTGATGGCAATACCTCACATGACCCTTTGGGTCAGGTGAGCTAAAAAGGAAGATGCATAAAGAAATTTCCAAAAATAAAAATAATTTTAAAAAACTGCCACAGAATACTTACATTTTCTTGCTCAATGTAATTAAAAATAAAAGTTCAAATATATTATGTTCAAATAGATGAGTTATAATGTATACCTGATGGTCGGCATCGTCAGTTTTATTATAAACTGGAAGAGTAACTGTCGTCATCATGCCCAAGCCCTACAAATTTGAAGAAAAAAAACAAATAAGTGACCTGGTTCCCTTGAAAAAACAAACAATTATTTAATAAAGTTATCAAAAAAATCCTTTCTACCTATTTGTCATATTTATATTATATTATGTCAAAAGTTTGTATATAAATGTAATTTCTATTAATATTAAAAGGAAAAAAGTCTTGTATATATATCACTTATTAAAATTAAACTACAAGTTCTAGTTTAGAAGACTTCATTGACTGACACTGATGAAGTTTAATAACATAAATAATATAGAAAAATATTTAGAACATTATTCAAACTAATATAACAAAGTGGTAATACTGTATAATGATTAACTGAAAAAATAAAAGTCAAATATTCTGATATACATGTATAAAATTTCAATATGTACATAACAAAGACAATTACTTAAAAAAAACCTATCAATGTGCTTTGTATTTGATAGATATTTTCAAGAATCTGATTGAAGGATTGTAATTTTTAAAAATATACAGAAAAAAACTATCTAGAAAAATGTAAATTTGAGAAAGAAAATGTAATTTTTAAAAATATACAGAAAAAAACTATCTAGAGGAATATAAATTTGGGAATTAAATGTAGTTTTTAAAACAATGCTATAATAGCATTTTTACTATGGAAATGGCATGGTGTTCGCCAAATATGCAGATATGTACAATTAATGCTCAATAAAATTTCAATAAATTATGGCTTCCATAAATCATTTTGATTCACATATATTAATTTTGCAGTTTCCTTAGATATGTGTAAGCTGTAAAATATTCTCAGAATACTATGCATCCATTTACTATCTAGTTACTAAGAGAGTACTATATCCTCGTGTAATAACATCTTGACAAAAAATAATGATATAATTTTAAAAACATGCTCCATGGCAACAAAAAACATCATGCAATCTTTAAAATCATGCAAAAGCTTAGGTATCAAGAAATGATTCTCAGCATGATGATAAGAGTGTTTATTTAATTGATGCAATAGAATCTATTATGGAGTGATTGTTGTTTAATGCCTAATGAGCAATTTTTCAGCCCATATAATGGCGAGAACAAGTTTTGGATTCAAACTTTTCTTACGATGAGATGATGATGATGAACAGGAAATTGACATAGATTTTTAGTTTAATATAATTTAATATCCATCTCTTGCAGTTGTTTAGAAACAAATTTTTATATATCATATCAAGAAATGAGGAACCTATTAAGAGAAAACTGATCAATTTAAGAGAATGTTGCTGATATCTCTTAGAATAATACATAAATCTAATCTTATAGATATCTGGATTCAATATATTTGAACTTTAATAAATCATTTTAAAGGTAAATTCTGAATAAATACCAAATTCAATTTTAAAAGCAGAAAATATTAGAAACAGAAAAAGTGTAGAAAAGTAACATCTGTGAAACGTGTGCTCAATACTTGTGTAGACATTTACAATACATTTGTACTTACAACAAACATTTTATTAGAAAATATTGGTAGGGTAAAATACAAAAAAATAATAACATTGACCATAAAACCAACCAAACAAATTTTATTGGATAAATATACGTCCTTTTGTAGACAAATTGTTACCATACTCTTCCATGGACCAAGAAAAAACCCAATATTGACCTCGTCTTAGCCTCAGTCAATATTGATTATCTAGTTAATATCACACCAAAGTCTACTTCTGTATACACAAATGATTACTTGATTAAAACCCTATGTAAATTATGTAGAAAACTTAAAATGTAAGCAGAGTTTAAATACTTCATACTGCCAAAATACCACTAAGGTATTTTAAGTGGTTTTATTAGAAAACTACAGTAAAATTTATTTATCGAAATGAAATGACCGGACAAATTAATATACATTTTGTTTGGTTGGTTGGTAATTTCTCCACAACGACAAAACAGGAATTTCTACTTAATTTTTTCTTCGTAAAATTCATTATGCCATCTGGGTATACCCAAAGGTCAGTATAGATGTTGGACCAAGTAAAATTCTTGATATTCTGTATAGCCAGGGGTCGACTAAGAACTGGAACATATTCCTTCAAACAAGAGGGGTTAGTAAGTCAAGGTTAGTTTTTTTAATCACTATTATTTTTTTTGCAAGTACATTGTAAATTAAAACACACAGGTGATGCACAGGTTACTGTAAAATACAAACTTTCCATTCAGCATTCTCTTATTTATTCTGTCATAACTCTAGAATAATAATAAGCTAAAAAGTCAATGAATTGTTTTTTTAAAAGCTTCCATTAGTCGTTAAAAAACCCCTACCTTCTTAAAAATAATACATCTGGTAAATGAAGCATTAATAGCTATTCTGATTTACCGTAGATTTGATACATTATAAAATTACATAATCTGTGAAATGGACAAGAACGAAATTGGGCTTTTTTTATTTGTTTCTTCCCATCCTCCAACACTTCTTCTTGAACAATGTCAAGAACCATGCAGTTATTAAAACATAGCTGGAAATTTATTACATTTTGTCGGGTCAAACCAAATTTCACACTCTCATGCTCTGATTTTGTTTACCGAAGGATCTAATCTAATACTCCATTGAATTTCTTGAACGTAATGCCATGCTTTTTCCTCAATTGTAAAAGGCAAATATTCCTGTCAAAATATCAAAATAATTTTTGTACAATTTTACTTTAGTTGTACCTACAATACTTTTATTTATACATTTTACCCCAAACACCATTTTATTTATAATAAGTATACATTATAATTTATATAGATATACCATAAGATGTAGATTAAGAAAAACAATAACCACAGGTACTGAGAGAGGGAGAAAAAAAGCTGACAATGGATGACATACCCAAAGACTGGGGAGGTTTGGGGGGATTTGCAAGAAACCCTATTGAAAATCAAGAACTATTAAATTTGAGATTTTAGTTCAATTATGACTATAAAATTTGAGATTTTGGTCGAGTCAAGACAATTCTGATTTTGATGTCTGCCGAAAATAAACTATGTCGGATCACAAGTTCATCAAACCCTTCTGAACAATCGTGGTTACCAGCCTGGGTGAAAACTTTAGAATCTTCCCAAACTGACCCTGTGTTTCTAACAGGATAGCAGGAAAATCTGAAATTAATTCACTCAGTCTTTTACTATTTTTAAAACAAGCTAGACAGCATATAGTTATTTATGCAGGGTTTACAACTTACAGATATATATTTATGCAGTCCTTGAAATGAAAATTTGAATTTACTGGTCAGATCAATGTTTTACTGGTATTGGGTGGGGGACCGGTGCTCATCGTGAGGACTGTTTAATATGTAAAACATAATACCAAGTAATATTTCATAAATTTGTGGGACACAACTGCTGCTATTTACGGGTACATTTAGTGAGAAGAGTTTAGCAAGATTTATATAATAAAAGAGTAGATCCAGTTTTATGTTCGTTTATGAAAGGTTAGTGTATTTCAGCAACTAAATCCTAATCAAGATATTCCATTTCAAAGCTACACATTCCTACATTTTTTGTATCTTTATATCATTTCTATCAACAAGGCCTACTGTGGCTAAGTCTACTCCAATAAAACAATATAAATGCAGAAGAATGTTTCTCTTCTTCTATTAAGACCAATATTTCCTTTGTAACAATACAAATTCCCCCCCCCCCCCCCCCTTCAACAGTTCTTGAACGCAAGCCAATAACAAGTGGCTTCAGATTCTGTTTATATTTGGGCTCAGTGGAAAGAAATAATAGATAAAGAAACATTCTTAGCAATTCTTGAACTGAAAAACCTATCCATCAAACAGTCAATTAACAATAATCTCTTCCGATTCACATTAAACTTATGTAGCTTGGCAACATTTGCTTCAAAAACTGAGAATTTGTTTTACATTGCAGATTTGCAATCAATTTATCTTTTAAACGTGATTTCTTTCTTCCAAACTGAAATACAGTGAAACCTGTCTAAACTGAACTTTCTTGGGGACAGCTTTTGTGTTCTGAATAGACAGGTGTTCACTTTATATGGGTTAAAATAACAAAACAATTTCCTACATTGGGACTTTATTTTAAATTAGTTTTATAAGGGGGATTACGGTTTATTCAGAGTTGTGTTTGGACAAGGTTCACTGTACTAAGCCTAACAGATAGTTTGTTTTTTAAATTGGATATATTGATTTGTTTTAGTCTCTCTCATTAAAAGTCTTGTAAATAAAGCTAGATATATTGATTTGTTTTAGTCTCTCTGGACAAGGTTCACTGTACTAAGCCTAACAGATAGTTTGTTTTTTAAATTGGATATATTGATTTGTTTTAGTCTCTCTCATTAAAAGTCTTGTAAATAAAGCTAGATATATTGATTTGTTTTAGTCTCTCTCATTAAAAGTCTTGTAAATAAAGCTAGATATATGTATGTCAGCAGAAATATGTAATATAAAATATATGTGCATTATAATACAAGTTTTGTATATATACATTATACAAAATTGTTAATTAACTGTTTGAAAGAGAGAACAGAGCTCCCAGTAGTATATGAGTTTGGATTAGGTTAATTCCAGGTCCTATGGTAAGTGTATTGCAATGGTTTCAATACCGTCTTGTCTAGATACACACTCGACCAAAGTGGAACTTCAGGACTAAAAGTTTTGGCTAGGACAAAAGTATATTCCTGCAGAAAGTAAATAGACATGAATGAAAAGTAATCTGTAATGCTTTATATAAATAGTAAGTGTAAGCATAAGGCTAATGTGCAACAAACTGTATGTACAAACATGTGTATGTACCAAGCTAAGTCTAAAATCGTAAACAAAAATATATATTAATTATGTAAATCATGCCAGAACTATCACATTGTCAGTCCTGCTCCCTGTAGAATCCTATTAAGCTTCAATTAAAATTGTGAACATGTCAAAGCTAAAAATGTATGGTAATGTAAAATAGAATACATGGGAGACCAAATACCTTCTTGAAACTCAAAAATAAACATATCAATAGTCCTTTTTATTAGATATTAGTCACAGAGTCTTCTAATGTATTATAAGAAGGCTACAACATACATTTTTGAAATTTTTTGTTTCTACAAAGTTAAGAGGAATGTTCATTATGCAAGGTTTTTTACAGCTAAACAATTAAGAGGCTCAAATGAAGAGTTGATCACATAGTAATCAGGACTGGGTTGCACAAACCTCAATTAACAATGAAGTGTTGATCACATAGTAATCAGGACTGGGTTGCACAAACCTCAATTAACAATGAAGTGTTGATCACATAGTAATCAGGACTGGGTTGTACAAACCTCAATTAACTTTAAATCTCAATTAAATCTTAAGTGTAAATTAAATTCATGTACATTTCAAGTAAATTTAAGTGTCAATTAAGTTTTAATTGACATTTAATTTTAATTAAGGGTTGTGCAAGCCAGTCATGTGTTCACCAAACCAGGTGAAGTAGGTGACTTTTTCATCCTGGTTACATTGAAATTGTCATATTCCCACCAAAAGGAGTAGTTTTAGTCCCACTGTCAGTATTTTTTTTTGCCAATAATGATACTTTTTCTTCAATATGCAAGTAAAAGGAGATCCCATGTTCCTGAAATTTAACCCATACAGGGCTTGATGTTCAATGTTTTATTCTAAACTCATTCATTGTATCCTTTTTAAGATCGTTGTGCAGCACGCTTGTGTTGTGAAAAGTAGGGGGACATCTGCTAGCTTTACAAAAGTCTCCCAGATTTACCCTCACTTCACCCATAAGTCAACAGAGAGAGAAGACAAGTTGCCTCGTTTTGACTAAGTGTGGTGAACCCTGGTAATTATTTTTTAAATATGAAATTCTAATTTTGTTGCTACAATTTAGATATTGTTTAGCTTTGACATTAGACACTGACTATGATGCTAGTTCATCAGACCTGTTATCAATTATAAATCAGTTAAAAATCACTACTATGTATAGATAGAACCAGTATATCCCTGCACCAAACACTTGTGAATATTAATTAAAGCAAGAACACGACAGATGATTCCATTCAAATATTGTCTTATCAGCACCTCAGGTGATCGTAATATTAAATTATATTTGAAATATTAAGACTCAAAGGAAGTTAAGGAAACCAGCATTTTAGAAATTATATTCTCAGTGTGTTCACGTTACTCCCACATTAATTTTTTGGAATACATTGTGTAGTAATTATTGTCTTGTTTGTGTTTTTGATTGATAACCCATAATAAATCTTATGTTTTTTACTCAACTGGTTTCATAATATTTATAAAGTAAACAAGACACTGGTTAGAAATGTCCCAATTTCAATTTGACAAAGTTAAAAAAAATCTTCAACTCCTGAAAAAATACTCTCATCATAATATTTTATGTATATCATGTAAATTATCGATTTATTTATTCATTAACTTCTCAAATAATAATCAAAATTATCAATTCAAGAGAATCCACCTCATTTGAATATTAAAGAACAATTACCAATTACTTGTAAAGATCCCTGTACATGCACTTTAAATAAAAATGTAATTTCCACCTCAAAAAACATTTTAAAATTTGCAAGAAATACAGAATAGGAATCATCTGTTAAATACAGAATTTACGGGTTGTACCAGTGAATCAGGGTAAACACTATTCCATTTGTAATCACGACGGTTTTCAAGTACAACTGGTCGAGCAATGACATCTACATATCCCTACAAATGCCATTAGTCACTTATTATTAAAACAACAGTTAAAATAGGTATATAACAAAGAATATATTTTATTTTACATACAGAATTTGACAACCTTCTGAAAACCATATAAACACTATCAACTGAGAATGATAGACACTTTGATGACTTTTGATAAAAATTTCTACATCTTCAAGAAACATAGCTAAAAATTCTGTTTTCCGAGCTTGACCAAGATATTCTTGATAAATATCTTGTGTGTAAATTTGGTCTGAATATGAAAAAAGAAATATTTCGCTACTGGCTAACAAGAACACTCTCAAAATTTTAACATCTTCGAAAATGTGCATCACTAAAAATTCATGACTAAAAATTATAGTTTTCGAACTCGACAGAGATATTGGCCATATATAAATTGTGTATTAATTTGGTTTGAATCTGTCGTGGAAACTATTTTGCTACTGTGTTAACAAGCAGATTTTCACACTGTTTTACATCTTCAGTGGGGACAAGTGTTAAAATTCTTCACGTAAAAGTAAAATTATGGTTTTGAAACTCGGCTAAAATATTGTCAATATATAGCATGAGAACAAATTTGCAACTCAGCTAAAAAAAAACACTTTACTAACACTAATCTTTTTCTTTGTATTTTTTTTTTATATAAAAATCTTGTTATTAAAATTTCACTGTATTTTGGCACAAATATCACCACTATCCAACAATTTTCTAAAACTCATGTCAAACTAAAGTTAGAATATAACAGAAACGAAACAACGTATGGAATGACATTACCATATCATTAAAAGTTTATTTATCAGTGAAAATATTAACTGCATCTATAAAACAAGAATTAAAAAAACAACTGTTTGTAATTAGCAATACAAAGTCATAAAAATAAAAATAAATTAGTCAAAACCCAACACTAAATTAATAACTTACAAATAACTCTTATTGACAACGTACTTACTGATTAAATATAGAAGATCTCTATAGACACCTTAAACCAATTTATATTAAAGAAAATCAAACACCAAAGATTTACACAATGATTTCTAAACTAGTGTCATATACACAATAATAATGCTCTTCCCATTCAAGCAATCAAAATTGTTGGTCTGTAGCTTGCTGGGACAGAGAGGTTTTGCTGTATCATATTAATATTAAATATTATCCCCGGTTTGAAAATTATAACAACTTTGATTGGTTAAAACCCCGGGTATAAAAAACCCATATTCCAGGGTGTTGCTAGGCCATATTACCCAATCAAATGTTGCTATAATTTTCAAAGCGGGGATAATATGACGTTAAAGCTCGCGACGTTGTGTTCCAAAACAGGGGTAGAAATAAGAAGAAGTCAGTAAGTAGCCAGCAGGGCCCCTCAGTTTCTTAACCTAGTAGCCCTCCACAACATGAAGTGGCCCTTCAACCCGCAAAGTGCAGTTGCTGTACGGCCGGGGTTCTGGGGGTAGCTCAAGGCCCCCAGAAGCTCTGGGGTAAATGGTGCAAAATCCTGCATTCTGGCACTCTCCTGAACTCTAATTTGACATCTTGAAAACACTATTTTATAAGGTACATTTTCAAAATTTTATAAAAAAAAAAAATTCTTGACATTATCATGCAGACCTGTGTTGTTCGATAAATACAATCAACCACTAATTGTGATATTTGTCATTACCTTAAACTGTCACAGTTGGATTACTGGTTTGTATATTTTGTTTAATCTTAAGCATTGTGTTGTCTGGTTAACAAAATATGTGTCAATTCAGCTCTTAAATTTTCATCAGATTTTTGTATTTTTTTAGGTTCTAATTTAAGTAATTTGTCTATTCTGTTGTTATAATATACACTACAATCCAGTTTCCTGATCAATACTCCTTAGCTTAATTTGTTGCATCATTTTATTTTATGTTGAAATTATTGGCTGTTATACAGTTTGCACATGTTACCACACTGAATGACTCCTTTTTTAACATAATTTGTATATTAGGCCACACCAAATTGATGTCTTGTTTGACGGAATCGCGGCTCAGCTCTGATTTTTGCTGATTTCATTTTTTTTTTAATCCGAAAAAAATCATTTCCGGTCTGGTATTTTCCATATATTTTGTTAGCGGTAAACATTTCCGGTTCGCTTTTTCGATGTGATGCCTTGTAATAAAATGCTTACATCCCGATTTCTTTTGATATCCCCTATAATGTAAGACTGTTGGTATGGTAATAAATCAAAAGGATCATTCAAAGGCAATAAAATGTTTCCTCTAGTCTATGGTCTGCACAGATACTAAAAAATAAGGAGCCCGGCGGGATATCTACATTTGATCCCAAGGAGTTCTTCTGAAAATTTAGGAGCCTCGGGCCACTGCTTATTTCGACCCCTGCAAAATCAAATTTAGTTAATTTTGGCTATATATTGAATATAAAGCTGTTACTTTTATCAACTGTAGGGTTCTACCAAAAGTAGTACCCTACAATGGGTAAAAAAAACACTCGAAACTTTCATATTTTTTTACTTATTCTATCCAAAAATAAAGAAAACGTCACTTTTACATGGGCCACTGTGGTCCAAAATGTCTTATTTTTTACTATAACCGGGGATAAATTTGTTATCTACGTTCCTATCAGTAGATATGGAGATTTTAAACACCCAGAAGTAGCCAAGTACACCCTCCATGCTGTGCAGGGTGTACTTGGCTATTTCAGGGTGTTAAAATCTCCATATCTACGGTTAGGAACGTAAATAACTTATATTATTTACTATTACTTTGAAAACTGTCAATTTCCGTGATCAAAATACTAAATATAATTGCATTTCCATCACTGGTCCTTAATAAAATTGTTTTCAAATTTTCTTCATTGCATTTAATGTTAAACTTTGGAGCCCAAGGGCTTGGGCCTCATAGACCTCCATTTGTATAAATATTTCTCTGTGTAAACAAACTTTGATTATATTTGACACATGATACACAATAATATCTCACCTGTACTCTAGCTCTGATGGCTCCCATGGCTGGTATTTCTGAAAATTTACCTGAAAAATAAAAGGTAATGCAAATAAACATTTTCTTTTCTACTTGTAGAACAAATTCCGAATCTGCAGAATATTAGTTTTTGTTATATACCATACATAATTCTGCTAAAAAAAGATAAATATTTGATCTAAGGTTGTCTTACTTTTAGAAAACCTGTGTTCATGCTGTAGTAAATGTTAACACATTCAGGAACACACAAAACTTATTTTAAAGAAATTTATTTGTTTTTCTGGTTTAGTGATAATAAGATAAGTATAAGATATATCTATATTATATTAAATGTCAAAATAAGCACAACACAAAATTTAAAAAAACAAGGGCAACGCAAAGCGTGGCATATCCCCTCACCTAAAAATTTGACCTGGTGACCTTGACCTTTGACCTTGAAAATCAATAGGGTTTCAAATTCTCTTAAGGACTAAGTATGTACCAAGCTTGGTCAAAATACATTGAAGGATGTTGATTCTAGTGTTCACAAGGATGTTACGTGGTAAAAATTTGACCCGGTGACCTTGACCTTTAATCTATAACCTTGAAAATCAATAGGGTTCCAGTTTCTCTTAAGGACTAAGTATGTACCAAGCTTGGTCAAAATCCATTGCAGGATGTTGATTTTAGAGTGTTCACAAGGATGTTACCTGGTAAAAATTTGACCCGGTTACCTTGATCTTTGACCTATGACCTTGAAAATCAATAGGGTTCCAGATTCTCTTAAGGACTAAGTATGTACCAAGTTTGGTCAAAATCCATTGAAGGATGTTGGTTCTAGAGTGTTCACAAGGATGTTACGGAAGGACGGGTGGTAGCGTTACTATATCCCTTCGCAACTTCGTTGGCAAAGGTATAATGATGTCAAATTGATACTTGCATCATTATATGTGAAATAGCTATGGTTTTTAAAGGTTTTCATTATACTTTTTTTTCTTTCAATTTTGTGGGTGTTGTTGAACACATTTTGGACATCATCTAGTTCAACATCTTAATTGTATTTTGTTATTATTATTTTGTATTATATACATAATATATTTAAGATTTTAATGAATTATTTTGTACTTTTATTGGACTATAAAACAGAAAGATTAACTCCATTTGTAAATATATTATAAGCATCAGACAATAAAATAGAAAATAAACCATTTAAATGATTGCATGTCTATACAAACATCAAGATTTTTTTTATTTGTAAAGGACTGCTAGTACCAAAGAAAGAAGAAGAACTATAAATATATTTGAGAAAAATACAGCAATGAACTATTTTTACAAAACAATGGAACCAAGGACTATAAACTTTTAAAATCTAACCTCTGTTTGCACAAGCCATCCATTTGATGCCTCTGTTAGGATTTGCTGTCTGTCCAACTGCATATGTAAAGACTCTGATCTGATCCTATAACAATAGAAAACATTAATAACATATGAACACACATATTTAAAATGAAAATACAACCAGAGACACCCAGTATCCTGTATCACTCCCCTCGTTAAGAAAAAAGTGGCATTATTGGTTATTGTCAATAATAGTCATGGCCATTTTGTATATTTAATTATCGGGTCATATTGGGTGGAGAACAGCAATAAATTTGAATGGGGACCATATAAGAACCATACCAGTCAAATATAGTTTAACTTAACCAAGAAGTTTCTGAGGAAATTTTCAATTTTTTTTGGTTAAAATAAGCTTAATTTGCTTATTTGGCAACAAAACTCCATCAAAATTGGCCGGGTGATCTAACCAAAATAAAATCAAGTCAATCTGCTTAACTTTTTTAAGGTCTGCTATGCACTATCTCTTCTACTTAAAATCTTCTGAAAGAAGCTTTAATATTTTAAAGCCTAAATTAATACAGTATTTCCTGAAAACTTCATATCATATGGTTAATATTTTTTCTGAAATCAACTACTAAAAGAAACAAATATGTTCATGAAAATTACAATAATATTCAAATTTTCTCAGTTTAATTTTTAATCCGATCCCCAAAGCTCTTTTTTGCTACTAATCTAAGTCCACAGTAGGCATCATTTGTTAACATTTTAGTTATGAATGAAAACAAACCGGTTTATCTCGATTAAAATTCCTTTTTTGAAAAACATCTTCAGCGTCATCTGTTCCTCCATCAGTCAACAACATGATCATCCTATTACAGTTGGCTCCACTTTCAGTTGAGTTATCAAACTAGAAATAAAAAGTTCACCATAAAAAAAATGAGAATTATCAATCAACCCTTACCTTACCCACAAACAAATCTAATGTGCTTAAAAATTCACCCACAATAAAATCTAATGTGTTTAAAAATTCACTAAGATGTGCATTTCATGATTCAATTTTAAAGATTTGAGATAATATCGTCAAGCGATACACGTCCCCTACAGTTTGACATATCATGACAAAAAACAGAAGAATTACTTCCCGATTTGATTACATTCTATTCTTCACCTTTTTATATCTCATTTTTTTGTATTAATATTCTCAAGTAGTTTGTGTAATCTACTTTTTAACTACAAGCTTACATATATTTCTTTGTCTTCTCCTTCATTCTATAAATACTGTACTCAATAGTATACAAATTTTAATCAGCATTCATGTAGCGATTGATTGATTATTGCTAAACACTGAGAGAGCAATTTTACAGCTATATCATGACAAGAACAAGTTACTTTTCCATGACAAGATGATGAGTTCTGCTTTGTACTAGACCAACACACTCAGTTGCATTTTTATAGTGCTACCTCACTGAAACAAGTCAGCGGGTAGTTATGTCGCTCTACTAGGACACATTATCCTGATTCCAAGCCAACCAGTCTTTGATCTGACTACATAAGTGCTTCGTGCTTAGCTGAGAAGCAACAAATATCAATTTTATTGTCTTTCATTTGACCCGATCAAACTTATAATCTCACTCGAGGAAAGCACGCTAACTATTACACCAACGATGCAGTTAGGATTCATATTTATTTTTGTGATGGTCTTCAAAGGCAACACATTTATAACAGCTTTTTCTTGTTTCTGAATCAGTTTCTACATTTGCTGTTATTGTTTATACATGTCAGTTAAATAAATAAAATGTGCATATTGATATCTTATATGACATTGTCAACAGTGAATATGTCAAAATGAGGACAAAATACAATATGACCATAACATGCTAAAAAAAATCACTGAATGAGTCCTTATCAGATAAGGGTTAAATCAAGTCTACCTTATCAAACTGGTCAAAAGCAAATGTCAAAGCATTGTCAAAATTAGCCATATCTTTAGCTGTAATCTTGTCCACACCTTCTGATAAAATCTACAAATATATGTGAAGAATACATGTACAATAATATTAATATTCATTTCATATCTTATATACATGCATAATATTCCCCCCCCCCCCCCCCCCCCCCACTTTTGTGGGGAGACATATTGTTTTTGTCCTGTCCGTCACACAGTTTGACAGCACAACTCCTCTGAAACTACTGAACAGAATTTCATGAAACTTGGTAGGTAGTAAGGACACCATATGTAGTTGTGCATATTACCAGGAAATTTTGATCTCCTAAATTTTGTGGGAGTTATGCCCCTTTGAACTTAAAATTTTTCCCAAATATACTTCTGAAGCAGCTTGTCAGTGCAACTCCTCTGAAACTACTAAACAGAATTTCATGAAACTTGGTAGGTAGTAAGGACACCATATGTAGTTGTGCAAATTACCAGGAAATGTTGATACCCTAAATTTTGTGGGAGTTATGCCCCTTTGAACTTGAAATTTCCCGAAATACTGTGAATTCATTTTTATTCGGGGTATACTAATTTTCGTGGTTTTCGTGGATGCCAACAAACCTCGAATTTAAATGTTCGACGAAAAATGACCATTTAATTTCCGTTTGGCAGTAAGCAAGGTTTAGACAACTAAAAGGTTTGTAGCCATGTAGGTAATTCAACATTGTTACATGATGTAATTGTAATGCATGTCTTGTGAATCTAGAATAAATGTACCGTATTTTACGGACTATAGGTCGATAGGTCGAATTGCTGCTTTTCGGCTAAATTTTTTGGGAAATACTAAGATAGGTCGAGGATGCCGATGACAACTTCGGTAAGTATCGTCACATCAAACTTTTTTTGTGTTTTTTTTTTCACATCGGTAAACATTTGTCCTATAACGATGTTCTTCGGTAAGTATATGTAAGTATTAACTCAAGAATACTATTCTTATGTGTCATAAACGAAATAATTATGAAAATTAAATTAAATAAAATTTTGTTTTTAAACTTGTTTTTTATGAGGAGTCTGGTTTGTAAAGCCAGACATCGATGACATTCAAATCAGGCCATCTGTGGCCCAGTGTGGGTGTCACAATAGATGGTAAATGGATGTCCATACAATAAAATAATCAAGCTGTCAAAACAATGTATCACCTTGTGCAGTTTTATTGACATACCTTTAAACTGTGTTTAATTAGTAGTACACAAATTATGTGATGTCTCGGTCCAGTAAATTTTCAATCAGCTGATCAGGATAATTAAGTGCCGACTGATGTTCACCTGTGTTGATTATCTCGTGGTGATTATTTTATTTGTTCCTAATTGACCAATTCAAGTGTAGAACATTCTAGTTTAACGAAATCGATAATTATTTTCCAGTATATTTAGTATAAAAAGCTTGTTCTCCACGTGTATTCAAATTATTGTGAGATGTAATGCAACCGCCATTTTTTACTACAACCCTGTGCGCATGCTCGTGTTAGATGGAAAACCTATATAGCTATATTTAGATATTTTGTGACAATAATATTATATTGTAAAACGATCCACCCTGTGATTTTTTTTCAACAACATACATTTTTTATAGTATATATTTTATTATACAATTCATTATTGAACTGATTTTCGCTAACACTTCAATCATTGAATATTATTGATTTTTTTTCGGATGTTGAACATTTTTTCCCCGGAATTGCACCCCTTGTTAGTATACTTTTATTCCCCAAGAACATCGATGATTTCAGTCTTCTTATTCAGAAAAAAAAACCTACAACAAATTCAAGTTATACTGTAAACAAAATCGTCATTTTTATCGAGATTTTTTTTTAGGGATTCCAGATTTTTTTAACTTCATCCTTGTATAGGTCGATGTGGACGATAGGTCGAAGCCAGCATGTTGAAGAAAAAAAATATCGACCTATCGTCCGTAAAATACGGTACCTATGTCATTTTGTGATTGATAAACATGTAAACTCTTGGAATAAATTGTTTATTGTTGTGACATTTACGAAAACATTTTGCGGTAATAACTTCCGGTATTTTTGTATTGTTTAATGAAGTGTTTATTTAATGCATCAAAGCCAACCTGATATGAGGTATGTTCTATATACTAGTAGACAAAACTCACTATATATATATTTCATTTTTTCACATCAAAATTCAACAGTACTTTAACACATAAATAAAAACAATATTAACATACACATACTAACTTTATTGTCGCCTTTTATAATTGCTGTGTAAACATTTTGAATGACAATCCGGCAAAGTTTATTGGTGATCATAATCAGATTAACGGTTGGAATCATATACGCCCGGAGGTCAGGATTGTAATTTGTTGACACGTGATGTTTAACTGCTGTGACATAAAATTTCACACCTTTTTTCTTTACCGTTTAATGCAACTTTTTTTATATGTATCATTTATGGCATGTCATGTTCCCGTAGAGTGCAAAGAATTATAATTTAAGTTTTGACTCCTATTGTGAAGTTTAGCAAAAAACATACCCTTTTTGTGAAATATTAATTAAGAAACAAATGTAAATGGTACTGTCAAAAATATTTTCTCGGTATTTATGACAAATTGCTCAATGAGTAGATTCACGGCTTGGCTTCTTATCTTTTGATCATCTTTCGATGATTGCAAATTATTTCTGATTGGATGTTATTGATTTAATTTGTGGACTTCTTCAAAGAAGTATTAATTATGAAATCAAATAATTATCAAAATTGTAACAAGCTGATAATATACAACAATGATCCATATTTGTTTGGCGTACTTGTAAATTTGAACACTTTACCGTAGAATCGTGACACGCAAAATATACGAATTTGAAGTGAAAATCCACGAATTTAAGTATTTCAACACCTTTTTTTTATTTTTTGTAATCGGCAATCCACGAATTTAACTATCCCACGAAATGCCTTTTTTTCCCAATCCACGAAAATTGGTACCAACGAAATTAAATGAATTCACAGTATACTTCTGAAGCAGCTTGTCAGCACAACTCCTCTGAAACTACTGAACAGAATTTCATGAAACTTGGTAGGTAGTAAGGACACCATATGTAGTTGTGCATATTACCAGGAAATTTTGGTCTCCTGAATTTTGTGGGAGTTATGCCCCTTTGAACTTAGAATTTTGTGGAAGTTATTTGCAAACACTCTAGTGTAATATCCCTTACTGAAACTTGTATATATATATATGTACAAGAGTCTATCATAATGTCACTATTTCCCTGAAAAAGTTTTCATCACCAATCCATTGATTTTAGAAGAACAAAACTCCTTTAAAATCATTGGAACATGGGCTGAGCAATTTTCTGGAATGGGGAACTTTGCCATGACAATATGGAATAGTAGCATCGTGTTATCGGTTTTCGTGCTATTATCGATTTTCCGATATAGCGATTAACACTGTTAACCCTTCATTCGTATGACGATTGGAATTTTCAAAGAATGGCTAGTTAAATATTTGTTTGTACATATGATTATTTTTAAAGCCATTCTTGTATTTTAATATACTCTCGATTATCTGGCAACTTTTGCTGTCAGTAAAATGGCGTCATCAGTTTTCGTGTGAAGTAAAAACAAGGCCGATATACGGGATGGAAACGAATATATAATCCGGAAATGGCTAGTTTTAAAATTTCATGGTTCTGGCCATCTACCAAATCATACTACATCTAAATAAAATAACAGAATGTTTGAAAATGACCACTTTCAAAATTGTGTTTACTTTAGATGTTTTTTTTAGTGCTGAAACCACAATGCACTGCAAAGTGACATGTATTTTATATAAGAAACAGGCACATTTCAGTCAGCTCTTTTGTTTACAAATACGATCAGTGACCCCATGACAGTTACATGACAGGAAGAGCCGGTGTCTGAGAGGCAGACGACATAGTTAAATTTTATATAGCCCTTCTGGATTTTTTTCCAGCTACTTTATAAATGTAGTAAATTTTTAGCATTACAAAAAGTATGGTTCAGTAGATAGGTTCACTGTTTTTGGTACTTATGTCTTTAAAAGTAAACCTTAACATCTTTTACAGATGTCAGCTGTAGTCTTGTTTATGTTCCATAAATAGAAACCAGAAGACACGTCAAAAATAATGCGTACGCTGTGGAAATCAAAATAAAATGGATAAAACGAAAACAGATGACACACGAAAACACATACCGTGACGATACCTGTAACCCTTGCTTTAGCACTTTTGATCAAATTTTTTTGTGTTTCATGGATTAAAAACAGGTTTTTTTTGTTATTCATTGAAGTTTAATTTTATTTGTTACCCAAATAGATTTTTTACCTATGACTACAGTTTGTGGGACGGGGGAAGACATACGTTTTTGAGGGCAAAAACAAACTTTAATTTTGATATCAAGTCGTCATTTGTTTGTTCATTTTGCCCTTCCATTTTCGATTAAAGGACCGCCCCGGTTGCCTCTCCTTTTCATATGCCGAACTTTTGGCTTTTTTATTCTCTGTAGATAAATCAATAGGTAATGGGTGCTTTTTTCCAGTTTTAGACCCCTCCGTAAACTTAATTGGCCATGCAGCCATAAACGGAAATGATCAAATTACAATTTACAACGATTACCGATAGGATACGAAATAAAATCCGGAATGGGAACTGGTTCCCGAAATTTAGCATAAACAGAAAGGAACAGAAATTTTTACCGATTTGTTTACGACTTTTGACTTTATTAACGATAATCAAAGATCCTTCGCTTAGGGGTCCAAGAGGTAACCAGGACCAACAGAAATTTGATTTTTGACAGCCCCAAGCAGTAAAAATGTTTGCCGGTCATTAGGTCCGACACAAAGACGTCATTTGCCGGACCCTCTAAAATTCTGC
The DNA here is from genome assembly GCA_963680875.1 of Bathymodiolus brooksi. Classification (NCBI taxonomy): domain Eukaryota; kingdom Metazoa; phylum Mollusca; class Bivalvia; order Mytilida; family Modiolidae; genus Bathymodiolus; species Bathymodiolus brooksi. Next base: position 98,435,699 of record OY804575.1, on the reverse strand, counting down.
CCCCTAGGTCCGACGGTTAGCTGCATCTCTGTACACAGCAGAAACTTTCAAATTGTGGCAAAAATGTATATCTTTCGTGTGTCCTTTGTGTCAATCACTTTAGTATGTCTTGTTTACCACATAAATAAATATGTAATCATGTTTATATTTGGTTTTCATATTTTAATCACATTTGACTTTCATATGTATATATCATACTTTTAACTTTTTGGTATATTGTCTCACACTTGCTGAAAAAGTCTGTACAATGATGGCATAATACCAAAATTCTGGTATTTAGCATCAAGCCAGGAAAGTGAGTGGTCATGTATTTGTGTCTTTAGGGGTATCAATTTCACCTCTTTCTACAATTTTGTTTTTACAGGATTTTCCAACAGTGTTGTATTTTTTGCATTGCATTTTATTACCTTGATGAAATATATATCATAATGAAAATAAAAAATGTACAAATAAACGAGTCCCAGCAAAAAATGAAATTCACATTTGACACAACAGAGGAAGAAAGAAGTACAACATTAAAATTTCCATTAAGAATTGTTTCACTTTAATTGTTTCATCAAACCCACATGAGGACAAGCCTGGCATGAAAATATATATGATTAACCATGAAAACTCAAGTAAGTAACTAATAATCTGAATGTATCTATGTGTAATATTTTTTGTATTGTACTTACTTTTTTGTTTCTATAATTCGCCTGGACAAATGTTTCAAAGCAGCTTACAAATGATACATTTTTCGAAAACTGAAAAATACACAAATGCATGCTAAATTATATTTGCTCATTATGTCCTGCCATTACATTAGATATATATTCAATTCAAAAATTAAAACTTCAGCAAAAAAAACTTTGTAATAATAAAGCTTTGTACTGATTGTCAAATTGTAACCATCACATTGTTTTCCAGTTGTTGAATAAAATTCATAAAAAACCCAAATAAATTTGTAAATCTAATGCATGTAACATTTCCATCATTTCATGGCCAAAATGGTAATGACACTATGGTAAACAAGGTTGGAATGGATTTTTTTTTGTATTATGGGTTGTGTCCCTTGAATCGTTTGTTCAACAGCAGTTCTCATATGACTTTCAAATTAGAAGTCAATCCTGTTTCAAAGTTCCGACAGGAAGAAGCAAAGATACTTTTGGTGGGTTTTAATTGCATTTAGTCAAAATATTGCTTTGTCATCCCTCTTTCAAAATTTCAGAGAATGGTATTAAAACAGGAGTTTTTACATCGTTACAGCTGTTTTGTTAGATATAAATTTCTAGAATGCATCTATAAAATGCTAACATTTTTTAAGTCAATCTCCACAAGATGAATTCATTGCCTGAATTCCAAAGTAGTTAGGCACTCATAAGATAAAAGCCAAAATCATGAAAAAAATATGTTGGATGTGTGTTGATTTTTAACTCCTATTGCATCTTCCTACATGCATATATATATATATATATATATACAGTAAAACCCCGCTTTATTGCCCCTCGATTCACCGCCAAACTCGCGTATCGCCCAGAATTTCTGCAGTCCCGTTTTCCGTATGTAGTAATAATCCCGTTAAAATGCCAAACTCGCATACCGCCATCCGCCACGGTAATTAAAGATCAAACGGTCAATTTACTGTTATTTAAACCTCGATCATAATGCCAATCAATAATGTCACACCTCGGTGATTTTAGAAGTGCCTGTCAATCAAGGTAAGTAAACAAGCAGTCAAGGCAAATAGATATCGCTGTGAAAACAGTTAATTGTTTTCTTTACAATAAAATTTTTACAACCCTAAACTGAATACTTTTCATTCTGAATAAAACTTAATATATTTGTTTGTGTGTTCTTTTCATCTGTGTTGAAAATGTCGACGCCTAAGCGTAAACGAAATTTGCTTGATTCTCGACAAAAGAGAAATTGTGGAAATTAAGAATCCAACGAACAATGAAACTTGGGAAGCAGCTCGACATCGATATATTGGCAAATGATGTCCTCCAGTCACCTCGACTTTCTGAACATTAATGAAGAAATAAGTACAAGCCTTTCTTTTAATGGGTTATAATCCACGTGAACATGTTGTGAATTATTTGATTGTGAATGCATGCGTAAAAACGACAGAAATGTTTATATGTGAATAGATTTTAACAACTTCCGGTTATAGAAATCAAATTTACTGACGGTGACATGCTTCTAAGTGTTGTATAAACATTTTTCAATTAAAGTACAACACCCTTAAGCTTGCTCCAATAAACATATGTTATCACCTTTCTTTAAACAATTAATGATCAATTATTCATAAGTTAACTGTACATTTGCCCCAGGGACAGGATTAATCTTGTGACACGACAACGAGTGAGAAAAAAAACTTTATTGTTCTTTTTTTAGTTGTGGTAAACAAAAATTGTAAATAAAATGGAGAGTAAATATTTGTAAGACGTAAAAACGAATTTAATATATATTAAAGGAAATTGCTAGCATACGTGCTAATAACGTAATTCCAGGAGATTTTTTTCTTTTCAAATTCGATAAAATAAATTCTGCTAAATTTACAAATGTTGAAATTTTCTACAACTGTTAAAATGAAACATATATATTAGAATATATATTATAATTGTAAGTGATAATACTCATTTCCGGTAAACTTGTAAAAATCAAACCGTCAGTCATTCCAAATTTAAAATCAAACTGTAGACTTCCGGTTTTCTGTCCTTACTCAGTTTATCGCCAAACTCGGTATAACGCCAAAATCTGGCTGGACAGATGATGGCGGTTTAACGAGGTTATACTGTATATATATATATATATATATATACCTCTTAATGGAACACTCCTTATGATATAGGCAAATTAGTGGAAACAGCCTAATTAACAAGGGCAATGCAAAGCGTGGCATATCCTTTCGCCTAAAAATTTGACCCGGTCACCTTTGACCTATGACCTTGAAAATCAATAGGGTTCCAGATTCTCTTAAGGACTAAGTATGTACCAAGCTTGGTCAAAATCCATTGAAGGATGTTGATTCTAGAGTGTTCACAAGGATGTTACGGAAGGTAGCGTTACTATATCCCTACACAACTTCGTTGGCGAGGGGATAAAAATCAGTTGACAGGTATGCATTTGGAAACATATTGAAAATTAGGTTTGATTTCTTCCTATTTTCCCTCAATTCAATATACTTGACTTTAATGCAGATACATAAGGATACCCATATTCCTCACAATTTAAATATAAAGCACATCAATAATAAAGTTTGATCTCTGTGTTTGTCATTCATACTGTGCAATACTCACATTTGCAATATTTACAAAATCATTTTCTCCCAGTGTGTCCAAAATTGATTTCACAGCTACCTTGATAAGACTAAGGGCTTGTCCATGCACACTCCCACTCCTGAAAAAATAGAAATTTCTTACTTTAATATGTAAAAAAAACCATCAACTAGATATTCCAATGAGCCTGTATTCGCTCAACTGGTTAACAATTGGCTTCAAATTGCCAACGAGGGATCAACGGATAATATTTTTAAAATGTTAAAAATTGATTTAATTTTGACTAAATAATGAGTAATCTTGTCTTAAGCTTAAATATTTAGACAATACTAGCTTAAGTTGCAAAGAAAAAATGTCTTTTTAAAAGAAATTTCTATTTTGAGCAACATCAGCCATTTATAAATAGGATTTGAAAAGAATATCATTCAGCTTTAATTTATTGAGAATTTATTTATCATGTAATGAGTGAACATTTCAATCACACAAAGCTGGTTCATTTTCTTTTTACTTATATGAATATTCTTTGTTTCAATATTAATACATGTACTTACGTATCAATTAGAATTAGCATGTCTTTAGGAGAGCTGGAACCTTGAGTGTACCTGTAATGAAGGAAAGAACAATCACATGTAGATCTAAATATTGACCTATAATTATACATAATACGTAATATTCCAGAAGAAAAAAAAGATTTAGACGATCAATGTTGAATTTTTTTAAGTTGAAAATGGTCGTGATCGTATGGTAGTTGGATTTACAATTACCTGTGCAATCAGTGCCTTTCACCACTGAAGTTGTGAGTTTGAAAAGCGGGTGTACTCGATACAACATTATTTGATCAAGTTTGTCAGTGACTTGTGACAGGTCGGTGGTTTTCTCTGGTTTCCTCCACCAATAAGACTGACCGCATATTTGATGGAAGGCATGCTTCCTTCATGTTTGTCTGAGAGAACAATACTTTCTGATCACCAACTAATCTATGTGTCTACAATACCACAAAAACAATATTTTATTACATTTTTTTAATCAAGTTTCTTGTCTATGGGTAAAATTCAAAAATTTTCACTTGTATGAGAAGGACTTTATAAATTGACAGTTCTTATCTAAAAGTGTATTTAATATTACTAAAATTGTATGTAATTTTCATACCTTTTAGGTCAATTTATAATCAAGAAAACTATATCTAAATTTAACATTTGTTGAATTTCAAGTTGTTGCTTTCATATAAAACTCTATAGCGGTGTAGGAAAGGAGTTCAAACTGTCATACTGTACACTAAGTAGTGATTGGCCAAATGACTTCTCACCCATGTTAGAATTTTTCAAATGAATAGCTGAATAGTCCAATTGAATTTTAACTTTGACCGATTCTATTTTTGCAACATTTTTGTTTGCTTAATAATAGAGTGACTGTGAAGTCCTGGATAAAGGATGCATCATAGCATTGTATTTGAAATCTATGTTCTACAGGAAACATCACGTTTTCTCAAAAGTCACAAAACGTTCCTTAACTATACTCTGTCATGCTTTGTGATTTTCCAAAAATTTTCTTTTTTTTTATTGATACTAACCCTATTATGAAAAAACTATTTATAATTGTTTGTATTTAGTTATCCAAAGGTAAAGAGTATCATTCTTCAAGTCCATGTATTCATCATATCATCAATATCATGTCAATCGATCTTTTGTTTGTCTGTGGATATTTAATATTGAGTTCTCAACAATGTTGATTAGGTTTATGGTGTTTTAACGCCACTTTCAACAATATTTCAGTTATATCGTGGTGGTCAGTTTTATTGGTTGAGGAAACCGGAGTAACCAGAGAAAACACGATTTATCGCATAATGTTGTATCAAGTACACCTCGCCATGGACAGGGTTCGAACTCACAACTTTAGTGGTGATAGGCACTGATTGCACAGGCAGTTGTAAATTCAACTACCATACGATCACAACCATGACGGTCCCTAACAATGTTGACAGTGGAAATGCTGTCAAAGAAGAATTCAGTTACAGCACAAAAAAGCTTGTGGTAGCTGAACGACTTGGTCAATAGACCATTTTCACATACCCAATTTGATTCTAAAATTAAATGTTTTATATGAGTTATTTCCCTTACTGTGGGTAAAATACTATCTGTTTACCAACAACACTACAGCCAATGGACATAAAGTTACAATGCCTCACATGATACAATGGGTGAGGTGAGCTAAACAGTTCTTTTCAATATGATATATTTTATATATTACCATGGCCTTCTTCGTACATCAAAGAGATCAACTTCTTTTTCCTTCATACTCCATTTACTTCCTGGAAAAAGGGGAAAAAACAAAAAAAAACACTGAAAACATAATAAGCCAATCAGTTTACCCTATAATGGATGAACAATTAAAATTTATTCCAATAACAAGTTCAGGTTTTCTAAATTGACTCAAATATGCTATTGTAAAAAAATCCACTTGAATCTGATGAGAAAGGTAGAAGGCCATCTGTTGTGCACTTAAGTTTAAAACAACTGTCTTTAAAAAAGAGAAATTTTAGGACATAACATTCATCTAACAATACCTGGAAATGTTCTCATAAAACCTGTCTGACTCCCAAAATATTGCCATAAAATATCATTGTCTGCCTCATAATTCTCACGAAATACTTCATCCAACTGATTAGACCACTTTAATCCATTTAATATATCTATATCTGTAAAGTAAAAAACAGTAATTCATATCAGAATTCTTGGAAGGACAGCATTATCCGTCCATGTATACATTGACTTGTTAGTACAAAATTAAGACAGGTTATAATATTTTTTAAAAGACCTGCAATTCTGCTTCATATACAATTCTAATTTCTAATTAATACAATTAGATGTTGTTGGATCTGTTTATTTCGGCAATATTCAAACAGCTAACAAAATTTCATATGTGTGTCATGTCAGGGGTCGTATTTTCAACAGACAAATCAGTGTTGAGCCTACCAAATCTTCAGGTATTACAATCTAATCTTCAGCAGTGCCCATGGACAAGATGTAGTTTCAATAATATTGCTGATTGGATAATCAAGTACATAAATATTTATTCCACATTTCTCCAAAAGAAGCACAATCTGATGATTATGTAGCAACAGTGAAAGTAATCGAACAGTGAAAAATAATGTGACATCGTGCACAAAATGTAGTCGTTCTGAAAGTATTGTAATAAATTTGTTAATTTTAATTCTGCCTTTTTTATATGTTTAAAATTTGTTTCTAAGTGATATGTTAGATAACCTTATTACATACATAGTGAATTGGTACAAGCCTTTGTATCAGGTCTCTTCTGTCCTGAGAACAAACCGTATCAATACTTGACACTATCATGACTTCTACTGGTGCTGGTTCCCACAACAGGCTTGACCTGACACAAAGTCTTGTACGAACACACTATGTTTATAATGTATATGTATCAACAAAATAGAGGTTGCATGATTTAAGTGCATCATAGATGACAAAACTACAACCTATGTAATGTAAATGAATCTTCATGTATAACTTGTAACTCACTTCCTTTAAATATTTCTACTGGAATGTGTACAGTAGAAACAGTATCATTGATTGGTTGTAGAAATCGCTCATTGTATGACAATATTCCACTTAACTGTTGTTCATCCTTAGAATCCCAATAATGTACGTCACTTTTCTGTAAAAAATTAAAAAAGAAAACCAGAGACTCCCAGGAGCCTGTAATCGCTCACCTGGATCAAAGCTGCTTTCAATAACAACGCAACTGCACTGTGGCGGCCATCTTGGCGGGAGAGCGCGACTGCCGGACACCATTTTGCAAGAGGACCATCCAATGACTATTCCATCAAAGTTTGGTTTTAATTGAGCTACTGGTTCCAGACAAGATGGTTTTTATGTGAATTTCCCATAGGGTCCTATGTTAAACTAAGTACAGCTGTGCAGCATTCCTGGTCAGAGGGTGGGACCACCAGACACAAATTTGGTTCAGTGGTTTCAGAGGAGAAGATTTAAATGTGATCTTTTATCAAAATATGCCTAATTTGCATAATCGGTATAAATCGGCTGAAAGAAAAATTTCAAAAAAAAACCCAAACATATGCTAAACTACTCCTTGCCATGTAGCTGCAGTTCAAATTTGAGCTCATTTTGACTTATACTAAAGCAGCAATGGACAATTGAAGAAATTTCTATTTTTAGTAACAGCAGCCATCTTGAATGGAGGGCGGGGCTGTCGGACACAATTTTGAAAGGGAACCACCCAGGGACCATCCCTGCCAGGTTTGGTTTAATTTGGTTCAGCGGTTTCAGAGGAGAAGATTTAAATGCGATCTTTTATCAAAATATGCCTAATTTGCATAATCGGTATATATCGGCTGAAAGAAAAATTTCACAGAAAATTCTGGAATATATGCTAAACTACTTCTTGCCATGTAGCTGCAGTTAAAATTTCAGCTCATTTTGACTTACACTAAAGCAGCAATGGACAATTAAAATTTCATCCCCCCTTTTTTTCTATTTTGAGCTTGGCGGCCATCTTGGTTGGAAGTCAGGATCACCGGACACAATTTTGGAAGGGGGCCATCCAAGAATCATTTCAGCAAAGTTTGGTTGAGATTGGCTCAGTAGTTTCAGAGGAGAAGATTTTTTTTAAATTTCATCCCCCCTTTTTTCTAATTTGCATAATCGGTCAAAATCGGCAAAAGTTCAAAGTTCATAAAAAATCCTCTCATACATGCTGAAAAGCTCATCATTATGCTTATACAGTTCAAATTTGGGCACATTCTGGCTTAAAATAGAGCAGTTTTGGCCATTTGAAGAAATTTCTATTTTTAGTAACAGCGGCCATCTTGAATGGAGGGCGGGGCTGTCGTACACATATTTGAAAGGGACCCACCCAGGGACCATCCCTGCCAGGTTTGGTTTAATTTGGTTCAGCAGTTTCAGAGGAGAAGATTTAAATGTGATCTTTTATAAAAATATGCCTAATTTGCATAATCGGTATATATCGGCTGAAAGAAAAATTTCACAGAAAAATCTGGAATATATGTTAAACTACTCCTTGCCATGTAGCTGCAGTTAAAATTTGAGCTCATTTTGACTTACACTAAAGCAGCAATGGACAATTAAAATTTCATCCCCCCCTTTTTTCTATTTTTAGCTTGGCGGCCATCTTGGTTGGAAGTCGGGATCAACGGACACAATTTTGGAAGGGGGCCATCCAAGAATCATTTCATCAAAATTTGGTTGATATTGGCTCAGTAGTTTCCGAGGAGAAGATTTTTTTTTAATTTCATCCCCCCTTTTTTCTAATTTGCATAATTGGTCAAAATCGGCAAAAGTTCAAAGTTCATAAAAAATCCTGTAATATATGCTAAAAAGCTCATCATTATGCTTATACAGTTCAAATTTGGGCACATTCTGGCTTAAAATAGAGCAGTTTTGGCCATTTGAAGAAATTTCTATTTTTAGTAACAGTGGCCATCTTGAATGGAGGGCGGGGCTGTCGGACACAATTTTGAAAGGGACCCACCCAGGGACCATCCCTGCCAGGTTTGGTTTAATTTGGTTCAGCGGTTTCAGAGGAGAAGATTTAAATGTGATCTTTTATCAAAATATGCCTAATTTGCATAATCGGTATATATCGGCTGAAAGAAAAATTTCACAGAAAAATCTGGAATAAATGTTAAACTACTCCTTGCCATGTAGCTGCAGTTAAAATTTGAGCTCATTTTGACTTACACTAAAGCAGCAATGGACAATTAAAATTTCATCCCCCCTTTTTTCTATTTTTAGCTTGGTGGCCATCTTGGTTGGAAGTCGGGATCACCGGACATACTTTTGAAAGGGGGCCATCCAAGGACCATTCCACCAAAGTTTGGTTGCAATTGGTCCAGTGGTTTCTGAGGAGAAGATTAAAATGTGAAATGTTGACGGACGGATTACGATGGACGAAAAGTGATGACAATAGCTAAAAAAAGCAATCAACATGATCAACTATAATACAAAAACTTAATCCATGTGAATAAATGTTAAGAGAATACAGAAGGGGCAATTAAAAATGGACAATCCAGAGAAACTGGAAACATAGTGAAGATAAAGCAAATATGAAAAGTTTCAAAGTTTTCTCCAGGTACCCCGGTTTCCTCCACCAATAAAACTGACCGCCATGATATACTGAAATATGGTTGAAAGTGGCATTAAACAGCAAAAACAATAACCATAACCCATATATTCATCAAAATGTAGCGCGTTTATTATTATTGTAATGTTCAAACTTAGGCAGTTGAATATACATAAATGATAACCTTCCCAACAGTTTCAGAATTCACCAGAATGAGGTACCAGCAATCTTAATACAATCAAAAACAATAAATTTGTAAAAGAAGATCTAATGGTATACAATTTTGATTCTATCAAATTGTCATTTCTGACATTTTCCTGTTCAATTCTATTTTAAATAATGGCCTGCAGTGGTGGCCATCTTTAAATTTTAAGGTCATAGTTTCTGCAGTGATGGTTATCTGAAATTTCATATCTACAAACAACCATGTAAAGGGTTTGAATTGTTTGGGAACATTCCTACCTATTTACAATAAACATTTCATCACATGTAAAATTTCAACCAATCAAAAATTATCCCTAGCAGCTGCCATGTCAAATTTGCAGTTTTTGAGGATGATCCATAAGATATTTCTACTTAGTGTGGAAACATGTGGTTAAAACGTGAATATTCTAAGTGATCACAATACCTCGTCTGACTCTACCTGTCTCCTTGGCTCAGGTGAGCAATGAATTAAAAGTTTGTGTTGAAAAAATAGAAATACATGTAAAAAAATTAACCCACATTTTTTTGAGACAATGTGCTAGACCACGAGAAACAAAACTATTTATTTTGCTAAACTTAACTAACCTTTATATCAGGGTCCCATTTCAAGTCAGGATCCCATTTGTGGTGAATGACTGCTTCTTCGGCTGCCTTTACAACATTCTGAAAGCAAAACATTTTTTCTTTATTAAATTTGTTACACATACAGTCTGCGACGTTAGCCACTAGCAGAGTTCTTGAAAAGATTTTGATCTTGTCAGACATTCGGATTGACAAGAGGGCAAGTTTTGTCAGTCCGAATAATTTTTGCTATTTTTATTAATATAAATCATTTTTATATATTAATTGAATCTAGACAATGAACAGTTCATTAATGATAACAAAACTCATTTAACTACACTGTCACATATTCTATCTCATACTCTATTGATGCTTCTAAAGGTTTCCTCCTCACTCATCTCACACTCAGAACTACTCATCTCACTTTCTCGTTCACTTTCACTATCTTCCTCATCTGTTTGCTCTACACCATTCACTGGTTCTGTCTGTTCTTCCTGCTCATTCTCTTTATCACTTCCCTCAACCTCATTCTCATCAACAACTGTAACCTCAGTCTCTGTTTCTCTCAGACTCTCACAAAGTCTCTTTTTCTTTTTCCTTAGATCACGTTTATCTTCATATTTTCTTTTGTCTGCCTTGGTGGCAACATTTTCTTGCTTCCGTTTTTACCCCAGGTTTAGCGTTTGGGGAGAAAGATATCGGCCATCCGACCATTACTGAATATTTGTCCTTTACTGTACAAGGTAAATGGCGGAATAGAAAAATAATATCGGAAAGGAAACAAACTTTTTACGGAAATTCTTTACCGGTCCAGCGGACCGACAAAGAATCAATTTTTGTCGGCCAATCCGACAAAACCGACACTTTTCAGGAACTCTGCACTAGCCCATTTCCATGTACGTTGCTGTCTGTACAATTTGATCGAATCAGTTGGTAATTAGCTGATGTAAACATAATAATATCATCAAGTTCAATAAATGATACGTTGGGTTAAAGGTGCCAAGCCTGGTAAGGCTTCAGTTAAGTGGAAATGTGAACCAGAGGAGGTACAAGAAAGAAAGAAAAGGTATGAGGAGACCGGAAGAACATGTGATTTTCTTCCCAGTTGGAAGACAGGTAGGTCTTGGCTGTTGTACTGTGAAGATAAAAAATAAAAAATAAAAATTAAACACAATTTATATCTTTTATTCGGGCTAGTTAAAATCAGGGAGGACTAGTGAATTGTGGGACCTGACTTGCCCCCTGGGTTAGTTGTTGAAAAAGTTTTTGCTGTAATATTGTATGTGCAATACAATATTACAGCAAAAATTAACAGAAAATTGTTTTGTGGTCTTGTATATACAAAAAAAAATGTATAAGAAAAACATTTCATGTGTTAATTCCTTGACTATTGTCAAAATATTTGCTGAGAAAACACAATGAATTGGAAGAGTTGACAAAAATTTGCAAGAACAATGAAGGGGTTAGGAGGGTTATGGTTATGGTGTTTAATGCCACTTTCAAAAATATTTCAGTGATATCGTGGCGGTCAGTTTTGTAAAATGAACATATAAATATCAAAACAGACGTCAAGGATTATTCTTATGAATCTATTCAAGGTAAATTAATATATTAATTGTATATATATTTTTTTTGTTGTCTTTCAGATTTGTATGTGAATTTCCTTACTTGTATCCTTACACAAAATAAGAATCTCATCATCGTATCATGGTACAGGAGAGATAGAACAATTGTTGTTTAATGCCAAGTGAGCAATTTTACCTCTATATCATGGTGAGAAAAAACTAGAGGCTCAGTGGGCTGAGCCTGTGTTGCTCACCTTTTATTCTGCTTTGAGGAAACTTAATACAGAACCTTCCATACATGTAGATGCTTTCTACCAAGTTTCGGTTCATATGGCTAAGCAGTTTCAAAGGAGAAGATTTTTTAGAAATCGACCAATCAGAAACAAGAATTGCATGTGGTGGCCATGTTGGCTAGCCGATCGGGACAAAATGAACAATCTTCATAGAGGACATTCCATAGATACTTCCTACCAAGTTTCGGTGGTAGCCATGTTTACTAACCGATCAGGACGAAATGAGCAAACTTCATAGAGAACATTCCATAGATGATTCCTACCAAGTTTCGGTGTTAGCCATGTTTGTTAACCGATCGGGACGAAATGAGCAATCTTCATAGAGGACATTCCATAGATGCTTCCTACCAAGTTTCGGTTCATTTGGCCAAGCGGTTTCAGAAGAGAAGATTTCTAAAAATCGGCCAATCAGAAACAAGAACTGTCTGTGGCGGCCATGTTTGGTAATGGATCATAACAAAATGTGCAATATTTAGAGAGGACCTTCCATAGATGCTTCCTACCAAGTTTCAGTTCATTTGGCTGAGGGTTTTCAGAGGAGAAGATTAAAATATGAAAAGTAAACGGATGACAGACACCAAGTGATGGCAAAAGCACATATTGCCTTTGGCAAGGTTTGCTAAAAAGAATATTAAAATGTGAATACCTACTTGTAATGTATAGAATAAACATGTTACACTCTATCATCATTAGTTAATTTCTAAGGGAGATAATGGCAAGTTATCTTTCTTTTAACAGAGGAGAAGATTTTTTAGAAATCAACCAATCAGAAACAAGAATTGCCCGTGGTGGCCATGTTTGTTAACTGATCGGGACAAAATAAGCAATCTTTATAGAGGACCTTCCATAGATGCTTCCTACCAAGTTTCAGTTCATTTGGCCAAGGGGTTTCAGAGGAGAAGATTTTTAAAAATTGGCTAATAAGAAAAAAGAATTGCCTGTGGCGGTCATGTTGGTTAATGGACCGGGACAAAATGTGCAATCTTTAGAGAGGACCGCCCATAGATGCTTCCTACCAAGTTTCGGTTCATTTGGCCAAACAGTTTCGGAGGAGAAGAATTTAAAAAATCAGCCAATCAGAAACAAGAGTCGCCTATGGTGGCCATGTTTGTAAACGGATCGGGACAAAATTAGCAGTCTTTACAGAGGACCTTTCATAGATGCTTCCTACCAAGTTTCGGTTCATTTGGCCAAGTAGTTTCAGAGGAGAAGATTTTTTAAAAATCGGCCAATCAGAAACAAGAATTGCCTGTGGCGGCCATGTTTGTTAATGGATCGGGACGAAATGAGCAATCTTGATAGAGAACCTTCCATAGATGCTTCCTACCAAGTTTCAGTTCATTTGGTTGAGGGGTTTTAGAGGAGAAGATTAAAATGTGAAAAGTTAACGGACGATGGACGACAAGTGATGGCAAAAGCTCACATTGCCTTTGGCAAGGTGAACTAAAAATTCATTGGGATAAGGGTTAAGCTTACAGTGTTAATGCCACATTCAACAATATTACAGTTATATCTTGGTGGTCAGTTTTATTGGTGGAGGAAACCTGAGTACCTGGAGAAAACCATCGACATGTCGCAAATCACTGACAAACTATATCACATAATGCTGTAAAAAACATTGAAGAAATTAATAAGATAGGGATGAAACAAACAGAATCATATATACTCTTCCTCCTTAATAACTTTTTCCCAAATAATATCCCTCTTATAAGGTCACCCCTTCTACCATGAAAAAGTGGCCTTATAAAAGGGTTAGCCTCTATTGGTGGGTACAGTTTTAAGTAGTATTGTATTATCTCAGTGCATCTGAAATCTGTACTGATAAGAGAGGTAGGAGGTTCTGGTAGGAGGGGCCTATCAAGAGGATATATATTGTAGTATCTGATGAGGGCCATCAGGGTCGTGATCGTATGGTAGTTGGACTTGTAGGATGCAATCAGTGCCTACCACCACTTAGTTGTGAATTCAAATCCCGCTCAGACGAGGTGTACTCAATACAACATTTTATGATAAGTTTGTCAGTGACTTAAGGCATGTCTGTGGTTTTCTACAGGTACTCCGGTTTCCTCCACCAATAAAACCGACTGCCACGATATAACTGAAATATTGTTGAAAGTGGCATTAAACACCATAAACCGTTACCAACCTATTGTATCTGAGAATCAAATTAGAACATATCATTATTAGGTTTTTTTTTACCTGGTCTATTTAAATGTTCTAGATCTGACACCTGTAAACATGTATATGAATTACGTTTTTCAACAACTCTATAAGCTGTCAGAATAAATAAACCCTTAGAAAAATATTAATTTAGAATATTAAATGATTGATTTTGTCTATTATATTACTAAATGATCATAAATAAAACATATTTATTGCATTGGAAATTGGTAATGAAATGTAAAATCCTTTATTCATTGATTACCATTAAAAAACTGAAACGTGAATTTCACAATAAAATTCCACAATATATATGTATATTCACAGGTCAAAAATCTTTCTGTACTAAGATATTTCCCTATATATTTTATATGAAGCCACTTATATTCACAAACATCCTGAGGTCATTTCTTATTCGATTGTCTTGAATTTTTCACCTTTCAAAAGGAGAATTAAATTTAATTTTAGAGTTTATCTTAATAATTTCATATATTTATTTCTTACCTTTATTTACAGGCATTTATGATTTAAACACAAATATACATATATGTGTAGTGTGTTTTAAGAAATTTATTTGTCACAATAGTAGATAATCAGTTCATGCAAATGAAGTTCAAAAATTTCTATTTCGTTCGTTATAAATTGTTTGGAAACACCTGTATAGTCATATTAATCCAGCCTTAACAGACACCTTCAGTGTATAAAATTTTGCGGTATTATAGACCAATCCCTATTTTACATAGACCTCACTGTACATTATATAGAAAATTTAGAAATTTGACATAGATCAGCTTGATTTTACATAGACATTGTCTATAGGCCTACCGCTAATTTCGCACACAGCACCTTGAAATAGTGGTCATTTAAAAACCCTTCCACCTATTTTACTTGTTATCTTAAGTCAAATAAGTGGCAACCTTTCTCACACACCTCTCTAACATACTAAGTTGTCACTCAAAAGTTTTACACCATTGTATCAGTTTAACTGTATACAAAAGTGATTTTCATTTTAGACTTTCAAAAATCATTAGTAATAAACTTTTGATGTGTTCTCAAAATTTGATTGTACTATTATAATTAACACCATCAAATTATTGAATGTAAATCATTACAAAGAATCTGTGATTTTTCCAATTAATATGTGAATCTGAACTGATGATCAGAATCTTGAATAAACGTTCACTTATCTTATAGAATTACTTTTCTTTAGACAACCATTGCATATTGCAAAAAATTGCTTTAAAATTGGATGAAAAATTTAAAGCTCAATGTTTTTAATTTCTCCTCTCTGGCCACTTTTATGTCAAAACAGTAATAGTAATAAACATAATAATGCTATACATTTTCTGAAAACCTCATTAAAAACAGATTAACAATAAATCTTTAATAACCTTATATATGGAAACATACTATTTTGTCGCTTTGGGCATTTCTTTCTGTGGTGGATTTCCAATTGTAAAAAAACATTAAATTTATAGGACTATTAAATAAATATTCCAACCAAGTTTGGTTCCAATTTGGCACTGTGGTTTAATTTCAGTGAAGAAGATTAAAAGGATGATGATGAACAAAGTGATGACAATAACTCCTCACATGATACAAAGTCAAATGACCCTTTGGGTCAGGTCAGATAAAAAAAAAAGTCTCCGTCATAATGACATGCTTCATTACTAAAAATTTCAAGAAACTGCCAAAAAAAAGAAAACCACTATGACAAATAGTACAACCAATGGTGTCTAATAAGCTTGACCTATTCTAGGATCAAAACAAACAGAGTGAGTGATTGT
Organism: Bathymodiolus brooksi; assembly: GCA_963680875.1. NCBI lineage: Eukaryota > Metazoa > Mollusca > Bivalvia > Mytilida > Modiolidae > Bathymodiolus > Bathymodiolus brooksi. Next base: position 98,419,755 of record OY804575.1, on the reverse strand, counting down.
TGTTTAATGCCAAATGAGCAATTTTTCAGCTATATCATTGGAAAGAACAGGTTGCATTTCAATAAGATGATGATGATGTCCATGTTGTACTAGACCAGCATGCTTAGTATGTAGCTCACTCTAACATCAATCCACAGGTATACAGGTTGCTCCACTCTGACACACTATCCTGATACCTAGCCAACCAATCTTTGCTCTTTATATTAATACTGCATGCTTTAGCACAGAAGCAGCAAATACCGATTTCATAGTCTTTAGTTTGACACGACCAAGGCTCAAACCCATGCACCCAAGGAGAGCACACTAACCATTACACCACTGATGTGATTCAAAAACAAACAAGAAAATTGTACTTACTTTTAAAGCCTTCATTTTCTGTCCTAACATCTTCTCCAGATCTTCAGCCATATTTTTAACCATGCTTGTACCATTAGTCTTTTCAAATTTAACATATGCTTCATTTTTGTCATCCTTATTGTATTCCTGTATTGTGTGAAAAAAACATCATATTCAAAGTTTAATGACGCCATTGGTCACTAAATATATTCTGTCATGTTTCTGTGGAAATCACTACAATGTTTCTATACATTTTGTACTAACCCATTTTTACTTCTCCAAAAATTCATTAATGCTAAGAAAGCAAGCATAAATTAAAATTAAACAATCACATATACATTTATCAAAATACAGTATACTTCTGGATTGTTAGATTGAACACAGCAGGTAATTAGTTTGATTTTAATTAATTTAAAAGTAATAGGTTGAAACTGTTCAATTTCACTGAAAGTTGAATAATTCTGCTTTTTTCAAACAATTTAAATTTTACTGTCCACTTTCATATTGTGTTTTTGTTTTGTACTGTATGTTTACATGTATTTTTTATACAGTAACTTACATTTTCTATCATATTAGTTAAGGCTTCTGTAAACTTGTTCAAGCTGGAATCTATTTTTGGAGTCCAGTGTTTGGAACTGAAGAATAAATGAACTTAAGTATTTATAAAATTACTTTTTACATCATCATAATAAACCCTTCTATCTAAATTACACATACATGTACATTTGTATATATAATCATTAAACAATTTATCTACATGTACCCCACTGTTTCTAATTGTATCTTTTTTTTTATTTGATGCTTTAATACATGTATGCCCAACTGACCATCGACATTTTGACTTGTAACCACACATTCTGTAGATTCAGGTTTTATAAATATACACCACTCTTCTGATTTTGGTAACTTTTCTACACATACTAACATTCTTGTACAATTTGTTTGTTTTATGGTGTTTAACACATATTTCAGTTATATTGTGGTGGTCAGTTTTATTGGTGGGGGAAACCGGAGTACCCGGAGAAAACCACCGACCTGCCGCAAGTCACTGACAAACTTGATCACATAACATTGTATAAAGTACACCTCGCCATGAGCTGGATTGATTGCATAGGACTTAGGTAGTTGTAAATCCAATTACCATACAATCACAACCGTCACAGCCCCTTCTTGAACAATAACTTCCTTATCTGCAATATATATGGAATTTACTGACACTATCAGATATACCATAGGAACTACAGTGGATGATGGCTTGTTGCCATTATGTCCGCCTCTAAATACACATCATTGATGCACGACTTTACGTCACTTCCGGAATTAGATCTTATGTTTATGTTTGCCATAAAGTCATATTTGCACTCTTGGTGCTTCCAGTGCTCATCTAGGCCGATTTCAAACTGTTTAACTGATTCTGGGAGGCTATTCCATATTTCAATGATATAGATTGTCTTTTTTTTTAAATTGCTCTACAATGATACTCCCCCCTTTTTTATAGCAAATAGGGAGGCATAGACATGTTTGAAGAATGATAGTCAAATAAAAATAATTTCCGATGTTGTGGTTGGTGGTACCCTGAATTTCGATATTTAATTACGAAAGTCCTTTTTTCGCCAATAGTCCTTTTTTCTATGTTTTTAAATCCAGCATACAAATGCATTTTTTTATTCTAACTGTATTTTGATTCCAAACAATGAACAACACCCCCATAATTTCTTACCATAAGTGAATGTAAAATTCAATTGTCAGAAACAGTTGGAACATATCTAAACATTTACTACTACATTCTCAAAAGGCAGTTAATATACACAATTTCGTTTATTTATTTCAATAGGGAATAACATATTAAATTGGGAGTATGGTTTCCAGGGGGGGATTTATCAGAATATCTATTTTCAAATCTGGATCCAAAAGGTGTCCACCCTTCTACCATGGCCATATAAAAATAAATTCTCTTAAGCTCCTGTCATTATACATGTACATTTGTATATTTACAGTTCAGCAGCAAATACAACAAATTATTAGAGTAGAAAAGATGTATTTATTAAAAAGACCTGTTAATATTTTTATCCAATAAGGTAAAATATTTGTTAAGTTCTGGTGATTATGACTAAATTTATACAAACAGATTCATGAAGATAAAATTCAGTTTATATCTTAAACTTATTCATTTCCAGTATTAAAATAAAAAATTTAAATGTCCTTTTAAATAATTACTTATTCCTATTTTTCTTGTTGAACAAGCTTTCAAGTTAAAAAAAAATTCAGGTTTATTGTCTCATAAAATATGAAACAAATATACGTGCCAGCTTTTTATGTACTATATATATATATACAGGAAATTTACAAAACATCAACTAAGAGTTTAGATTATTAGCTAGTTCAACAGCTATCAATCATGATGTACTGGTAAATATGGAATAAAAAGAAGCAAAACAAAAATAAGATGATTATTCAATATACTGTATGTCATAATGTGGGTTTTTTATTTATATAATCTATACTACTTGAAGTCATGCGGCCTCTTAATACACTATTAATGTTAGGCCAAAAAAAAATATATGTGTGTTTACTATCACATGTCAAAAAAATCTAGGGTCGGTCGGCAGAGTTTTTGAAATTTGTCGGACCTATTAGACCTAGGGGGCAGAAAATCATGAGGTCTGCCAATAACGTCGGTAATGCCGATCCCCATGTCCGCCAATCTTTTTTGAATGAAGTACTTTTTTAACGGAAGTCGGAAACGCAGGTCGTATTGTAAATACCGGAACAAGTTCGGTCAACTCGGAATTTGTAACCGCATTGAATACGTGATATTTTATCTGTTTTTGGTAAATATTATTGGTAACTGTCATGAAAATAAATATATTTGAATATATTGTGATGCGTAAGATCTTTTTGAGTGAAAAGCCCCCAAAAAATTAATAAAATAAAAAAACCCGACGTCCCTGATTTGTATCGTTCCCTTCACCGAATCCGTTTCTATTTAGAATTTTGTTTACAGTTCCGGCAATATGGCAATGTGTCGATCATAAAAATGTGGTCGTTCCTAAATGACAACATAATTGAGAGACTGCATAGGGAAATTGAACTGGAGATTGAGAGAGTCTAATGACTTTTAGAATATTGTTATTGTAATCTCAATAAAAATTTTAAAAATTATGTTTTAAATCTGGTAAATTTTTCAAAGTTTAAGGGTATCCCTAGCTGGATTTGGCTACTCTTTTTTGGTGCATGGTTTCAACTTTTTGCTTTATTCTGAATGGTGACTGGTCTTCCTATTTTTAGGCATCTACCAGTAATAATGAAGTTAAATACAGAAAGTGCTCTGCTAGACTAAAATAATAATAACGGTATGACATTGCTTTAAAACAATTTTACATAAAAAATGTAGGTCCGAAAAAAATTCAGAGGGTCCAGCAGAAAATTCCTGGGTGCTGGACCTATGTCCCTCAAAATGAAAACAAATTTCAAAAAGTCTGGGTCGGTCAGGATTATTTTTTATTTTTTTTTATTATCGGCAAAACCGCAAATAGTCGTTCCCCGTTCCGGAATCCGATTCTGGTATTTCATTTTCGAAATTTTCGGTAAAACGACGAATTATGCAGTTTTTCTACTTTCTTTGCTCTCAATTTCGACAAAAAGCTAGCAGTTGAATAAATAAAACATTGCTGCTGGTTAAACAACAAAAATGGTTATCCGAATTCTGTGTAAAAATTCATATGGTCGCTAGCAAAAATTAGGGTAGGTTGGGTGACCGTAAACACACATATTTTTTTTTGGCCTTATCACAAAATATTGTCACATGAGCAAATTTTCCAAAACATGAAACTTTTTTTTTATACCCATTCCTTACACTTTTGATTTGAAAATCCAATATTACAATGTATATACTCCATCCCATGGTAAGTTGTCCTTGTTTTACATTCTGTCTTGACGATTTGAATGAATACATCCTGGACTTTCTCTACAGAGATTTAAATTACATGCAGATGGTTGCCATCTTTGTTTCTAATGGTACATCAAGTTGTTTATCTCACTTAGTTAATTTTACCTCTACATTTAAATCAGGGGTTAAAAAATCTTGGACCACCTCACTAGCCCAGGGCTAGCATACTTCCAAATATTACTAGCCCGAATCTATGAACCACTAGTCCTGGTCAATACCGTGATTTCATGAATCCGACTTGCAGACTTGAACCCTTGTACAACATGTACAATGTATATTAGTTTAACTATCTTTCTTTTCAGATCTGGTATTGCATTTTATTTTCACTTACTTTCCACAGTTCAGATCAATGTAAGGCCAAAAAAAAATAATATGGGTGTTTACGGTCACATTTAGGGTCGGTCGGCATTAATTTTTTTTTTTTTACTATCATTTTCGAAATTTCCGGGAAGCCGTCATTTGTTGAAGCTGTGTTTTATGACGAGTTACGCAGTTTTTCTACCTTCTTTGCTCTCAATTTCGACAAAAAGCTAGCGGTTGAATAAATAAAACATTGCTGCTGATTAAACAACATATAACATATATGAATATAAGTAGATATGTAAATATTGACAAGTTTGTCAATAGCCAATATATTTTTTTTACTAGCCCGTCGGGCATACAGCTGATTATTTCAGCTAGCCCAAATGTGGAAATTGCTAGCCCCGGGCATCGGGCTAGTGGATTTTTTAACCCATGTAAATACATGCTAAAACGCTCACACTAAATTTTAGTTGGGCTGTTAACCCTCTGAAAAATTGTTGAGTCATACAGAAAAGGGGGATGGTTACACCAGGCAGTTGAAATGGGCGACTTTTTCACCCTGGTTTCAATGAAATTGCCCTATTCCTACCAAAAGGCAAAGATTAGTCTTTGTAAGTCCGTATTTTTCACCAATAATCATCTTTTTTCTTCAATATTCATGTTAAATGTTCCTGAAATTTGACCCATACAGGGTTTGATATTCAATGTTTTATTCCAAACTTGTTCATTATATCCTTTTTTAAGATTGTCGATGCAACATGTTTGTTTTATGAAAGGTAGGACATGTGGTGGAGTAGAAAGAAACTCAAACATTTTGCTAGCTTTTCGGAAGTACACCAGAATTTCTGTCACTTTGCCTTCAAGTCAACTGAGAGAGAACTTGAGTCGTCCTGTTTTTACAAAGTGTGGCGAGCCCTGCATTACACTATTAGTATTATTTCGGCGATTAAAAGCTGACGACTATAAATCTCCTATACCGAATATACTGGATCGAAATAATAAGGAACTGAGCCCATATTGTCTGTTTCTCCATCTACTAAAATATAAAACTCGGCAAATGTACAGTTTCTTACCTCTGTTGATAATGTGTATTGTTTTGATACTGTAATTTTATTTTAACATTCCCAATTAATAGCTTTCTTCGATGTCTTAAACCATAAAATGTGCTGAATTACTTTTTTAATTAGTCATTATGTTCTTATAACAATACATTCAACATTGTCATCTGGTTTCCTTCCCCTTCAGAAGAATTCTGTGAACATTAATCTCGTTGAGATTAGGTTTCCGAAGAAATTTTCAGTCAGTTTCTACATCCTAATCTCGTATCAAGGCCTATCAAAAGTATGTAGAAAATGACCGAAATATTGTCATATTAGTTCACATTCTTAAAACTAGCAAGTCGCCAAGTGCCCCTTCTCATGACAATTCATTAATTTTACATTTATTATTAATCATTTTTCTTTCCAAAGCCAATAGCAAACAACTAAAATGACAACGATTGTGTAATTTTATGTCAATTATGTTCATATCTAGTAAAGAAAAAATACGTAACCGCCATCATTACACCCCCCCCCCCCCCCCCCTCTTTTTTTTTTACGGTTGATGAAGCTGGATTGTCCCACACTAGCACAAAGATTCTAATCTATTATTCAATACTGGTTGATAGTTATGAATATATATAATTAAACTTACACATGTTCTGGGGTCGGTAATTGGATATTTAATCCAAATTTAACATTTATAATCACAAAAAACACCAAAATTAAATCGATGCGGGGAATTGTCCTTTGCATGGCCGCCATTGATTTCTATACACAAACCTCGTTCTGGTTTTATTTACCCATTTTTCGCGGAAAATGTCAAATAAGGAGGCCATGTGATCAGTGTCACACTAATTAGGATTAATTACCCCTGCATGACTATAGATCTAATGCCATTAACTGATAAGAAGGTCTGGTTAACCCATTGTATAAATAAATTTATATGAAATAAGTTACCAAGCATTACAAATACAAATGTTTTACTTATGATTTCACAAGGACGGCTAGAAATGTAAAGAAGAAGTGACCACCATCTTACATATGCAAAATATGCCAAGCTTAACTAATTCTTGACAGACAAAACATCAACCTTTAAATATAAATGCAATAAAATTGTAAAACAACACTATTTGGAATTGTGGACAAAACAAGCCCATTCACTTAAAGAGGGAAAATTAAGAACTTACTTAAAAATAAAAACCAATTTTGGATATGAAAATTATTTGTCAATCATTAAAAATTTTGAGCAGAGAAGAAGGTTGTCCAAATTAAGAATATCAGTTCATAAATTACAAATAGCAATAGGAAGGTACCAAGGTACTCTCCGGGAAAACCGATTCTGCTGCAGGTGCACTTCGGGTCAGGTAGAAGATGAGATCCATTATTTACTTCATTGTACTTGCCATGCAAACCATAGGGAAATATTTACTACATATTTGTCAAAATTTTCAAAATTTAGATGACAAATGTAAACTCATATGGATCTTAAATAATGAAGACACAACTATACTCAGATATCTTTGTCAATATCTTTTATCAACAACTATTTGATTAAATGGAATTGGAGATCTGCAAACTGGATGACCTGCATTGAGCATGAGAAAGTCCCTGGATGCTCGCTGCTGGTTATCCAAAAGCTCTGATCCCTTTCCATGTTCCAAACAATATTACATGCTTGTGTGTCTCTCCCCTTTCCTTCCACATCGAAATTCTTCTATATCAACATGGCCGGTATGCACTAGACACAAATAGGACTTTATTCCTTTTAACATCGACTCAAGGTGTCTCTTGCAGATTGGTGATGAATCACCTGATATATGTATATGTTCTCTCTCATCTCTCTCTCCCCCCCCCCCCCCCCCCCTCATATATATGTGAGTAAGTGTATGTACATTTATGTGCATATATATCTCTTTTCCTGCCCGAGTGTGCCTGCACCACAATTATTGATATTTCACCGCGAATATTTAGTTTGATGTATTGTTGTTGTGTATCAATCATAATTGTTATTTGTATATAACCTCCTGGGGCCCTGATTTGGTTAATAAGCTTATTTCTATTTCTATTTCTATATCATACGAAAAAAGACGAAAAGCGGTTCGAACCAACATATGATTATTAACATCAAATATAGAGACTTCAAACTTCTGAATGAAAACGAACTTATGTAAGATAAGCACCATGTAAACTTGGATTCTGTTCAACAGCAGACAGATGTAAGCGAAATATGGTCAGCGTTCAAAGATAAATTTCTTGAGTTTGTCGACAAACACATACCATTTAAGGAACGAAGAATTAAGGCCAGCTCTGAACAGTGGATAGATGATGACATTCTCACCGAAATGCATCAGAGAGATTACCTTCATAAGAAATCGTTACAACACAATTCTGACTGGAAACTGTACAAAAGAGCAAGAAACTTAGTGGTGTCAAAGATACGAGAAGGCGGCAAAGAGAACATTTGTTGATGAAGCCATAAATCAGGCTCAGACCAAGCCAAAAGATATGTGGACACGTCTGAAACAATTTTTACCATCAAAATGTAATAAAATCCAAACATCATACTTACAAATTGATGACACTTGACTTGTATATCACAAAATGATCAGATTGCTGATGCTTTTAATTAATACTTTTTCTGTAATATTGGACATAATTTAGGCACAAATTTTGATGATAAGCTACCAGATGTTGAACAGCTTATGCCAAAAGGTTCTTTTAAAATACCAAAAATGTCTGTAGATTTTGTTACAAAGCAAATTTCTGGAATGTCAACTGCTAAGGCAACAGGGTTAGATCGTATATCTGTAAAATTACTCAAATTAACATCAGATGCAATTGTAGATATTTTAACATGTGTTTTGAATTTTTCTATAGAAACGAATAATTTTGAAAATGACTGGAAAAGGGCTAAAGTGTCACCTATCTTTAAGACTGGGGAGGAACATATGGTAAACAATTATCACACCCTACAACCGGCTATTTGGACAACAGATGCTATCGGGAACTCAGATCATATCTACGTCACACGGAATGACAGGTAGGAATTTCTTTGACGTTTTTCTTCCATTTTATCTACTTTTTGGATTTTAAATTGATGTCTGATTTGTTGCACTACAAATGAGAAATTTGCATACCAAATATGACAGTATAGGTTTTAATATTTAATAAGTTTTCAATCAATGTAGATAGAATTTGACACTTTCAACAGAAAATTCTTCAGAACATTAACGTTTTCTCTAAAATTTCAAAAGAAAGCTCAAGTTTCTATCATATACATGAAAAATATAGTGTTTCTTCTACCTTCCTGTACAATGGGAACTCGAGGTGTTATGTAGTAAGAATATTATACGCAATTTCATTCCAATGGTCAAAATGTTTTGGCTATCGGGGACAGCAGATTATTTTGAAACTGACTATCACTGACATCAGATGTTGGCAATCGGAAACAACAGTGACATGAATTCTTATTTCTGGTTTATCCTGTAATAAGTTGAGCCATTAGTGTTTAGAATAATTCAAATATTGAAATTCATGGCTAATGGTTGCCTTTAAATTTCAAAACATTGAGATTGTTCCGAAGTAAAAATATATTTTCCAAGCTATGAAACCCATTAAAAAATAGATTTTTGTCCAATACCATAGTATTAACTTTTGCTTGTATTGATTTCCATTGTCATTGACTTTGGAAATGTCTTTGACGTGGATAAACTGAGAAATAACTAGAAAATTACTTGTTTTAAAAAGATTTGATTGAATTAGAATATTTAGAAGTTTTGTAAATTTCATTTTTGATCAATTTCATCAGATCAGTGGAGCTAAATGGCAATCGGGAACATGAAAAAATTTCACGAGACTTTTTAGCGTCAAATCGGGAAACAAATGATTTTTTCTACAAGTGTCAGGAGCAGCCAGGGAGGAGAGGTATGAATAATGCACAATAATGAAAGAAACAAAGTTAATTAACAATGGAATTTCTTTTACTTTTTTTCATGTTCCCGATTGCCATTTAACTCCACTGATCTGATGTACGTGATAGCCCTATCTGCTGTCCCCGATAGCCAAAACATTTTGACCATTGGAATGAAATTGCGTATAATATTCTTACTACATAACACTTCGAGTTCCCGTTGTTCAGGAAGGTAGAAGAAACACTATATTTTTCATGTGTATGATTGAAACTTGTGTTTTCTTTTGAAATTTTAGAGAAAACGTTAATGTTCTGAAGAATTTTCTGTTGAAAGTGTCAAATTCTATCTCCATTGATTGAAAACTTACTAAATATTAAAACCTATACTGTCATATTTGGTATGCAAATTTCTCATTTACAGTGCAACAAATCAGACATAAATTCAAAATCCAAAAAGCAGATAAAATGGAAGAAAAACGTCAAAGAAATTCCTACCTGTCATTCCGTGTGACGTAGATATGATCTGAGTTCCCGATAGCATCTGTTGTCCAGATAGCCGGTTGTAGGGTGTGATTATAGACCAGTTTCAGTTTTACCAATTATAAGTTAAATAATCGAAAAACATGTTTTTAATTCATTTTATGAGTGTCTATCTGAAAATCATCTCATTACAAGTAGCCAATCGGGATTTAGGCCAAAACATTCTTGCGAAACGGCTCTAAATTGTTTAATTGATAGATGGCTCAAAAACATTGATCAAGGAAAGTTATAGACGGACCAATTTAATTTCCAGGGGGGTGGGTGGGGTATGTTTTTTTTCTAGAAAAATATACTGATTCCCAATGTTGCTGAAAAAAATATTCTGATTTTGGTGGAGGAAAAAAAAATAATCTGATTCAGAGTTTTTGTCATATAACCTAATGTTAAATATTCTAACTCTCGTGTTGTCCGAAAAAAAATGTTCTGAACGAAACAGAAAACCATAACCCCCACCCCCCACCCCTGCAAGTTAAATGGTCGGTCCCTTAACTGGTGTACTCTTTATCGACCTGAGTAAGGCGTTCGATACTGTCAATCACAATGTTTTAATCCATAATTTGAAATCTTTTGGTATATGTGAAAATACTGTTTCATGGTTCAAATCATATTTATCTAGTAGAGAACAAAGTGTAGGATGGAAAGGTGTTATATCAAAACCTAGCAATATTACTATTGGTGTACCACAGGGATAAATATTAGTGCCCTTGTTTTTTTATATTATTTGTGAACGATCATCCTAAATGTTTGAAATATTCTAATGTAACTATATATGCAGATGATACTTCACAAGACGTTACAGATAAATCTGTTGATATAATAGAAACGAAGTTAATATGTGATCTCAAAAGCAGTATGAACTGGATGAATGAAAACACATTAATGATGAACTTGAAAAAAACACAGTGTATGTTGGTTGGAACAAAACAAAGATTGTCAAAATGTAGAAAAATTAATATTAGAATTGAAAAAGTTATATTAGAAACTAGAAGTATCTAAACTTTTAGGTGTTAATATTGATTGTTATCTTACATGGTCAAATCATTTAGAAATGTTAGCGAATACAATTTCTAAGAAACTTGGTGTTCTAAAACGTCTGAAACCATTTATGGCAGGTGATGCTTTGCTAAAAGTATATAACTGTATTATATTTCCTCATTTCAATTACTGCTGCACTGTATGGTCAGGAGCAAAAAATAGCTCAAATATTGATAGACTGTTAAAACTTCAAAAAAAGAGCAGCTCGTATAATTTTAAATGTTAGTGAAATTACGACACCGTCGTCTATTCTTTTTCAAAATTTGAAATGGATGCCTATAAATGACTATTTTGTTTATAGAAAATGTATTTTAATTTATAAAGTGTTGAACAACTTAATACCAGAGTATTTGAATGTTTTTCAATATGTTAGTCAAGTAAGTTCAAGAATAACTAGACAAAGTGTTAACAATTTACTTTTTGTACCAAAAGCTAAAACAGAATATTATAGACGTTCTCTTGTTATATCGTCATGCAATCTTTGGAATAATATGTCAAATGAAATGAGAGAAAGTACATCTTTAGAAATGTTTAAGACCAAATATTTAAATGAATATTTCAATTGAAATATACTCATTATCTATTGTATAACACTGTTTTTATATTGATTTTTATAGTTTTATAATTTATTGTTTAAATACTGTATATAATGCATGACCACATTGTAAACTAGTTTGTATAACTAAATGTGCTATTCATCCTGTTGAAATAAAAGACATTATTATTATTATTATTATTAAGAAGAAGAAGAAATAGACTGACAATGGGTTTTGCACCACCAGGACACGTTCTACCATTGCTCTCGCTCATATATTTCTTGTCAGAGAACATTTCTGTATTATCGATGATAAATCGATATAGCAGTTTAATCAAGTGTACTATCATTGAATTGAACACATAAAAGATCATTAAGTTTAGTTTGATAATCACAATGAAAAGTAGCAAATACAATATACATATATATTTTAAAGATCGAATGAGGAGAGATAACTCAATGTTGACCACTAAACAATCGGGTTAAGACAGTCCAATCCTAGAAGAAGTTTGCTCATCGTTCTCATTTGAAAGAATCATTAGAAACAACGAAAAAAGATATGGAACATATGAGAGAAACGGAAGTTGAATAGTGAAAAGATAGGGAAAATATGGAAGAAAAGAAAGTTGAATAGTGATAAGATTTGGAAAGTATGGAAGAAAAATAAGCTGAATAGTGAAAAGATATGGAAAATATGGAAGAAAAGAAAGTTGAATAAGTGAAAAGATATGGAAAATATGGAAGAAAAATAAGTTGAATAGTGAAATGATATGGACAATATGGAAGAAAGGCAAGTTGAATAGTGAAAAGATATGAAAAATGTGGAAGAAAGCCAAGTTGAATAGTGAAAAGATATGGAAAATATGGAAGAAAGCCAAGTTGAATAGTGAAAAGATATGGAAAATACAGCAGAAAAGTAAGTTGAATAGTGAAAAGATATGGAAAATATGGAAGAAAAATAAGTTGAATAGTGAAAAGATATGGAAAATATGGAAGAAAAGTCAATTGAATAGTGAAATGATTTGGAAAATATGGAAGAAAAATCAGTTGAATAGTGAAATGATATGGACAATATGGAAGAAAGGCAAGTTGAATAGTGAAAAGATATGGAAAATATGGAAGAAAACCAAGCTGACTAGTGAAAAGATATGGAAAATACAGAAGTAAAGTAAGTTGAATAGTGAAAAGATATGGAAAATATGGAAGAAAAATAAGCTGAATAGTGAAAATATATGGAAAATATGGAAGAAAAGTAAGTTGAATAGTGAAATGATATGGAAAATATGGAAGAAAAATAAGTTGAATAGTGAAATGATATGGACAATATGGAAGAAAGGCAAGTTGAATAGTGAAAAGATATGGAAAATATGGAAGAAAGCCAAGTTGAATAGTGAAAAGATATGGAAAATATGGAAGAAAAGTAAGTTGAATAGTGAAATGATATGGAAAATATGCAAGAAAAATAAGTTGAATAGTGAAATGATATGGACAATATGGAAGAAAGGCAAGTTGAATAGTGAAAAGATATGGAAAATATGGAAGAAAGCCAAGTTGAATAGTGAAAAGATATGGAAAATATGGAAGAAAAGTAAATTGAAATGTGAAATGATTTGGAAAATATGGAAGAAAAGTAAGTTGAATAGTGGAAAGATATGGAAAACATGGAAGAATGGCAAGTTGAATAGTGAAAAGATATGGAAAATATGGAAGAAAAACAAGTTGAATAGTGAAAAGATATTGAAAATATGGAAGAAAGGCATGTTGAATAGTGAAATGATATGGAAAATATGGAAGAAACCCAAGTTGAATAATGAAAAGATATGGAAAATACAGAAGAAAAGTAAGTTGAATATTGAAAAGATATGGAAAACACAGAAGAAAAGTAAGTTGAATAGTGAAAAGATATGGAAAATACAGAAGAAAAGTAAGTTGAATAGTGAAAAGATATGGAAAATACAGAAGAAAAGTAAGTTGAATAGTGAAAAGATATGGAAAATAGAGAATAAAAGTAAGTTGAATAGTGAAAAGATTTGGAAAATACAGAAGAAAAGTAAGTTGAATAGTGAAAAGATAGGGACAATATGGAAGAAAGATCAGTTGAATAGTGAAATGATTTGGAAAATATGGAAGAAAAGTAAGTTGAATAGTGAAAAGATATGGAAAACATGGAAGAAAGGCAAGTTGAATAGTGAAAAGATATGGAAAACAGAAGAAAAGTAAGTTGAATAGTGAAAAGATATGGAAAATACAGAAGAAAAGTAAGTTGAATAGTGAAAAGATATGGAAAATACAGAAAAAAAGTAAGTTGAATAGTGAAAAGATATGGAAAATACAGAAAAAAAGTAAGTTGAATAGTGAAAAGATAGGGAAAATATGGAAGAAAAATAAGTTGAAATGTGAAATGTTTTAGAAAATATGGAAGAAAAGTAAGTTGAATAGTGAAAAGATATGGAAAACATGGAAGAAAGGCAAGTTGAATAGTGAAAAGATATGGAAAATATGGAAGAAAGGCAACTCAAATAGTGATAAGATATGGACAATATGGAAACAAAGTAAGTTGAATAGTGAAATGATATGGAAAATACAAAAGAAAAGTAAGTTGAATAGTGAAAAGATATGGAAAATATAGAAGAAAGCCAAGTTGAATAATGAAAAGATATGGAAAATACAGAAGAAAAGTAAGTTGAATAGTGAAAAGATATGGAAAATACAGAAGAAAAGTAAGTTGAATAGTGAAAAGATATGGAAAATACAGAAGAAAAGTAAGTTGAATAGTGAAAAGATAGGGAAAATATGGAAGAAAAGTAAGTTGAAATGTGAAATGATTTAGAAAATATGGTAGAAAAGTAAGTTGAATAGTGAAAAGTTATGGAAAACATGGAAGAATGGCAAGTTGAATAGTGAAAAGATATGGAAAATACAGAAGAAAAGTAAGTTGAATATTGAAAAGATTTGGACAATATGGAAGAAAAGTAAGTTGAATAGTGAAAAGATAGTGAAAATATGAAAGAAAGGCAAGTTGAATAGTGAAAAGATATGAAAAATATGGAAGAAAGGCAAGTTTAATAGTGAAAAAGATAGGGAAAATATGGAAGAAAAGAAAGCTGAATAGTGAAAAGATATGGACAATATGGAAGAAAGGTAAGTTGAATAGTGAATAGATATGGAAAAGATTCCAGTATCCAGAGCAGCATCAGCCGCCGCCACAGCAGCAGCAGCATCACCATCACCACCGCAGCAGCAGCAGCAGCGTTTAAATTCCACCCAAAACACGAAAAAATGACAAAATTTCAGATAAAACGAAACACATTATGAAAATATCACACATTAACGTAAACATCTATGACAAAACTGCAACAAGTCCACAAAATAGTGATTAAGATGTTGAATAAACACGAAAATTAGAAGAAGGATTCAAGAAACGTCGTTATAGATAGAAAGTTCACGAAAAAAATATAGCACAAACGAACAATTAATGAATAAAACATTAAAAGATCTCTGAAAATATAACCAAAATTCCCCAAAAACCAACTAATTTTGGCCTGAGACCCAAAATCTCATGGCCTGGTGACCTTCTATTGGGTGATCAAATGTACCATTTCATTCATTTGACTCTTAGGTTATCTAGTACCCCCACAGTGAGAACGCGGACGTGATAGACTACTTGGAGTACTACACAACATATCCGAAAACAACAAACTTTTGTGTAATTATTGAAGGCGCTAATAAAATGGTTGGAAAGAGGCAGATAACCAGTGAAAGGGATAGAAAACGATAAATAGGACGCGGACGTTCTAGAGAGCACACAAAGGGCACTTCCGGTCGCGCATGCGGGTGACGTTTGATGACGTCATTTCCGGTCAAAAGGCCCCACTAGGGCGGATATAGCGCAACTTCCGGTTGCCCATACGTGCACCCTTCCAAGGGAAACCCCTTCGGGATCACGTCACATCCGGTAACCATGTCGGTCATGTGCAATGGTACATTTTGTACTACTATAGTAAGAAAAAAGCGCGGGAACCGGTTGTGCATGCGCACACGATCACTTCCTGTCAGGGCCACTTCCGCTGACGTCATTTCCGGTAGCTCCTCCTCTACCCTCCCGAAATACGACTTGAACCGTACTGATATATACTACTCGGGTCAGATGTTGGTCATATTTTTACGTCCACTCAACTTTAGCAGTTGCAGATTAAAAATGTGTCTGTAATCCTACATAAGGAGAGCTGTTGTTGTATGTCGCTTCTCTGTCTTGCAGATGAAGTTGATAAATATCTTCACAATTTTAAACCTGAACTATTTCTTGAAATTATAGACGCGAGAAATAATGTTATCTTATGTAAATTTCGGACCACTACCACAGGTTTAAAATTGAATTCGGAAGATGGAAAAATATCGAAAGAAACATAGGAAATATGCCTCCTTTGTGACACAAACGGCATCGGAGATGCATTCCATCATATTTCACAATGCCAATACCTTGAACAAAACCCCAAAAAGCCAAATATTAAATTAAAACACATAAGGACTGCAACGAAAACTAGAGGCTCACAGGAGCCTGTAATCGCTCACCTGGTTTTCAATTTTACATCTAAAGTTAATAGAAAATGGGGGTGTTACACATAATTTTGAAAGTGGGCCACCCAAAGATCATTTCAACTCAAATTTCTGAGCAAAATATTTAGATGTGATTTTTATCTCATAAATGGAATAAACTGGCTGAAAAAATCTCACAGAAAAACCCAGAATATATGTTAAACTACTCATTGCCATGTAGCTGCAGTTAAAATTTGAGCTCATTTTGATTTATACTAAAGCAGCAATGGACAATTGAAGAAATTTCTATTTTTAGTAACAGCAGCCATCTTGAATGGAGGGCAGAGCTGTTGGACACAACTTTGAAAGGAACCCACCCAGGGACCATCCCTGCCAGGTTTGGTTTAATTTGGTTCAGCGATTTCAGAGTGAAGCAGACTGTCCTGCATAATTTAAAAGCGATCCAAAAAGCTCAGCGGAGCTGCCGCATATAATACAAAATTTGATTGAGATTCCAAATGGTGTAGCAAATATCCAGTGAAGGCTTCAAGCTTTCAAACAAACTTTATGTGTTGTTTGTTCTCGAGAATTTAGTTGTGCTCATCAGGGTGAAGCCGATATAAGGCGACATTTAGAATTTCCAATAGCCTTCACCTGTGTCCAGTGTATGGTATGATTTGGTTAACCGTTAAGAATGGTCTTTGTCCTATTTGAAAATCTTATCGTTCATGAACTTGTCACCGAATTTGAAAAAGGGTGCCACTAGTGCAGCAGGAACTGTTTACCCTTCCGGAGTTTCCCCAGTTATGAGTGGGGTTAGTGTTGTTCATTTGGTTCAATTACACGTTATTAGTTCCAGATTATGACGTTCGATATGATTTCCGATGTTCGGTTGGTCTTTCCTCTAATTTAACAGGGGGTTCATGTTCTATTTAAGATGTACGTTTTTAAGTATATTGAAGTTCAACACGATTTCCATACAGGATGATGTTTCGTGTCATTTAACAGTAACATGAAGTGTGCTACTAATGGAATAGGGGCTGCATGCTTGCCATTCCGCAGAGCATCTCTCCACCCCCGTTTTTAGTAGGGTTTGTGTTGCTGAATCTTGAGTTTTCTATCGACCAATGTTCGTCTTTTCGTTGGTAATTGTATTGTCTGTCATTGATTTATGCTGACTTATGATTTCTGATAACCCTTTTTGTATCTTCAATCTTTTGTTCGTCTAATATACACAGTTATGCTTTATTAAAAAAATAACAAATGTGGATTCACGTTTCATCTGCATGTGTAAATGAGGTCAAGGTAAACATGCCTGGTGTATGTCACAATATATAGTGAACCCACAAAGTATCCTAGAAATGAGGTAAAGGACAGTGAAAAAAACACACTATGATGATATAAATGTTGACCAAATAGGGTTATATTAAAATTATGGTAATTGAGAAACAGACATTATCATTAAAACATGATACAAATTTGAACTTAACAAAGTCATTGAACCATGGAAATTTTTTTATACTGTAGGACAAGTTGATAAGGAATTCTGTCTAGCTTATGATGCATGGGCAAAACAAACCTAACATTGTTGCTTCTTCAGGAAATTTGTCAGTGACTTGTGGTAGGTCGGTGGTTTTCTCCGGGGGGGGGGGGGGGGGGGGGGGGGGGGGGGGGGAACTCCAGTTCCCTCCACACATAAAACTTACTGTCACGATATAACTGAAATATTGTTGAAAGTGGCGTTAAACACCATAACCCTAACACTTCTGTAGGAATCGTTATATCTATTTAGCAACATTCTTATTAGATCACATTAAAAATAAAACTGTCAAATTTACTAATATTGTTCTTCTGGTGGAATGGAGGGTGGTGAAAGTTTAAGTTAGCTGACAGTACTGTTCACTTCTTAATCTGAAATGTTGAAAATATGGGATTGTTAATAAATTATCAATTATATGAAGCCATGTGATGATAAAAAGTAATATAGAAACTGTGTCATATATGAAAAGTGGATGCTTAATAATACAAGTTCAATTAATATTTAATGCACTGAGGTAAAGTATAGTCACCAAAAGAGAGTTTTTGCTGGATATATGGGCTGGCAAAGATAGATTTGTTTGTACTCTGTATAACATAGCAAGAACAAGTTACATTCAATGAGATGATAATGATGTTTTCTTTGTACTAGACCATCACACTTAATTGGATTTTTTATAGTGCTAGCTAACTGAAATAAGTCCACAGATAAACATGTGGCTCCACTCAGACACATTATCCTGATTCCGAGTCGACCAGTCTTTGCTCTTTCTCCTTAATGCTGCATGCTTAGCGGAGAAGCAACAAATAACAATTTCATGGTCTTAGACTTGATTCGACAGTGGCTCATACCCATGATCCACCTTTCATGGTCTTAGACTTGATTCGACAGTGGCTCATACACATGATCCACCGCACTGGAGGTGAGCATGTTAAACATTCCACCACTAATATGGTTGACTTTAATCGAAGCTGGAAGGTTATAAAACAAAAAATGCAAAGTCCTTTTTTTTAAACAAAGCAAGCTCAAATTTATCGTGAATAACCTACCGACAAGCTCTTTGGCAGATATACTAGTGAGGTTCAACCATCATGTAACATGGAAAACTGACAGAGAAAAGAAAAAAACACCAATCACATTTGTTTTAAATTTCTGATTATTATATTGAACTTGATACATATTATTTATCATTTAAAACAACTCAATCCCTAAAATTAAGTACAATTATGTATATATAATATAATAATTTACAAATAGTTAATAAAATGTTTAATAACATTAAAACCAAAATAGGTTAGTCTATCACAACGCCTTTCCCACACATATAAAACTAACTATACATTCTAAAATTTACAAGTTATATATCTTCAGGTCTCTACTTAAACAAAACCTTTGATGGACTTGCTGGGATATAATAAATTTACTGCTGTCAAGCAAAAATCTTGAAACATCGCAATATAGTTTTCATTATGGAACACTTGAAACAAAACTATATTTAAGTTTTCTTTCAGCTCTTTTCAATGCAGATAAATACAAAAGGTATTAAAAATCTTATTTTATATTAGTACCTCTTCAATGTCATTAACAAAAACCCGTGTGATTGCTATGGCAAGAATAGTTACAGTATCATCAGAATTAGTTCCAATTCTTTTCACATTTCCAACATCAAAAGAAAAACTTGTCTAAAAGTGATTAATGAAGAAGAATGCTTTATTTGTACAAAATCTAGTTTGGAGATAACACACAAGAATATATAAAATTAGACAGAAAGGGTTCTATCTATGAAACTTCATTTAACAGCAGAATATTTGTAACATACATGTGTAAGCATTTGGTACCATATCCATACCAAATAGTGTGTGGTCACAATATTGGTTTGTAAAGATAATTTTCGAAATAAACCCCATTCAGTTTACATTATATATTCTAATGTTTGTACAATGTAATAGGATTTATAAAAAAATCTATTTTTAAAAAATATATCCCCTTCGGACATTCTTTCAATCTCTAAATTGACCTTTCAACGAAATATTAATATATTTTCTTTCTTCCAATACTATTTGAATGCCATTTTGCAACACTTAAAATATTTCTCATCTTGCACCCATTGTTTTATAAACAAAACTTACACAACTATTCATGTAATATCTACTATCTGTTCAGATATTGTGAAAATTGATGGAGAGAAATGTAGAAACCAATGAACATTGAAATATTGACCTCTTTAGGCAGAGACTATAAAACTGTAGAGGTCTTTTTACTCAAATTAGTTAGTTAATCTGTATCACTGTGTAAAAATTTATGAAAATTGGTAATAGGAGTGAGTGATTGCTCTTTAACACCAATATTTCAGCTATATCATAGCAATAGGAACTAGTGATAGAACACCAACACCCATTATTAACAGACAACAATAATTTACCATTATACATGTTTGTATTAAAATTAAAGAAAAAATTCAGATTATCATAAAACGATATCATATCCTCTTAAGTTCAACACACGATCATGCATTTAAGTTTACACTTTACATGTATCAGGTGCTTTGTAAAAAGATGACCTGAAATGACTAGATATACATAAATCGTGAATTACTTGTGGTGAATATACAACCATTCTGGAACATTCTACAGTCAAACCTGTCTTAAATGTGAACTTCCATGGTAACATTGAACTAGGGTCACATAGGACAGGTGGTCGCTAAATAAAGGTCTAATTAATATAAAATGCACTATGAACGTAAATTTAAATAAGCACATGTATTGTTTATTAGCTTTATGGTTTTTATAAAAGATTATTGGTACTTGTTTTCTTTGATTTTATGAATTGTATGATATTAATTAAAATAATGATAAAATAAAGTATGATTGCCCCCATTTCTATATATTGATGGTTCATTAAAGAATTCCATATTATGCCACAATATGCAAAACATGGAGCACTTTTCGTTTGCTTCAAAGTTGACATCTGTTACGAAGCATGGCTATGTATTTAAAAATTGTAGTCTTCAAAAACAAATTTATTCAGAAAGTTAAAATACAAAACAGATTCTTCTAAAGAAAATTTAAACTAAATGTTATATAAAAGTGATATTGTGCATAAATGTGCTAATATTGCAAAATATTCAACCAATCCAAGAATAGCACAGATGAAAGATGGACAATTCAAATAAAATAGTTTTTTTCATCATAAAAAAGTAAATTTCTATTTGAAGATCAAATTGAAATTGAAATTGCTTAAATATTCAGTAGCTCAACAAATTTGTACACCATTTTGCACATCATGGAAGGTTATTTCCCAGAAAACATGATTTAAAAAAATGGTACTTGACTTTAACACAGCCTATTGAATTAAGATGTGTTATTCAGAAAATAAAAACCTTTTGTTTAACTTAAGACAAAGGAGACAAGTACAATTGAAATTTTTTTTAGTAGAAAACCTTAAACAAGTAGTGTTGGTACCATCTTTTGCCCCCCCCCCAAACATTTTTGATATTGGTAACTAATCATCTTAAATCATCTTAAAGAAAAAAAAACCTTTATATGGCATAAAGATTTACATTTATTAAGAATAAGCCTGACAAGTACACAGAACCTGTCAATTTGAAAAGTGCAAACCACTTAAAAATACATTCTTTCACAGCATTAAAACGTAGTAAAGCTCTAGATCTCAGAAACTAAGATTGTCATCAAGTGTGTTATTATTGCTTTAGTGAAGAAGTTGCACATATATCATTTTGCATGACAGAATTTTACTGCTGGAATATTACACCAAGATATTATAATAATTGTCAACCATGCCATTGTGTTTATTAAAATGTTAACATGCATGTAAATATATGAATGCAAACCTTGTTTTAATGCTTTATTACCATTAATGCAATTCTCTTATCTATTAGAATTCATTTTTTATATAACATCAAAATGCAATGTTCGCAAGCTGTCAACATTCATCTTGATGTGGTTTGTTCTTTGCAACTTTCAAATCAATGCAATGGATAAAAATATTCATGCAAAAAAATAAAATTAAAAAATCTGCAGTATTTAAACAGGCAGTCATTTCAATTGAAGGTTGTTCTTAATACAATAAAATACAAAGGAGAAATATAGACAAGCTTAGGCTTTACAGAATGTGGTCATTACAAAATGCTTAAGACACATAAAGATTATCAAGCTAAGTCAGAAGAGATTTTCAAGCAAAAAAGGATGATCTGCATAAAAAACAACAAAAACAATAAAAAATCAAAACAAATATAAAACACATAAACAAAAGTTTTGGTCTGTTTTGATATTGTGCTAGAATGCTAAATACATGATCTATGAACAATTTGAAAAAGCATGATGGCTGTCAGACAAAGCCAAGTTTCTTCATTCCACAATTTTGTGCAAAATAAAACATATCTTAAAAGGATAATTTTTTTCTATGCTTTAAAGTCAACTGATCCACTATCAATATGATAAAAATAAATCAGAAATTTTGTCTCATTCCAGAATCCTGATGTAAAGATAAACATTGATGCAAACAATGCCAAACATGAAAAAAAATAGTTTTCCTTATATTAATTTCCGTGAAATTCTTTAAAAATGCAATTCAAGTATAATTAAGTACTCGCAATACATTTGTAAAATTGTTAAAAAAAAAGCACCAACTTTACTTATTTGTACAAATATATCAGTAGGTTATTAAAAAAACCCACTTAAGTACTGGTAAAAAAAGCATAAATTTATGTTCACTTGGTGTAAAGCTATTTTTTCTGGGAAACACATGTAAATACAATATCAATCTTTTCTCAGATCTCTTTCATTAATTTGTTTATTTTTATTGTTCTGTCATTACAAGTACCGGTAAATTAGACAAAGTAATTACCATATTCATGAATAATTATATAAATGCTGGTTAAATTATATTATTAAATATTCCTTTCATATTAAACAGAACACAATTTTGAAAGGAAAAATAAATGCCTTGAGAAATAAAAAGTACAAAATGTATAACTAAAACATATACATGTATAACTAAATTGCAGGCAATTGGTTTTCTAATGCTGGTTTTTCAGATTCTTCTTTCTCTTCAGATACAGATACAGATACAGATACAGAAGCTTCCTCCACCATTTTTTCTTCATCTGATTTTTCACTTGACATGTCTCGAGATGTATCCCCTTCTTCCTCTCCAGTATTGGTGAGATCCACCATCTCAGAACTGATCTCGTCCACGTACTCTGCTGTAAGATTCTCTATCATGCTGTCATCCCCACTATTATCCATGATCATGCCCACTTCACCGTAGCGTACATGGGTTTTCCTATGGCGATGTAAATTCCAACTTCTTGAAAATCTCTTTCCGCACACATTGCAACAAAATCTTAACATGTGGTTATATTTATGAAATTTCAGTGACTGAGCATCCCTGAAATATTTCCCACATGTTCCACATTGCATTGCTCCGATATAATCAGGAGTTACTTCCCCTGGGGAAACTCTCTGTCGTTTCTTTTGATGCGAGTGATACTGGTTTGCAAACCCATGAACACTAACCATGTGCATTTCCAATGAGTGTCTGGCAACAAACATCTGTTTACATATACGGCATTCAAACATTGGTTCTAACGGTCCAGAAAATGGGTCAGATTCTTGTAGACTTACATCATTGTTTGAATCTTCACCAGAGTGATATGACTGGTCTTTAACGGCAGCGCTGGATGAATTGTCAGTTATCTCTGTGGATTCTGATCCCCTCTGAGGTGCCATCATCTGTAAGGTGGGAGGAGGGGGTGGAGATGGTGGTCTGACAAACATGTATTGTTGTGAATAGCTCATTGATTGACCTGTTACCTTGGGTTGAACATGAGACATGTCAACGACTGACTTTGTCAGTTTAATTCTGTTTTCATTATCTTTTTTCCTCTCTCTGTAATATTCTCTGTAATCTTCTGAAAGACAAATACTAGTTTGTATATGAAAATAATAAACTCCTCCAAGCCTGTAGTTGTTCACAATATGCTTCAAATATTTTAACTATATGTAGTGCCCATGATGGAAAGTGGACAGGATCAACAGACACAATTTTGGATGGGAACTCCCTCCCCCTCCCCCCCCCCTCCCATATGATATCTTGAATCAAATTTGTTTCATTCCATCCAGTGGTTCTGAAGATAGATTTTCAAAGATTTCCAATAATCAACTAATCAGAAGTTTGGCAGACATAATGAGGGGAAGGTCACCACACACAATTCTGTATTATGTAAAAGTAGTTTTAAAATCTTAATTGATGCAATAACAAGACCTTGAAATAACACCCAAAAACCAACTTAGATGTGTGTCATCAATAGAAGACATATATCACCTGCCTTTTTTCACTACTAACTTTGTAAAATTTGTATTACATGTATGTGTGTCTAGGAAGAATTGTGGATTAGAGATGTGTACCTCTGTTCTCTGAACCACACTTAATAACATTCCCTTGCTAGCTCTGGATAACCATAAAAGTAATGTATCTGGTAATAATAGTATACAATTATTGACTTTTAATGAGTAGACTGAAATTAAAAGTCAATAACTGCTTTATTAAATAATAATGAATTTTTCAAACTTTTCAACAGTATATTCACCAAAATAGGCTACAATTGTTTTATAATTTTTCAAGATTATTTAAAGAATAAAATTTTGAAATATGATGAAATTTTTGAGTTTTGAAATTTTATAAATTTTGAAATTTATAAAATTTTTATGAAATTTTGAAAATTTTGAACTTTCAAGAAAAAAAAAGAAAAAAATTACAATTTTGATTTTTTTTTTTTTTTTTTTTTTTTAAATCTTATATGAAAATTTTGACCTTTTTTTGCAATTTGATTGGCCGACTGGAAATGAAATTTCGTCTCGGGTTAGACAACGTTGAAATACCGAATAGACAATAGACAAAAATAGACACAAGCCTGAATATACCTCATAAGAGGTATACTCACTCTGAGGAAGAGTTGAGAAAATGCTGTTTAGGCCAATCAGCGAAAAGCAAAATTCCTTATTATTTAATAAAATAAATAATAGGTGCATAACAGATTAAACTTAAGTTCCTGTAAAAGAAAATGTGCAAATTGTTGTCTTTGAGGAGTTTCTAATTAGCGATGCGTACCCCCTTTCTACCATATTGAAAATCTGTTTGGCTCAAGGAAACCCCAGAAATCAAATATGATATAAAAAACCAGAGGCTCTCAAGAGCCTGTATCGTTCACCTGGTTATAAAAAAAAACCAATTGGTCCTATGTAAAAACTATGTCCTGCAGTAGTAGTCATCTTGAAATTATGATCAACATAAAAAACACAAAGTTTGTAAAGGACCTTCCAATGATTGATGCACAGTTTAGGTTCAATCAGTGCAATAGCTTCAGAGAAGAATATATTTCTGTATTTTCCCCATATGGTCCTGTGTTAATACTATGACCTGTGGTGGCAGCCATCTTGGATTTCCGATCGGCATAACAAACAGAAACTTTGTAGAGGACCTTCCAATGATCATTCCTGGGCAGTTTGGTTTCAACTGTCCAAGTGGTTTCAGAGAAGAAGAGTTTTGAAACATTTTTCCCATAGGGTCCAATGTTAAACTAAGTCCTGCCGTAGCTGCCATTTTGAATTTCATATCAGAACAAAAAACGTAAAGTTTGTAGAGGACCATCCAATGAACATTCATGTACAGTTTGGCTTTAATCATATTTGTAGTTTCTGAGTAGAAGGCATTTGAACATTTTCCCATAGGGTCCAATGTTAATCTATGTCCTGCGGTGGTGGCCATCTTGGATTTCCGATCGGCATAAAAAACACACACCGTGTAGAGGACCTTCCAATGATCATTCCTGGGCAGTTTGGTTTCAATTATCCAAGTGGTTTCAGAGAAGAAGCGTTTTGAAACATTTTTCCAATAGGGTCCAATGTTAAACTAAGTCCTGCCGTAGCCGCCATTTTCAATTTCATATCGGAATAAAAAACGTAAAGTTTGTAGAGGACCATTCAATGAACATTCATGTACAGTTTTGCTTTAATCATATTTGTAGTTTCTGAGAAGAAGGCATTTGAACATTTTCCCATAGGGTCCAATGTTAATCTATGTCCTGCGGTGGCGGCCATCTTGAATTTTCGATCGGCATAAAAAAACAGAAACTTTGTAGAGGACCTTCCAATGATCATTCCTGGGCAGTTTGGTTTCAACTGTCCAAGTGGTTTCAGAGAAGAAGCGTTTTGAAACATTTTTCCCATAGGGTCCAATGTTAAACTAAGTCCTGCCGTAGCCGCCATTTTCAATTTCATATCGGAACAAAAAACGTAAAGTTTGTAGAGGACCATCCAATGAACATTCATGTACATATTGGCTTTAATAATATTTGTAGTTTCTGAGAAGAAGGCATTTGAACATTTTCCCATAGGGTCCAATGTTAATCTATGTATTGCGGTGGCAGCCATCTTGGATTTCCAATCGGCATAAAAAACATAAAATTTGTAGAGGACCTTCCAATGATCATTCCTGGGCAGTTTGGTTTCAACTGTCCTAGTAGTTTCAGAGAAGAAGCGTTTTGAAACATTTTCCCCATAGGGTCCAATGTTAAACTAGGTCCTGCCGTAGCCGCCATTTTGAATTTCATATCGGAACAAAAAAAGTAAAGTTTGTAAAGGACCATCCAATGAACATTCATGTACAGTTTGGCTTTAATCATATTTGTAGTTTCTGAGAAGAAGGCATTTGAATATTTTCCCATAGGGTCCAATGTTAATCTATGTCCTGCGGTGGCGGCCATCTTGGATTTCCGATCGGCATAAAAAACATAAAATTTGTAGAGGACCTTCCAATGATCATTCCTGGGCAGTTTGGTTTCAACTGTCCAAGTGGTTTCAGAGAAGCATTTTGAAACATTTTTCCCATAGGGTCCAATGTTAAACTAAGTCCTGCCGTAGCCGCCATTTTGAATTTCATACCGGAACAAAAAACCTAAAGTTTGTAGAGGACCATCTAATGAACATTCATGTACAGTTTGGCTTTAATCATATTTGTAGTTTCTGAGAAGAAGGCATTTGAATATTTTCCCATAGGGTCCAATGTTAATCTATGTCCTGCGGTGGCGGCCATCTTGGATTTCCGATCGGCATAAAAAACAGAAACTTTGTAGAGGACCTTCCAATGATCATTTCTGGGCAGTTTGGTTTCAACTGTCCAAGTGGTTTCAGAGAAGAAGCATTTTGAAACATTTTTCCCATAGGATCCAATGTTAAACTAAGTCCTGCCGTAGCCGCCATTTTGAATTTCATATCGGAACAAAAAACCTTAAGATTGTAGAGGACCATCCAATGAACATTTATGTACAGTTTGGCTTTAATCATATTTGTAGTTTCTGAGAAGAAGGCATTTGAATATTTTCCCATAGGGTCCAATGTTAATCTATGTCCTGTGGTGGCGGCCATCTTGGATTTCCGATCGGCATAAAAAACAGAAACTTTGTAGAGGACCTTCCAATGATCATTCCTGGGCAGTTTGGTTTCAACTGTCCAAGTGGTTTCAGAGAAGAAGCATTTTGAAACATTTTTCCCATAAGGTCCAATGTTAAACTAAGTCCTGCCGTAGCCGCCATTTTGAATTTCATATCGGAACAAAAAACCTTAAGATTGTAGAGGACCATCCAATGAACATTCATGTACAGTTTGGCTTTAATCATATTTGTAGTTTCTGAGAAGAAGGCATTTGAATATTTTCCCATAGGGTCCAATGTTAATCTATGTATTGCGGTGGCGGCCATCTTGGATTTCCAATCGGCATAAAAATCATAAACTTTGTAGAGGACCTTCCAATGATCATTCCTGGGCAGTTTGGTTTCAACTGTCCAAGTGGTTTCAGAGAAGAAGCATTTTGAAACATTTTTCCCATAGGGTCCAATGTTAAACTAAGTCCTGCCGTAGCCGCCATTTTGAATTTCATATCGGAACAAAAAACCTTAAGATTGTAGAGGACCATCCAATGAACATTCATGTACAGTTTGGCTTTAATCATATTTGTAGTTTCTGAGAAGAAGGCATTTGAACATTTTCCCATAGGGTCCAATGTTAATCTATGTCCTGCGATGGTGGCCATCTTGGATTTCCGATCGGCATAAAAAACAGTAACTTGGTAAAGGACATTCCAATGATCATTCCTGTACAGTTTGGGTTCAGTCAGTTCATTAGTTTCAGAGAAGAAGATCTTTGAAATTTCGGCCAATCAGAGCATATTATTGGCCTTGGCAGCCATATTGAATATCCGACTGGAACGAAAAACAGTAACTTTGTAGAGGACCATCCAAGGAACATTCCTGCTAAGTTTGGTTCCAATCGGCCCAGTGGTTTCGGAGAAGAAGCTTGAAATGTGAAAAGTTTACAGACGACAGACAACGGACGCCAAGTGATGGCAATAGTTCACCTGGACCTTTGGTCCAGGTGAACTAAAAATTAAAATAGTATGTACATAACTTAAGTCTTGTAAAAAGTAAAGTGTTAGTTTGGTTGTTTTATATCGAATGGTTTTGTTTTACCTTAATATATAAGTTTGCACAGTTGTTGTGTTTTTGCATACCATATCTGAATTGTCCCTTTGTACTTGGATGGCCAAATTAAAAAAAGATAAACAATTATATGTATAGAAGAATATTTATTTGAAGATATAATATATATGTGTATAATCTTAATTATATTTGCCAAATAAAATAAGCTTGTTGATAATTTATCAATTCTCTGATTGACAAATGAAGGGGCTGTGTGATCATAGTTACAACTACATATGCAATCAGTGCCTATCACCAATAACATTGTGAGTTCAAATCCAGCTCAGATGAGGTGTACTCGGTACAACAATATGTGATAAAATTTGTCAGTGGTTTTCTCAAAGTTCCTCCACCAATAAAACTGACCGCCACGATATAACTTAAATATTGTTGAAAGTGGCATTAAACACCATAACTCTAACACTCATCCATAACATTATTTATTCTCACCATGATAATAGAGGTAAAATTGCTCACTTGGCATTAAACAACAATTGTTCTATCTCTCCTGTACCATGGTATGGTGATGAGGTTCTTATTTTGTGTAAGGATATACAAGCAAGATACTTCACATACAAATCTGAAAGACCACATAAAATATATACAATTAATTTACCTTGAATAGATTCATAAGAATAATCTTGGACCTCTGTTTTGATATTAACAACATCACTATCAACTGTGTCTACAGATCCTGATTCTGATAGAGGTCTTCCAGAGGTAGATACACTTGGACTTGTTCTTGGACTTGAACGACTAGAACTTTCCACTTTGGACGGCTCAACAAAATTGTATCGTCTTGATTCTGCATCATAATGAGGTTTTCTGTCTTGATCGATCTACATCAAAATGAAACAAATATTCCCAAAATTAGAACCAGAGACTCAACAGTTTATAAATGGACTATTCCCAGAAGCATTTGCAAATCTATAGTGATATATTTAAGTAAGTTGTGTTGTAACGACCCAGTATGAAAACACAAACCCTGGACATTATCAACCATCAACAAGTCTACAAATGATAAAGTCTGATATATTGTATATCAGTTTGTCTAACGAAAGGACATGCAACAAAATATTGAAACAATTTAAATAATTTGATGACCGGAAGTTTCAAAATTTTTTCAAAACTGAAGGCAGACAACATCAGGGGATGAATATGCAAATACTGAGGGGGGGATATAGAATTAATTACACCTTATATAAGAATGCTGGATTCTGATTGGTTAATAGCTGTGATATTTTTTTTACAAATTCAGGCCTTGCATTGTGAATTTGCAGAATATTTACTTCATGTAGGTGTATTTGCATAAGATTTAACTTTTTTTCATGGTATTTGTAAAATCGTATTTGCTGTTTTTACCCTTCACCGAGATGCTTGTAACAAAATTTGTAAAACGTTATCAGTTGTGCGTTTTATGTAACATCATTCAGTAGAATTACATCATGTTAGGTCCTGAAAATGACAAACAAAAGGTATTATTTATTTAGCCAGTGTTTTAAATAATATTCTGTGTAATTAAACAGATATATCATGTTTGGGAGGGGTATTTGCGAAAAATACCAGTCTTGAGACTAAATTTCCCTCGCCATTCGGCTCGGGAAATTTTTCATCTCTCGACTGGTATTTTTCATAAATACCCCTCCCAAACATGATATATCTGTATAAAATACTAATAAAACTGAAATAAATCAAATACATTTGTTTGAAAAAAACGACAATAAATTTTTCTTTTATAAATAAATCATAAATAAAAAAACTATCACTTTTTTCTGATACAGCTTTCAAAATTTTTGTCAGCAATCTCAGACCAACTTATGATAAATTGTTTAGATTCCAGGCTAGATAGACCTTCTGAATTATACTGTATAAGCACATCAACTTCATAGTGAAGTATATAGACTGACAGTATCATTGGTTTTATCCACAAGGGTGTTATTAATGTAATCAACTTACAATGTAGAATGGCTTTGATCAAGCAACAATAAGAATTACATTTGTAGATGCTACATTTACATAATACACTGAATTCTGTTGTTTTGAAAATATTTTAACAATTCTTATTGTATATAACCGTTAACTGTTCAGAAACATATTCTTACCTCTGAAGCAAACGACTGTTGGGCATTTAAAAAAGTTAAACACAACTTTTCAACCTCCTTCACTTGAAGAGTATTGGCAAGGGAAAAAATCTGTTCAGCTGAATCTGAATCTACTGTTATTATGCCATTATAGAAGAAATCAACAACAGCTTTAACAGCACGGTCATCAAAGTTACGAAGCTGAATTTCTGCTATATTTCTTCTGTCTGTATGCCTGTTTATATTATGGTAAAGATATGGACTAAATGCTGCTAGAATAAGTCTATGCGCATGAATTTGTGAAGATTTTGAGTATAAGATGACATCACAGAATTCGCCACAACTGTAAAAATGTTTCAGTTGCTGTGAAAGTTTTGATGACTGTTTATCACATCTGTAAACCATTGATAACGGAGCACAATTCATTTTATTTCCTTAAGAAAATGATAACACACTTTTACATTGTGTCTTGAGGATCTTAATCTACAAAACAATAAAATAAATGTTGTACACAATTTTTTTTATCTGATATGACATTCAATATTTCCTTTTTTGTTTCCTTTAGGCCATGTAAAATTGATTGTTGGTTTCCCCTAACATAGGGCAGGCAGGCAGTTTTTTTTTTTCTTCTCAAGAGATATTGTAGGGTTTTGCTATCTTTCCCGTGAAGGTCAGAAAATATATCATAAAGGTTTTGCCATGCAAAAAATTTTGCATCACTCTTATTTCGTTTGATCAATGCGAACATTTCTGTAAATGAACAGCCAGAATGTTTCCACTGGGCACACCGGCGGTGGCCATTTAATACATACTGTACATCACGTACACGTTTTAGATCATGGTCATTTTATCGATATCGTAAGCATTTTGGCGATCTAGATCAATGACCTTGACACGTGGAAAAACATCGAAAAAGACACGACTGAAATTGTTCACGATAACAAAAATCTCCATATCACCGAGTTAGAAGACACACGGCCGGTGTTTATTTTATTTTATTTATTAGTAATAAAAGATAACGATCCGGCAGTCAAAATTTGACCCGGTCGGGTTAGGGGAAACCGACAATCATTTTCTCATGGCCTTAGAAATGTATAATTTCACTCAAATTTATACAAATTTATGAAAAAATAAAATCTTTAGTCAATTTAGATTTCTAATAAGTTAGTTTAATTGATTATAGAGTTCAATGTTGTTGTGGTTTTTTTGGACAGATAAAAATAAATTTTAAGGTTGGAAATTACTACGCCATTGATTGTTTACATCTGACGTCGTCATGGAGGCACGTGCAAGTTCGGATTTGAGTTTCATTGGGATGTGAAACATCAATTTAATAATCATGTGACCACTTCATAACCAATCATATTGTAACATTTCAATGAAAAACGGAAGTAATGTAATTATCAAATTTTATTGCACAGAACACACAAATACACCTCTGTTTACATGTGAATCAAATTTGATAAAAAAAAATTAAAAAAACAAAAAAACCTGCATCAGTTGTAGAACTCACAGTACATATGTAGTACTGGTTAAGGACCAGTTATTACCATTTTTTACTTATTTTTGTCAGATTACTTTGTCTTCTATGTTGTCCAGTACATCCCTTTACATACTTCATTGCTTTAAATGTTATTATAATAGTGAACAAACCAGTCCTTCATATTTGTTTGCACACAACAAAAATAAAGATATTTCAGTCGATGGTTTGTTCACTTTTATAATAAAGAGTCTTTGTAAAGTTGTTGGTTTTTTTTAACTTAAACAGGAAGGAGCAGTTCCAATTATCACCATTTTATTAGATGTGGAAATGAGGTCTAAATCACCAGCTATCCATTATAACAGGAATTAATGTGTTAATTTACTGGTAAAATATGCCCCAAAAAAATGTTTAGGTCTATGGTATCGAGCCAAGGTATGGTTTTACATTCAACATGTGCATTTTCTATTTTTAGATTTGATATCTGTGTGAACCCTGTGATGCGGTCATACTAAAAAGCGCTCGGGAGAGCCAGAGTACTGGAAATAACGCCTGTCGTATTGGAATATTGTTTAAATCGAATTTTTGTCGAAATTATAATGGAATATGATGTTAAGTGAGGTCTTACCGTGAGTGTAAATGTTCAAGTTATGTACTAAAAAGCACCCGGGAGTATTCCCTAGTTTGATGTAAATATTAGGTTTATTTCAATTCTATTATATATAACTTGCTATATTTTATTGTCTTTTTCTTTGTTGTTTTTAGTTTTGTATAAAATCTGTATGTGTATTGGGCAATTAGCAAATGAATTACCGACACGTACCTCGGTTATGACATTACACGCATGCATGCAAATGCATGAAAAAAATAATACATTTTAAACAAAAACCCTGTTTACTATTCATAGTTGGCTTCCATTATTTTATAATGGAAGAGTCCTCACGCCACGTCAAGGTTTGTACAATATATAAAATTAACAACATAATTTTAAAATAACACTTTATTTAAAACAATTATATACCTGTATATAATTTCGACAAAAATTTGATTTAAACAATATTCCAATACGACGAGCATTATTTCCAGTACCCGGGTGCTTTTTAGTATGACCCCTGTGATATTTTTATAAATAGTGATGGGTTCTTATGTGGTTTTACTTGATTTCTTTAGAAAAGGAAAAGGTGCAATATGTATAATTTTGATGTCTGGCTTTCAAATATCACTATTGTCTTCTTATAAAATTAGGTAAAATAACAAAAACTGATAAACCATTATTCTTCTTCTTTTGGTATACAGCTATCCATCCACTGGATGATCACTAGCTGTTGCGCATGCGTGGGAATAAGAAATAATAATAAATTCAGTCAGTTTATAACATATTTACAAGTGGTGCCAACAGAAACAAATTTTGTGGTTAAAACTATTTACAATTTCATTTTTATTTAAATTTGTGATTGTAGATGGCTGAGAACAGTTGGTGTTAGCTGTTCTCTAAACGTGTTGACTGTTGGGCATAGAACTATAGTTTGAGGTAGTAAATTCCAGTGGATGATTGTGTTCGGAAAGAATGAGTACTTGTACGGATCTTTGAATGCATGAAGATGTCTGTATGTAAATGGATGAAATTGTCTGATTCTTGGGTCTGTAGGTATTAATATTGTTGTAGGAACTGCAACTATATGGTGAACAATCTTGTAGAACATGATAAGTTTTGTTTTGAGTCGACGTTGTTGTAATGAAGGCCAGGTGAGGGTTTGTAGCATGTCTGTGACGCTGCTAGTATTATGGTATCTGTTGCAGGCATACCTAGCTGCCCGTCGTTGGACCATCTCAATTTTATTGCAATGTTCTGCAGTGTGAGGGTTCCAAACTGAGCATGCATACTCTAGTTTTGGACGGACCAGAGATAGGTATGCCTGTGACTTTATATTTGTGTTGGAGGTTTTAAGGTTTCTTTTCAAGAATCCAAGACTTTTATTTGCATTGGCTACTATGTTGTTAGCATGCTGTGTCCATTTCAAGTCGGATTGAAGAGTGATTCCAAGATATTTTGCTGAAGAAACCGATTCCAAAGTATGATTGTGTAGCAAGTAGTTATGTTTTACAGGATTTTTCTTGTTTGTTATTGTAAGGACTGAGCATTTGTCTGGGTGGAAAGCCATCAGCCAGTCACTTTCCCATCGTGCGGCAGCATCAAGGTCTTCTTGGAGACTATCACAATCTTTTTGGGATTTGATAGTTTTGTAGATGATGCTGTCGTCGGCGAACAGTCTGAGTTGGCTGGATTTCATATATTCTGATAAGTCATTAATATATACCAGAAAAAGAACAGGACCCAGAACTGTTCCCTGAGGGACACCAGAAGTGACCGGAGCAATATCTGATGACTCTCCATCCAGAACCACTGTTTGTGTACGGTTTAATAAAAAGGCAGAGATCCAGGTTAATGTTTGATTCTTGATTCCATAAAATTTTAGTTTGTATAGAAGTCGTTGATGTGGAACTTTGTCAAAGTCCATGATAATGAGATCAGTTTGAATATTTTTATCTGAATTTGCAGCAAGTTCTTGAACAAAGGACAGTAGTTGGGTTTCACAGGATCTATAATGTCTGAAGCCATGTTGAAGATCATATAATAAACTGTTGCTTTCCAGATGGTTAAAATGCATTAATCAGTCTTTGTTAGGTTCCCATTTTTTTTTTATATTTCGTAGCACTTTCATTGTAATGTAAGCTAAACCTGTGCGTTAATGATCATGAATTATGAATAAATATTTTACCAGCGAAGACTTGTAAAACGCACAGATACCTATTGCTTTGTTAATATTTAACTAAATATGTACCATATGCAAATTATTTGAATGGATAAATCGGCTTAATAAACAGCCCTCAACATAACACATACAGTATGCAAAACTCTACAATCTAAAATCGTTTGATTGGATATGATGTAGTTAAACTATCTGAAGTTACAATTACGTTCTCTACTACCTCAAAAGTTAGTAAAAACAAGAAAATAGATGGTTTTGTTTCATCTCACAACAACAGCTGCTTATTTCCGGTTGGAGTTACCGTCCTTGGCGGTATTTTCAAGACAAATTATGTCATTAGATCTCCGGTCTCAAAATTGGTGAAGTGAAGACGTATTTATTTTTGGTATTCTAAGCACTATTTGACAACTATCTACTTTCTTATTAAATTTCTTATTATATTAGAAATTATAATTTACTTGATGTAAATAATTCTTGCTGTCAATATATAAGATACAAGATACAAGATTTTATTGGTCCAAATTAAAGGGCACACGAAGGGGCATATAAACATAATAAAACATAAGGTGATTGCATAAAATATTAAATAAATTGTAAATACAAGAATGAGAGACGTGACTGTAGTGTTAAAATATGAGATACCAGTTATCCGAAACAGTGACTTTTTAACAGGAAATCACACATACATATTAAAATATCTTTACTTTCTGAGTTTAAAAGCCATATAAATTTATCCCCAAATGATAATTTTTCAAAGTTAGAATGATTAATGTTATTCTTAATATATACAAATGTATTCAGATCTATTCGATTTACTCTTTCATAAATATAACTGCATCGGTGGTGTAATGGTAAGCTAGACCGAATAATCTGTCTCTTGTGTGTCTATATTTGTCATTATATATTTCCTTTTTATTATTTGGACATTACTATATAAAAGTAGTAGAAAGCATACAATGTGTATGCGCTGGAAATTCTGGGATTTCTCAAGTTTTGTGTAATGCAAACACCTACCGATCTATTCATGAAGGATTATTCTTCAACTCTAGCCCTGCACTGGACTTTAAGATATCCCTTGAGACTCCCCATTATCCATTTTTATTTCTCTTCGTTTCATTTTTAATATAAAATTAATGGTATCCATTCATAAATATTTCAACCAATCAGATTGACTCTTATATTTTAGTGGTATGCCAGACAACTCGGACCGTAGTAAAGGACTAGTCGGACCATATAATTAAGACAACCCGGACGGTATGCTAAGACAACTCTGACCGTATTATTGATATACATATATACTCAATACGGTCCGAGTTGTCTCAATATACGGTCCGAGTAGTCTTGGACTACAGTCCTACTGGTCCTTTACTACGGTCCGAGTTGTCTGGCATACCACTAAAATATAAGAGTCAATCTGATTGGTTGAAATATCTATGGATGGATACCATTAATTTTATATTGTAAATGAAACGAAGAGAAATAAAAATGGCTATAGGGGAGTCTCAAGGGATATTTTAAAGTCCAGTGCAGGGCTAGAGTTGAAAAATAATCCTTCATGAATAGACCGGTATGTGTTTGCATTACACAAAACTTGAGAAATCCCAGAATTTCCAGTGCATACAAATTGTATGCTTTCTACTACTTTTATATAGTAGTGCTTTCTGTCTCTGTGTGTCAAAAAAAAAAATAAAAATAAATAAGTAAAAAAAATGTCCAAATAATAAAAAGGAAATATATAATGACAAATATAGACACACAAGAGACAGATTATTCGGTCTAATGGTAAGCGTGCTCGCCTCGAGTGCGGTAGATCGTCGGTTCGAGCCCAGGTCGAATCAAACCAAGGACAACAAAAATCTTATTTGCTGTTTCTCCACCATTAACGAGTTAGAGCAAAGACTGATTGACTCGGAATCGGGATATATAATTATTAAAGTGTCTGCGTGGAGCAACATGTCTACCCGCGGACTGTTAAACAGTGAATAAACACTATAAAAATCCAATTACCGAGTCGTGTTTGTCTAGTACAAAGCGGACATCATTTCATGGAAATGTATCGTATTCTGGCCATGATATAGCTTTAAAATGCCAAGTTGGCGTTAAACAACACTCACTCACTCTAAATACAACCGGTTTAACACATTTTTGTACCTGTTCCAAGCTAGGACCTGGATTTCCAACGTATTATGTCGTGGTCTTTTTAGCGCTTAGTGTGTTCAGTTTAGATGAGAGATGGTTGTTTGTTTTGTTGATATTGGTGGAATTGATTACCATCACTGTTTAAACTTTCTTTTCCGATAGAAAATACGTTTTTCCTTGACATTTGACTGAAAATGTATGATGTTATTTAACAGCATCCGCACGATATTGATCGGAATGCGGAGATTTGTCAAATTTAGTAAATAATAATAATAAATATTGAATTTCATAATATGAATGTCAATTTGAATCAGACCAAAAAGACAAATCTTTGTGATATATTTGTATTACTGTTACAAAAGCGTAAAATCAGACTGAAAGGGGATTTTCTATATAAAAAATCTAAATCTAGATCGTTGTACGTTAGTATGATCGTAGACGCTAAAAATGTATAACCCTTCACATCGAAACCAATCCATTGATAGGACACTGCATTTTTTCATGCAAATGGCGGAGAATAGTCCAAACAAAGGTAATGGAATATCAGTTAATCCCCCAGTAGATAAATTGCTAGTGCTTTTAACGACAACAACACCGGGTTTGTAACAAGAGTAACACGATGGGTGCCACACGTGGAATAAAAACTTCTTACTATTCTAGAGCACCTGGATTCACCCCAGGTCTTTAGTGGGTTCGTCTTGATCGATCTTTAGTTTTCTGTAAGTAATGTTTTGTAGATGGTTGTTTGTCCTTTTGTTCCTTTTCTTTTGGCCATTGCATTTTCTGGCCTTCTTCGACTTACGACTTCTG
The DNA here is from genome assembly GCA_963680875.1 of Bathymodiolus brooksi. Classification (NCBI taxonomy): domain Eukaryota; kingdom Metazoa; phylum Mollusca; class Bivalvia; order Mytilida; family Modiolidae; genus Bathymodiolus; species Bathymodiolus brooksi. The sequence goes on along the minus strand of OY804575.1, from coordinate 98,382,198 downwards.
ATTACCCCTTTGATATCTTCAAACTTTCCTTACTTCTGTATCGACACCAAAAACCGGATATTATGAATGGAGATACCAACAACAATTGAACCCAATCGGCAAACCTCGGATTAATCCGCTACCCTCCTTCTGTCTAGGTGGAGGAACGGAATTTAGTTATTCCAAAGGAAATATGATATCACATTCAAATATCAGTTACTTCTACTGAAGTCCAAGAATTAATTGTATTTCTTACGTGTTACGTTAAAGTAAACCATATACAATGTACATATCCAATTGTTCACCCTTTTCTAAAAGTGGCATTATAATATTACTGAATCATTTATCCATTCAAATTCCCTGATTGTGGAATTTGTTTGTTGATATCTTGTTATTGTCCTGAATACAGCAGACACACTACTCGTTAGGCCTTAAGAACAACAAATCCAACAATCCATTTTATCTGTGTTTAGATGCCGTTTCTGGGTTGTCATGCGTGTCGGAACGGTAGTGGAGTCGGAACAACGGGTTGTCGGATCAATAGGGATGTTGGAATAATGGGATGACATCAGATATCGTTGACGACCAGAAGATAGCTGCTAAATCTCTGAAATATTAACTTAATTAGTTTACATGCACGTGAGAAAGCAACTGGAGAGTAACTTGCAATGCCACAAAAACCAAACGTACAAATGTATGCTTTTTTCTAGAAAAATAACGTCCACATCCGTTTTTAGAGGTGAATGACATTCCATTAGAAAACACATCAATGTAACCATGCATATTAATGAGATCCATTACAAAGGGTATTCTAGTTTCCAGATATCAACAAATAATAAAATATTATGTCCATTGAAAATCTTTAGAGGTGATGTATTTTAGATGTTTTTTCATGTCAATTTGTGAATGTAATATGGGACGACTGTACAAAAGTCATGCATAATTGTATCTGTTCAATATGAAGCGACAAGAATGGTGACTGGTATGAGAAAAGACACATCTAGATCCAAATTATATATATACATGTATATATATATATAAACTGTAATGGGACTCGCTGCTGTATATATAGTTGCACGAAATAGAAACTTATTATTGTGCTTAAAGTCTTGCGTGATAATATACTTTCTAGTATCAACACTGATGTAACTTATATACTCAGAAATCCTAGATTCTTTAATATACCCCACATGGTGTGTTCTTGTGACATAATAAACATCTTTTCATGCGCTCTTAGATATATGCATTTAGTTTAGATATAGGGTAAAGTGATCTGTAGTTATACTCGATATGAATTCGATCGCACAGGCGCTCGTTGCACGGACCACCCCCCTTTTTCTAACTTTCTGTTTACAAATTTATTTTCAATAAAATTTCTTTATTTCTATATTATTTCATCTCTTTTTCCTTATTTTAACTTGTTCGTGTCAATATTCATACAATCTTATGTTAACATCAAATTGCATGTGTCGACCCTATATAGATACTAATAATCCACAAGGCATGCAACTCGGCAGGTTTAGAAATCGTACCCCTGCTCGCTTCGAGTACATTTATTGCATCTTATTTCCATTACGTCATTCAAACTAGGACATGCATCCATTCCTAAAAGACGCATCTTTTTGCCCCTGTTTTTGTTTTGTGCATACGATAGCTCAGTTCTCCAGAATTTTAAGATTTTCACATATTTATTGCCACATTTTTCGTATAAGGACCCCCGGCTGACGGAAGTGACGTACCACTGCATTAACTTCAACGATAGGGTTAACTCGAATAATACTGCGCCCTCTATCGGCACTATCGCTGGATGAGGTTAATAGCAAAGCATAATACAACGACTGGATTATTCGGGTTACGATAGGGTCAGAAAAGTTCCAAAAATTTAAATATGCGAGTAAGCGAGCATTTAGGAACTAAGTCGACACATGCAATTTGATGTTAACATAAGATTGTATGAATATTGACACGAACAAGTTAAAATAAGGAAAAAGAGATGAAATAAAGAAATAAAGAAATTTTATTGAAAATAAATTTGTAAACAGAAAGTTAGAAAAAAGGGGGGTGGTCCGTGCCACGAGCGCCTGTGGTCGATCAATAATAAGAGACGTAGCAACATTGATGCAAACACATCCTTTTGAACAAAAAAAATAAAATAAATCACTTTAACCGGATGACAGATGATGAATATTACAGAAAATCAAATAGTAATTAATATAAATTTTTGACTCAAAAACAGACGACATTCTTATTTAAAAAAAGATCCTTGTAATTCCTATTTAAAATATAAGGTGATTTTTGCGTACCAACGTTTTGATGCAATATTCCAAGTCAAAAAGAGCAATAATTTCTTTAAAAATGGTCGATTCAGTCTTCGACAATGATTAGCAAATCTGCATATGGTAATATCAAGCATGATATTGACTTTGTAGGAAGAGTTACGCGTAGAAATGTTTTGATTACATATTTTTCAAGTCGACAAGAACAATAAATCGGCCTTCAAAAATGTTCCGTGTATGTTTGTATGGTAATTAGCAAGCATGCCAATTTCTGGGGGAAATCACAATTAAAACGTAGGAGGAGTTGCGTCATAAAACAAAAGAAGGGTCCATGTGATACTATGCTCACCCGGAAAATATAGTCCATTGTACAAAATGTTGACCGATATCTTGCACGTTTTGGGTCTTTAATTAAACAAATTTGAATTTAAGACATTATTAAAATGCATGATCAATGTTATTAACATATTTACATACACATACAGATGGTAAGAAATCGATCTAGATATATACAAACTGTGGTCCTGCCCTTGAATAGGCAGTCTTCATTTAAGCAAAACTGAACATACAATACATGTATATCAGTAGGTCTTTAAACAAGTTGAGTCAATTTGTGACATTTGTTACAGATTCAAGAATAATAACAAGCTTAGTGGGACCTTTGGTGTTATCCTTTGTTTGCGGTTCACCCGCTATGCTCTAATGGTTTAAATCAGGATTATTGGCTATATAGCAAAATATTTTGATGTATCCGGGCCAATTTGTAAGCAACGTTATAAGTTATAGGTTTGGGCCATGAATAACTTACTATGTATATCACGAAACAAAGGGCAAAATGTGCCACACGGAAAATAAGTCATCGGCATGTTGGAGTTCCTTATCGATATAATTATGTCGAGTTTGGAGGGTACAGTTTACAACAAATCATCGGCATCCCCATGATATTCTCCTTGGTACCTATGAGGTAGAATGTATAGCAAAAACTTATCAAAGACGAACAATTATAAACGCTAAATAAAGCCTTTAGTTCTCACATCCAGGTATACTGATGATGTTCTGTCAATTGATAATTTAAACTTGGCTATTTGGATTCCATTAATATACCTCCAAAGAACTGTAGATAAAAGAATCAAGAGAAGCAATATACTCTGCCTCATGTGACATGTCTTGACATTTACTTATTTGACACCAGTGATCATACTTTTACCAGACTATGATAAAACAGAACAAACAAATTTTCCCATTATAAATTACATTGATATTAATTATACACTAATAGATCGCGTGTACATGGAGTTTATATTTTTACAATTAATACGTCAGACTTTCAAGAGCTTGCAGCATGTATTCGCAAACATTTTACGTCACCGTCATCTGAGTACTAAACTATTAAACTATATTTATAGAGTCGACTCACATTAACTTTCTAAAAGTTTTCCTGAAAATATCAATACCTCGTTGAAAAGTATTGTGTCACTTGCGTACAGATGACAAGTGATTGCTTTTGACAATTAATGGTTCAATGTTGACCTTTGTTTCATTAAATCATGTCATCCAATGGCCTTAAGTGTTAACATTTAAATGGTAGTTAAGACTATCGGCTCTGATGTAGAACTAGTATTACGTAAATGACAACTTCTGTGTCACTGTAAAATTAAATATATTATGTATAAAGTTCAAGATTGGGACTCAACGTTCTTTCTAACCACGCAGCTCACCTAGTTACCGGGTATATGTGAGGTTTGGCATTTTACTCACAAATGGTTCTCCAAGACACTTGCATGACCGCATCATTTCACCAAGAGTGAAGGCTTTGGCCTATAAAACTAAACTAGTTTAACCAGCCAATTTTTGTTATTGAAGTGCATACGCCAAGCCGAAATGGTGAGAGGTCATGTGTTAGGGCTGATTGGTTGTTTTCGTTCTAAGTGATAAAAGAGATGATTTCAATTTTCCCATTGTGAACCTTCCATTCATATGTAGCAACATTCCAGCAGCACCTGCATATGGAGTATATATCTCTCAGTTGATACGATATTCCAGAGCTTGTCGTTCCTATCAGGATTTGCTTGATAGAGCCCGGGGTTGCTGCTAACATGGAAGCTACTGAAGCAAGGGTTCCTCTTAGTTAAGTTGAAGTCATGACTTCGAAGGTTTTACGGTCGCCACCACGACGTCGTTGACCGTTATTGAATATCTGTGTCACAAATGACCACGGATATGTTCCACTTGTCGTAAACACTTACCGGTCCTTTCCTCGTTCATGACTTATCACCGGCTTTGTAACTAGATTAACACAACTGGTGTCACTAGTAGAGCAGGAAGTGCTTACCCTTCCGGAGCACCTGAGTTCACCCCCGGACTGTTATAATTAAAAAGTATTTTTCGTGAATGGTGATGAGACACCGCAACACGGGGCTCGTACTGGAGTTATCTACTCTTGACTGTTCAAGTACACACAACAACACACTGCATGAGTAATTTACAGATAACAATTGGACACACACCTTCTAAAGCCTGTCCCGTCGCCCCATTACCCTCTCGTGTATTGCGTTTGTTATGGAATATCGATTTTTGCCTCTATTTCTATGATTTTCTGATTGAATTTTAAAACTGTTCTGAGGTAGCAGTATTTTTGTTTTTAATTTTATTGTAATTAAAACGGCAGGTCAAATAAAACACCGTCTCTTTTAACACCTTCATCTTTCTCCGAGAACCAAAACCAATATCTCGCCTTTCACTCATTTTGCCCAAGGAAATCAAATAAAGTAGTAATGATATACAAGACTAATTCAATCACTTTTAAGTGTTATCACTCAACATATTTGTTAAGATTAAAAGATTATATTATTAGACCGATAATGTACGATTTAAATTGTAAGCAGCAGGCATAGTTTGAACAAGACATGAATATAGAGCTAATTTATTACAGGTATATTTTATATTTGCATGTAGATATATGTTAAAATACAAAACGCCTACAATAGCTATCAATGACCATGAAGGGCGTTGTTTAGGTCAGCAGGCGTGTCTATATGAACAGGGTGAGGATGATGATGACCATGATGGTGATCTTTATGTCTACAAACAATCACGGGGATATCCGAATGATGTACCACATAACTGCTGACACTTCCCATGATCGTTCTTCTAAGTTTTCCATGACCTCTTGACCCACATATAATTACAGATGCGTGTTTGTCTTTTGCGGCATGAACGATTGCCTCTCCTGGCTTACCAAAACAAGAAAACACAGATCCATTTATCTGAAATGAACAAATTATATGCCTGAAAATTAAACAGAACATTGGTTAGAATACGATTTTCGAGTGTCAATTTGTTTGTTCTACCATCGACAGGACTCGAATCCACACATAAAGTACCAGTTGCTTAGCCATATAGCCAGCGCCCTATACTACTCGGTAACATCCGCTATATAATATATACGGCAAATATAGCTTCTTCAACAGTCGTAGTAATACATTGTCTCTAATCTTACTTGACGAATATAGGGATAGACATAAAACACGTGTTTAACAGTAAGTCGTTAACCCCATGCTGATCACTTTCCTACCTTCTCCGATATTCACCGTGGATCAATTCATATGAAAATCGTCTCTTTGGATTTGTTCCGTAACGGACCTTGCATTTACTGTAGTAGTTTCCATTACAGCATAACATCACTTAAATTTTCGAATTATACGGAATTAACGGATTATGAAAGATGCCATATAGCATTCACTGTCGATAACCCACGGGAAATTATGGTTCGTTTCTCTCTTTTAATCATTCTAATTTGGAAAAAAATATCATTCTCTTAAAAATTATGTTATTTAATTGGCTGTATAATAGTTTTTCGGAACCTATCAAAATATTCTAAAATGACATATGAACCAGTCATGTCTACGAGGATTGCTGTCAGTTGACACACTTTTGTTGAATAGAGAGTATCAGAATAAGATCAACTATGAATTACCGACAATGACATTAAATGTGCACAAGGAAAATCCGATAACAATTCAACATATCAATTGGTACCATTTTTTTCCTTGTCCAGACAAATTTGTCTAACATAATGAATGGCTTTTGTGTTTATAATTTCCCCATGGCATATTAATACATATTAATACATTTGCCAAAATCAATGGCTCATATTGATGTAACTTCTGAAGCCATAAATATGCCAAGTTAGCTGATGTAGAATGATCGTTTTTAAATTTCAAAATGACCACAACAAGTATTCTTACCCCTGCATTTGTCATCTTTAATTGTATATGATCTTCCAATGCAGTATGTAAATCTATTTCTTGTTGTAGTAGTTTTTTTATTTCTTCTGAACTAGACTGTCTCTGCACTAGAAAACAGAAATGACAAAATCATATGTTATGTTATATTATCGTATGTTTTTATATACTAGTACATATATATATATATATGATGATGATTTAATAACAAATTCAAAACGTTTTAATTTAAATAAATAAATAAAAATAAAAAGAACAGTTGAGAAAGATGTATCAATAAGAATAACAAAAATGGACACACCATGTCTCGCCTGTAGATGCATGAACGACCAAACTAACATATTGGTGTCGTTAATGGATGTAACCGTCTATGGTCTTGAAGATATATTTTTATTACATGTATATGGTTATGTGTGAAGGGAGAGGGGGCATTATTTTTGGGGGTCAATATCGAAAATCGGTAACTGTACGAACAGCTTAATCAATGCATAAAGCTTGTTTTCTTTCTGGTCTGATTTTCATGATTGTGTGAAAACAATTTGAGGTATTTCAACGTGCTAGCTTTAAAGTTTCAATTATAGAAACAAGAATTGCCCACTGAGGCTATATTTTTTTTTGCTAGCTCTAGATCTATACGAAATGAGGAATTTCTTTAAAGAATCCCACATAAAAAATGGACATTATTTGCACCAACCAACAAATCATTTGGGCTTATAGCTTACGAGGAGAAAATTTCTAAAGTTTAGTCAATCAGAAACAAGAATTGCCCATGACGACCATGTTGTTTCCTGGAGGAAGACGAGATGGTGAATCTTTATAGAGAACCACACAAACATCATTCCTGCAAAGTGTGGTTCATATCAGCCCTGTGGGTTCAGATAAGGTCATATAATTGTGAAATGTTAATGACGACGACCCACCTTTGAGCGAGTGGTTGTGGGTTTACGCCAAATGGGCAAATTTTCAGTTTTATCATGGCGAGAACTGGTAACATTCGACAAGATTATAATGAGGTCCGCTTTTATTAGACCAACACGCTAAGGTGGATTTTTTTTATAGTGCTAGCTCATTGAAACAACAGTCCGCGGATAGATACGTCGCTCCACTCGGATATATTACTCTGATTCCCAGCAACCAGTCTTTACTCTTACTACTTTGTACTGCGTGCTTAGTAGAGAAGCACCATTACTAATTCTATAGTCTGGTACGATCCGACCAAGGCTTGAACCCACGATCAACCACACTACAGAAGACCGCGCTAAACCATTACGCCACCTATGCGGTTACCCACATTTGATCACGCTCTGATACTTTCCACTGATGAGTAGAGATTACTGGAGCGTGATCAACTAGAGTAACCGGTCCTTGCTCAGGCGTTAAATGTGAGGACAAGGAACGACAACTCTGGTAGAGATTGGATCAGTCGCGTCTAATAACCGACGAAGAGCTATATAAATTCCACAAGTACTTGATAACACAATAATCCATAAATAATTAAGCAGCATTAAAAATGATAATTACTATAAGCAGTACACCCGTGATTGTCAAGACAGGTAACAATGGTCACTTCATCGTTTGGCTTCTGTGCATTTTCCACATACCCTGAAAAATATGTAAACGTTTTTTAAAACAATTTATTACCAATACCTTCATAGTGAAGGGACCAAATATATTCTTTGTCACATGCGATGATACCAACGATATTTCAAGAAATCATCACAAAATCAAACAATCGATCGGTTGTTGCAAATCTGATCAAGACCATTGTCGTCACCTTTCGTCGTAGATTCGACTATATCCCATCTGTCCACACACATTTGTTTTACACAGCCGTTTAACCACTGTAGGATTTTTGATTTTTTTTCTCCGTTGGGCATATCGTTTATTGTTTGTATTGTTCATACCTGGTCAAAATTCTCTCTTATCAGAAAGTACTTGAATGGTCGAAGATTAAAGTGAAAGAATAATCCTACAATGATATTAGTTGCTGTTTCATTTTGCCGACAGGATAGACAAGATGAGTTTTTTTCTAACTAACCTGTATGGTTATTTGATAATATACCAAAGATTTTATCTGATTCTATTGTTATTATTGTTTATTATTATATAGCTATGATTTTAATCCGATACGGGTTTTCAATACAATACAGACTCGTACAATATATTTCCATATTGTACACAACACTGTATAATAACCTAATATGAAACCGGCACGGCCTTGAATGCTCGCGCATCTGAAAATTATCTGGCAATTTCATCAAAAAGTGTCGAGATATATTGGGGACGACTTTTTTTTAGGGCCGAATCTAGTCTCATTCAATCGAGCTGTCGTTCCTTTTTTGGAGTTATCGTTCCTTACGAGAGAGGGTACGAGACTTCAGGATCACCTTTGCGCTTTATGTTAAGAAGATCTTCATTAGTTAAGTGTGTTAGTGTGTTACCCGGAAACCGGTGTTTACAAAACGTAGAATTTTTTTTTCTTCGACAATATGTCCAGCCATGTTTGTTAAAAAATCCTAAGTACACATTTTATACCATAAAGAGCTCGCTTAAGCTCGCATATTAATATTAAATGCATGGTTCATATGTGTATGTATTAATATGTCTTAATTCTGTACACATAGCTTTTGGAATAAAGTATTATTATTGTTATTAGAATGGGTGAGTGATTGTTATTTAACGCCAAGAGAGCAAATTTTCAGCTATATCTTGGCGAGAACAAGTTATACATTTTGATGAGATGATTATGTCTTTTATATTAGACCAATACGCTTAGTGGAGTTTTTATAGTGCGATTTCACTGAAACATCAGTCCATTGTTAGACCTGTCACTCCGATTGGACACATTATCAGCCAATCGTAACTACTCGGTCATTCTCGCTACCCTGCAAATAACCTCGTATGCATTATGCGTATAAATCGCACTACTTTTCACATGTCAGTTACATGAAAGTTTGATAAAGTTATATTCTAAACAATTTTCTATATTTCAATTAAAGTTTTAATTAGTTTTGCATGATTAGATTTTACTTAGTATGTCTTCCATATTGGATTTTTGTGGACTATATTTTTGTGCGGCTTAACTTAACTTAACTTCCGGCAAACAATTTAAGAAGAATTTCTACTATGTACGTACGAGGTTATTTGCAGGGTAGTGAGAATGGCCGAGTAGTTACGATTGATTATTAGCCTGATTCCGGGCAAACCAGTCCTTGCTCTTACTCCTTAATTTTCTTTTGCTAAAATTGATGAACAAAATTAATTGACTTGAAAGGTGCACAAAATAAATAATCCGACATTCAATTTTCAGCGAAATAAGGGTAAAATTTGAAGAAAAGTTACCGATTTGTCATGTTAATAAAAATAATCTGCATTTTGTTTCGTGTGAAACAAATATGGCTCGGGGGAAAATAGCCTCCCCTAACTGTTAAAAAGGTTAAATGGTCGACCCTTAACTAGTATGATCAGTTGTCCGTTCTTCTTCGATAGAGAGGTGGGCAAATAATAACAATTCCAACAAAAAAGTCAGAATTATGTTTGAAAAGTTTATAATGTGTCATCGTGAAATACTATTTGTCGTGTAACTAACGTGCACTTCGAAAAATTGATTGTGGGTGAATGAAACATTATCAATTAATCAAACTCATTGCCTTGTAAACCAAGATATTTTCGGGCAATCAATGATTTAATTTTTAGTGTATGCAAAAAAAAGTATAAGAAAAAAGATACAACAAAGATCTAATTGTAATCAAAACGTAGATATCAAATTTAGTGCACACGACGCGTTTCTGGAATAACCTTCATCAGGTACACTCACAATCGAAATATTGGAAAGCCAAATTATTTAAAGTGGCATTATCTGCCAAAATCGTATATTTTTGTTACCCATAAAAATTATCAGATATGATTGATGCCTTAATAAAACGTGTTTCTATAACTTATAAATGTTACGAAATGTACGCGCATCAGGGGAAAAAGGTGCAACTACTCGTCTTTTGAGATCGATCAAGAAATGGACGCCATCTTATTAATTATCGGCATTGTTTACGGGGTTTGCCGAATCGTCATTAAATCAGTACAACAATGCACTTATATTTCTTATTTTCTGTGAATCTGCTTTTAGTCGGCGTTAATTACGGACAAAGAACCATGCAAGTTTGCAGTTCATAAGCGACAAAATACAAATTATTCGTTTTTACCTGTCACTAGTAAGGTCAGCTGCATACGGAGAAAGCGAGGTCAAATTATTTGCTTGCAAGGAAATAATAAATTTTCGTTCTCAAAAGGCGAAAAGTGGTACGATAAACTGTTTAATGTGAAATATTTACCTTTATTTCATCATTTTAAAGCTATTTACCAATTTCCAAAACATATAAAAAAATTTGGTCAAAGTCGTAGCTAATGCCTGCCTCTTTAAAGTTTTGGGAGCAATAAAACCAAAGGCCCAAACAGGACAACCAAATGAACTAAGGTCATGCACCTATGTATGAGAGAGGGGAACCTTAGATTTGTTAATAATTACATTATTTAGTAGCTGTAAATGTCAGGATTGTGATACGGAAAAAAATGTAAATGGGTAAACTCTTTTTTATATTACACATCGACATTTTTTTTTCTAATAATTCACTTTATGGAATTAATATTGATATAGTGTAAGTGCCCGTGAATAGATTATGTAAGTGTTTTCATTTTCGACTGTTTCAGCAGATTTGAAACTAGGTGGTACAGAATACAAACTATAGTTATTTTCTTCCTAGCAACACTGTTTATTTACTATGATGGATATAGATTTCTAATTAATACACTGTCTGTGTGCTGTTAGTGTTTTCACTATATCAGTTCACTCCTTCAACACTGCTTTCATTCTTGCGATAATTTATTCATAAATACACATACCTATGCTACATAATATTTATTCACGTTGTTCAGATAAATATTTTGGATGAATTAATGGGTAAACACTATTACTTTGAAAGTATTGTCTGTGTCCTGTTCCACGTAAAAAAATATTATGTTAACACATCTTGTAACTGAGAGGATTCAAATAGGCATGGCCTGTTATCCAATCCATTTGATATATTTATCAATAAAATATTTCGAATTGAATAGATTATGTAATTTATATAGATAAAATCTTAAACATGTATGTATAATTCGTTCGTGCTAAAATGAACGAGTTGGTGTAATGAATACAAAGTGTCATTATATATTGAAATACTGTATGTATACAGAAGAAGCATAGTGGACATACAACATAACTCACAGGAAACCATAAATATCTGTAGATCCTTTCTGTTGAAATAATATGATATTATATTCAATCATCTTCATTTCTTATCAATCAGAAATAAATTGCAACAATACAGAGAAGTCATACATATACAATAATAAATAAAATATAGATATAGATATAATACAATATATTAATATAGAACAGGGGTGTGGCAGCCTAAAGAACAAAAGATTTACTTACATTTCGTAAAAATTGGCCTAATTTTTCTAAAAAAAATTTTTTAGAAGCACTCATAATTTGGTTAAATATAAGAATATTTGGTCTTTGTCGTAAATTCGAAATAATGAACATATCTCAAGAGAAAATGTTGACATTCCATTATGTAATGGTATTCATCCATTGTTATATTTTGCTCATATTCTATTGGCAAGGATATTCTTCCACGTGCTAGTTTCTAAGGCAATTTTTATTATTCAAAACTGATCGGATTCTAAATTCCAAAACGCTTTTGCGTATGAAATTTCATTTCCTATCCTAGATTTTACCTGAGAACTAATTAGTGCATATACTGTATGTGATTTTTATAAGAATGTTTTAGTATTATTGCGTAACTAAATGTAATTAAGTTTAATGATCTTTAATAATTATGACATGTTTGTGTATTGTGCAATAACTAAACTATAATCGTTTTTCTATGAAAAAATGTCAAATAAGTGAAAAATAATTATGTATTTGGACAATTAATTATGATTCTTTAAATAAAAACACAATTTCATTAAAACTCCATAACAGAACAGAAAAAAAATTCATAATCATAGAGTTCAACTTTTTTTTGGGGAGAAAATAACAATACTTGTACACTTTTTTTATACAAGTATTGTTGACTATACAAGTATTGCGATCATAAAGTTCAAGATATCCCATATTGAAAATAAATTTAGACAGCTGGATAAATTCACGTTTAATTTTTGTAGCGAGATGTTTTCACTTCAACGTCCATTTTTAAACTGAATCGTAAACATCCGGTTATCAATAATATACTTGCTATGTGCGTGTCGTGTGCAAAGCGTCGTGCCTCCTCTGATTTCCTAGTATGTGTGTATGTTTCTTACATTCTATAACGTTAGCAAAACACAATCCATTAACGTTGCTGAAACGTTTCATTCTAACTTTCTAATTGATGGTGAGTTCAGACAGATAATGGCCACAAATCCTTTTTTTTTTAATATATCAATGATCCCTTAAAATTACTGCTATGACTGACCACTTTTATTTACTAAGATCATAGATCTAATTAAATGTGGACAGTAAATAAGTGTTCAGTCATAATTTTTACTTTAATAACAACTTTTTTTAAAATGGGTTATTCATAGACAGGAAACTTGTAACAAATCTGAAACCCAACATGAACAGAATGTCGTTGTACGGCGCTACCATACAATACGTGTGTAAATACCCTTGCGGTTGAACAATAAATACACATTGAGTTGACCTATAAACCGTATTGTGATATGAAGATTACTTACAATCGAAGGCATAATCCGCATGTGGACTGCCATCCATGGCAATAACGACAGTTCTTTTCTTGTTCTCTGTCATTTCGCTGGCTTAAGAAACTCCAGTAACAATGATACCTAACATAAAATGTTAACTTTTAAATGGTCGACAGGTCAGTAAAGATTAACAACAATAACAACCCCCCCAGGTAATCTCTGGTCATTTGTTATATATACATTAGATGTAAACAAATAATCCATAGTGGTATATATACAAACGATCAATACATGTACACACATATCAACAGTTTATGTATTATTGCTAATTATTATATAATTTCATTAATAAATGAAAACAAAAAAAGAGGAAAAGTGTATTTTAATAGAAACAGAAATATTATATTGCTGAAAATAATTTAGTAATTTAAAACATGTATATGATCTTTCATTTAAAATAGTTAGTTGTCACGGATAATACACATCATAGTACCTCATAATTATTGTTTTATATTGGAATAATGTTAGAACACTGTTTCAGGTTGACATTTTTAGCTAGATTTTTAAATGAAGAGTATCATGTTTTATGGAAAGACATTTTTAGATATTTTATTCATAATATATTGAATATGAAATTGCGAGAAGAAATTGTATATATGTCATTAGAGAATAAATATTTGTATTGTATTCCAGTAGTGTATAGAGAAATGTTGCAATCGTTGAGTGCTATTAAAGAATTTATATCTTTTAATTATAATGTTATAGATATATACCATCAACCATTATTTTGTAATTCTGAAATATTGATATCTGGAAAAACAATTTTATGGAATGATTTTATAACAGCTGGCATAACTCAGTTAAAAGACATATGTTATGAAGTAAAAGCTGGCTTCTTGCCAGACAATGCAATTGTAGAAATGGTTACAAATGTAGACGAAGACATTAGTCAGGACAATATTGTAAAACGTTATAATGCATTAAAGTGTGCTTTACCAGAAAAATGGACTCAAACTATACAAACTAAACTATATACTAGAACTGAGAAAATTGTAATTGACATTAATGTAAACATGAACAGTAAATTAGTAGACTTTTAAAATGTGTACATCAAGGCAGTTGTATTGGCTTGTAATAGAAAAAATGTGTCAACTTCCAAAATCTATAGAAAAATGGATAGATATATTTCAAACAGATGAAAGTATAATATGTAGTATGTGGAAAGGGGTTAATATGTACTGGAAGCCATCAATTATGATTGAGCTTGATTTCAAAATAGTTCATTATTGTATATTCACAAATGAACGGTTGTTAAAAATGAAATTGATTGATAATGATTTGTGTGATATATGTAGTAATGAAATAGAAGATATCATGCACTTATTTGTCAAATGCACTGAACTTTATAACTTTCATAAGTATGTTAGCAAACAAGTAGAAGAACTTTTTGAAAATTGTGATTCTGATCAAATGAATTATATAGTGTATGAAGAAATATTCATCCTTGGACTTAATAGGACAATCAAAGGTGTAAATGTGAATTTTATTAATTTTATGTTATCAGTTGCAAGATATTGCGTGTTTAGAAGGAGAAACCTTGTGAAAAACAATATGAACAGTATTGACATTATCAGACTTTTTAAATATACGTTGAAACATTATGTAGTGTATTTCTATGAATATTTATGCCAAATGAGGAAAATGAGAAGCATTTTTGACAGACATTTTCTCCAAATTAATACAATTGTACAAGAAACAAACAATGTAATTCTATTCAATCTGTGATATGTTCTTATTATTCATGAAATGCTGAATCTGTGATATAATGTATACTATTCTATAATATGTGATGAAAGATTTTAATAAAGATAAAAAAAAAAAGTTAGCGCGTTCGGCTGTTAACCGAAAGGTTGGTGGTTCGAGCCCACCCAGGGACGTGGCACATATGTTTGCTGGAAACATTAATTAGGCTTTACGGTTTTTCTGACAGTTGGAACGAATATATTGCAAACAGCTCTTAATTGACCATGCCCGAAATGAAATACACATGCAAGTACTTACGTGACACCACAAGAGAAATGTGGCTTTTCAATTAAAAGAGGTAAATACATTTTATTTTTTATTCTTATTTGTATTCAAGCACAAAAAAGTCAGAGATATCCAAGATTATAATAGTGTTCGAATATTTCCAAATACAATAACTGATAATAAGGCAAGTTTTATTCGCTTGCAAGCAATTTTGTAGTTTGTGGTATTCATTTTCCTTTCATCTTGAGGTATATGCCAATGAAACATTGCAAAGGAACAGACGAGGTAAAAATATGACTACCATAAATTTCCGACATTTGACATGCAAGTCTCTGTGGCGCAATTGGTTAGCGCGTTCGGCTGTTAACCGAAAGGTTGGTGGTTCGAGCCCACCCAGGGACGTGGCACATATTTTTGCTGGAAACATTAATTAGGCTTTACGGTTTTTCTGACAGTTGGAACGAATATATTGCAAACAGCTCTTAATTGACCATGCCCGAAATGAAATACACATGCAAGTACTTACGTGACACCACAAGAGAAATGTGGCTTTTCAATTAAAAGAGGTAAATACATTTTATTTTTTATTCTTATTTGTATTCAAGCACAAAAAAGTCAGAGATATCCAAGATTATAATAGTGTTCGAATATTTCCAAATACAATAACTGATAATAAGGCAAGTTTTATTCGCTTGCAAGCAATTTTGTAGTTTGTGGTATTCATTTTCCTTTCATCTTGAGGTATATGCCAATGAAACATTGCAAAGGAACAGACGAGGTAAAAATATGACTACCATAAATTTCCGACATTTGACATGCAAGTCTCTGTGGCGCAATTGGTTAGCGCGTTCGGCGACTGGAATCGAGCACAGCCCCGGTAGGATGTTGTTTACATCTCGGTGATGAAATTGTGTTGATTTGGACATATTTATGGATATATAATTCATATTGAAGGTACAGTCTATGATATTTATACGTCCGATTACAGATTTAATTGTTGTTTAATCTCTATATTGTCGTTTAATCCCCTAAACCGACGATCGAGTCGTTCGGTGAAGGGGGGAGAGAAGGTGCGCTCGACTGTTAAAAATTGGGCTACACTTGCTTGACATTTTTTGAAAAATGCCGGTCGGAGGAAATATGCGTCTGGGTTTTGGACGAAAAGTAGACAAAAGAACAGGAGAGAAAGAAAATTATGTGACGGGATATAAACAATACTCAAAGGAATGTACAATACGCATCAATTATATATCGACAGAGAGTATTAGAGCAATTTCTGTTGTAAAAGCTGTAGAAGAGATAACTGGGTTGAACTCAGTGTTAGCAGTTGTAAGAGATTCCAATTCGTACAATGTTACACTGGATTCAAAAGAAAATACGATGAAATTATTGAATGGAGTTGAAATCGACGGTAAGGATTATGATTGTTCTTTGGTTTTTTCCAACAATACAGTTGTATCGTTCATGTACATCCCAGCCTTTATTGAAGATGATGAAATAGTAGATAAATTAAATGAAAAAGGAATAAGGGTAGTTTCTCCGGTTTATAGAAGAGTAATTCCCGGAACACAGGTAGCTGATGGGACACGTTTTATGAGATGTGTCTTTCCGCCGAACGTAGTAGCGTTACCATGGACTATGCCATTTAAGGTCGGAAAAGACACTAAGTATTACAAATGTGTGCACAACAATCAAACGAAGGTATGCTCAGGTTGTCTATCGCCTGAACATATACACAAGGAATGTCCATATTTAGTTTGCAATGGTTGCGGTGTTCAAGGACATGTCGAGAAAAGATGTAAGGCGAACAAATGTGATTATTGCCATGAACTACCTCTTAAATGTAAATGTAGCCGTTCTGACCATACAACAGAAAGACAAAGAAGAGAAAACATAAGCAAATGTCCAGATTGCAATACCATTAATTGCGTTTGTAAATGTAAACACTGTCGGAAAAACGAATGTGTTTGTACGTGCACGTATTGTCATAGAGAACCGTGTGTCTGTCCTTGTTCAAACTGTGGCAAAGATCCGTGTGAATGTGTATGTGAGAAATGTGGAAGTATGAACTGCAGCTGTTGGGATAAATTGTCCTTAGATG
Organism: Bathymodiolus brooksi; assembly: GCA_963680875.1. Classification (NCBI taxonomy): domain Eukaryota; kingdom Metazoa; phylum Mollusca; class Bivalvia; order Mytilida; family Modiolidae; genus Bathymodiolus; species Bathymodiolus brooksi. The sequence goes on along the minus strand of OY804575.1, from coordinate 98,364,844 downwards.
AAAACGAAGTAAACGACGATGAAGACACTGAAATAGAGATAATGAGGCCAAAAAGGGGGTTAGACCAGAATGACAAAACAAATCAAACCCCGGTTAATGAGAAAAGTGGAAATAGTGAAAGTAAAAGCAAATCAGAGGAGGAAGCAGAAAGAAAGGAAAGTGTAAATATCGAAGCTGTCATTAACACAGATAACGTACAAAATGAGACAAGGAAACGAAAAATTTCAGAAAATATATGTAGCAACGAAGACGAGAATGAGGATACAGAAATGAATGGTCAACATAATGAATGTGAAATACTTCCCTCTTGTAATGAAATCAGTTCACACATTGGAGACGGAGACGAAAATACAGGAAGCAAAAAGATTAAAAAGAATATTGACACTCCGTGTAAAGATGTCAGTTGTGATGAGTTAGAATTCGAGGATTTCGATATTGAAGAATGGGAAAGAAAAAATAGTGTTTTAGATGATAGGAAAACACCTGATGATCAGAAAAGTGAGGTATTAATCGAGTCTTTGCAAAGTGTTGGTGATGAAAACATGGATGAAGAAGAGGAAGTGAAAACTATGTCAAGTAGTGATGATACTTTTACCATGTCTGCGAAAGAACTCAGAAAATTAAAGAAAAAAGAAAGAAAAGTAGCAAGACGAGCGATGTTGAAAGTTACACCGAATGTGAATATTTCTAGAAGTTCTCAGGTCACCGATAATAATAAATAATAATGTATAGAGTACTTTGTAACTTAATTTTTTTCATAATGGTGGTGATATGTTCGTTTAATTGTAACGGCTTGAAACAAGTGAATAATTTTCAGAATTTTGTTTCAATGTTAAATGATAGAAGAGTTAGTTTTGCTTTATTACAAGAGACTTTCTGGGATAAAGCATATATTGATGGAATAAAACATATGTTTGAAGGTAAAATATATGAATGTAATGGAACTAATGGAAGACAAGGGGTAGCAATAATGGTATCAAATGAATGTAAAGAAAAAACAAAGTTAGTTTACAAAGATAATGAAGGACGGTTTATACATGTTACATATGAAACAGATAATCAAATATTTAATATTGTTTCAGTTTATGCCCCAAACAAATACTTAGAAAAATCAAAATATTTTAAAATTATTAAACAATATATAGAAAACCTAGAAAATATAATTATTGGTGGTGATTTTAATACAACTCTTTCAAATTTAGATAAAGGTAGTAAATCAAAGCATAGTTCAGATGAAGGATACAGGTCATTGAATGATATGATTAATAATTGTAATATATATGATATATGGAGAGCAAGAAATGACTGTAAAAGGGTTTTTTCATGGAAAAGAATATGCAACAATATACTACAACAAAGTAGAATAGATTATTTTTTGATAAGCAAATCCTTGTCACCCAATGTACAAAATGTGTATTATAATGAAACCAGTCTTAGTGATCATACATATGTATTTATGAATTTTAGCTGTTGTGTTGTGGAAAAAGGCCCAGGATTATGGGTGCTAAATAATACTGTATTGTCCAATGAAATATATGTGAAAAGAGTAAAAGAGAGTATTGTTGATTCTGTAAACTGTGAAATGTATGATAATGAACCACTTATTTGGTGGGATAACTTGAAGTATCAGATTAAAAGATATTCAAAATTATTTTCTTCCAATTTAGCAAAAGAAAAGAGGAAAGATTTTTTTTATATTCAGAATAAAATACAAAGGTTATGTGACGCACAAGCAAGAGGTATTGTAATAGATGTAACCAAATTGGAAAATTGGAAACTAGAACTAAGTAAATATGAAATAGAACAAAGTAAAGGTACTATATTGAGATCTAAAGCCATTTGGGCTACAGAAGGTGATAAAAACACAAAATATTTTCTAAATCTAGAAAAGTACAAACAAGAGACTAATTCAGTCAAAGAACTATTTAATAAAAATGGTGAAGTTGTAAATGATACTGATAGTATTTTAGATATTGAATATGATTTTTACAAAGATTTATATTCTAGTGTTCAAATAGAGAATGACAAAATAGATGAATTTTTAGAACATGTAAATAAAAAAATTGATGAAGATGACAAGAATATGTGTGACTCTGATATAACATCAGATGAAATAATAGAAGCTTTGACAGCAATGTCTAAGAATAAAAGCCCTGGATCTGATGGGCTCACAACAGAGTTTTATTGTACATTTTATGATTCTCTTAGAAATATATTACCTAAGATTTTTAATGCTGCATATGATGAAGGTGTTTTATCAAGATCAATGAAGTCTGGTGTAATTAGCTTAATTTATAAGAAAAAAGGTGATAGAAGATGTATTAGAAATTATAGACCAATATCTTTATTACAAGTGGACTATAAAATTTTAGCACGTATAATGGCAAATAGGTTTAAGAAAGTTCTACCTAAAATAGTGTCTGAAAATCAAACTTGTTGTATAGTTGGGAGAGACATCTCCAATAGCATAGCAAATGTAAGAGATTTAATAACTCTTGTTGAAAATGATAATTTAGAGGGGTATATTATAAAAGCTGATCAAGAAAAAGCTTTTGATAGGCTAAGCCATGAGTATATGTTTACTGTTTTAGAAAAATTTGGATTTGGAGATGTATTTGTAAAGTGGATTAATATATTTTATAGTGAAATAAATAGTTCAGTAAAATGTAATGGTTTTTTAACCAAATATTTTTCTATTAAAAATGGTATTAGGCAAGGCTGCCCAATAAGTGCCTTATTGTATGTTTTGGCAGCCGAGCCGTTACAATGTATCATCAGTGATAATAATAATATTTCTGGAATTAGTATTCCTTTATCTGATAAGGTAGCAAAAATGTTTCAACATGCAGACGATACTACAGTCACTGTATCTAATAAGCAATCAATTGATGAAGTATTTAATGTATTAGAATTATATGGTAAATGTTCAGGTGCTAGAATTAATAAAAGTAAATCAGAAATAATGCCCATTGGCAAAGGATGTATAACTGAAAGTGAACAACAACGTTATGGTTTAAAAATCTGTGAAAATGAACTGTTATTACTTGGTGTATTTATTGGTAAAAACCAATCTCAATGCAACGAATTGAATTGGAGGGGGAAAATAAATAAGATCAAAGCTTTGCTTAATATGTGGCTGCAGAGAAAATTGACAATACAGGATAGAGTAAATGTCATTTCATCATTATTTATGTCTAGATTGTGGTATACGTTATTTGTCACATCTATGCCTGACTGGGCGATAACAGAAATTAAGAACATTTGCGTTAATTTTATATGGAATAACGGAGCACATCTTGTAAAATACAATACCATTATATGTGAAAAAAGTAAAGGTGGTTTACAATTGCCAGACATAAAATCAAAATTAATTGCTTTCAGGTTGAAATTTTTAGCTAGATTTTTAAATGAAGAGTATCATGTTTTATGGAAAGACATTTTTAGATATTTTATTCATAATATATTGAATATGAAATTGCGAGAAGAAATTGTATATATGTCATTAGAGAATAAATATTTGTATTGTATTCCAGTAGTGTATAGAGAAATGTTGCAATCGTTGAGTGCTATTAAAGGATCTATATCTTTTAATTACAATGTTATAGATATATACCATCAACCATTATTTTGTAATTCTGAAATATTGATATCTGGAAAAACAATTTTATGGAATGATTTTATAACAGCTGGCATAACTCAGTTAAAAGACATATGTTATGAAGTAAAAACTGGCTTCTTGCCAGACAATGCAATTGTAGAAATGGTTACAAATGTAGACGAAGACATTAGTCAGGACAATATTGTAAAACGTTATAATGCATTAAAGTGTGCTTTACCAGAAAAATGGACTCAAACTATACAAACTAAACTATATACTAGAACTGAGAAAATTGTAATTGACATTAATGTAAACATGAACAGTAAATTAGTAGACTTTAAAATGTGTACATCAAAGCAGTTGTATTGGCTTGTAATAGAAAAAATGTGTCAACTTCCAAAATCTATAGAAAAATGGATAGATATATTTCAAACAGATGAAAATATAATATGTAGTATGTGGAAAGGGGTTAATATGTACTG